>JAOQMP010000005.1:15831616-15868601 GCA_027563575.1 Erythroxylum pedicellare
CTGATTTCGAACTATGATATCCAAATCTCATTTTCAAGAGGATACTATCACCATTTAATTATTTGTCTTAATCTTTCCGTTTTCTATTCCTAAAAATCAAAAAATGTATTTTACATATTTTTCATACAATTTAATTTAGTACAATAATATTTTCAAAGATCGAAACCCCCTCCTTACCAAATTAACTTGCATTTCATGACATATAGGTTAGCTTGGATCCATTCATTAAGGTTCAGATTAAATGAGACGACCCGAGGTTGCATCCTTTGTTGTATTCCTTAGATTATATTTTTGATTTGACCTCCAAGGGTATGAACTAAGGTCCGAATCAAAATCACGCCATTGCCGAGGAACCAAGAAATTGGTTCTCTAGGTTAGCTTTTATCAGTTTGCTTCTAAGTGAGGTTAGGAGCCTTTTCTTTAAATTGCATTTTAGATATTTTAGCTTCATACTTGTCAATAGTATAGGATTCCATTTTCTTATATAGCATAAAATTTTGAAAATATAGAACAAAAGGATACTGAACTTTTTGCATTTTTCATACGTAACATTTTTGCACCCATATAGTTTTGAACATTCCTTTGATTGCATTTCGATACATACATACATACTTGCATACATACTTTCACACACTTGCATCCACCGCATCTCATCTTTTTATTTGACTTTGTATTCTTGCAAGTCAATTTTTTTACCTTTAATTTTCATTTGAATTGTTCCTTAGATGCCCCGAAAAACCAAACTTTTACCTTAAGAGATGTTTGAGAAAAATCAAAAAGGAAAAGAGAGAAAAAGAGATAAGCAATGTAGTTGTTGAAGAGGAGTCTAGTCAGCTAAGTAGTGAGAATGAATCATTAGAAGGAGTGACAATGGCTGAAACCTAACTTTTTTGCAAAACCCTAACCTTAATGCTAATCGACCTAAAAATGGTGATAATGGGGGTAATGGGGAGCAAGAGCGAGTTGGTAAGAATAATGGAAATCAAAGAAGGAGGACCATTAGGGAAGCAACTACCTCTGATGTGAATTATGATCCATTTACTGCTTCTTGCCCTAATTTTGACGTGAATTTTGAAGTTAAAGGATTGCTTATTAACTCTCTTCTTAAATTTCATGGCTTGACAGGAGAAATCCCTACATTCATTTGCAATCGTTGTCCATTATCTGTCAGAGCATGAAACTAGTGGGAGTTTCACTTAATCAAGTACTACGGAAAGTTTTTCACCTATCCTTATAGGAAAAAGCAAAGGAGTGGTATATGAGCCTCCCAAGACATGTGACGAATGCCTACCATAGTTGGGCCAATCTACGAAAGGCATTCATGGAGAAATATTTTATGGCCTCTAGAACTTCATCAATGAGGAAGGAGATCTATTTAGCATGTCACGATATGATAAGTCCCTCTATGATTATTGGAATCGCTTCCAAGATTTATTGTCCGGATGCCCCCACCATCAAATACCTGATGAACAGTTAGTCCAGTATTTTTATGATGGACTGAAAAGTCAAGATAAAGGTATGTTGGATGTAGTATTAGGAGGTTCTTTGATTGACCTCACAGCTCTAGAGGCATAGGATCTAATCAAGAAGATGGGTGTAAATAATCAATAGTACAGTCTGAGAGATACTAGAGATGTATATAAGTTGGGAGTTTCAACAGCCTAATCCAGAAGAATGGAAAGTTTAGAGTCTAAGGTTGACTCTTAAGTGACTTCGCAATTGTCCTTCATCACTGCTGAACTGAAAAACATGAGTGTGCATCGTTCAAAACCTTCTATGGATCTTACTGTACTAAGTTATGATACTTCTAGGTAAGTAATGCACATCTCTAGTGTCCACCCAAGCTGTTATGAAGAGGTGTCTGCTGTGTATCAGGGTTGGCCTAATCAGAAATGGGACCCCTATTCTAACACTTATAATAAGGGACGGAAAGCAAATCCTAGGCTCAGTTAGAGAAATGAAGAAGGAAGAGGTCAAAATAGATTCCAACAAAGTGGAGGGCTAGTTCTTCATCAAACCAGTTCCACATCCAACAACAAGCTCTAATTGTGCCACCAAAGGAGGACGCTAACCAACTTTCACATAACATGATGGCGTTGATGAAGGAGGAGAGGACTTCGAATAATAACCAGTTCAACATAATAAACTATCTCATTTAAAAGTATTCTTCTAAAAATGTTGCTCAGTTCAATGCTCTATAAAAGAGAATGGAGCAATGGGAGACGAAGGCTGAGAATATCAACTCCTATGTTACTCAATTATCAAACAACATGAGTGAGAATTAAACAAAAGGTAGTGGAACTATTCCCTCCAATGCTGTTATGAACTCCAAAAGTTCGAATGCCATAACCCTCCGAAATGTGAAACAAGTGAGGTTCAGCAACCAAAATAAGGGAGTAGATGAAGAGGAGATTGAAAGTAGAGAATTGCCTTCAATAAATGAAAGAGTCAAGAAGTCTAAAAGTTCCAAGGAGAGATCACTTTTGACTAAAAAGGAGTCTAAACCATTAAAGAGCAAGGAAATGAATTCTGAAACTAACCTGGAATCAGGCAAGCAAGGAGCGCACGAAGCTAATGACAAGGAGGTAAACCTGAAAGACCTTCCTTTTCCTAATTCGTATTTTCTTAGCAAAAGGATGACTGATACTAAACATGAGAAAGATATCATTGATTTGTTTGGGAGAGTAGAAGTCAACATCCCTTTGCTTGACCTTATGAAAAGGGCTCTTGTATATGCTAAGTATCTTAAAAACTTGTGCACCAATAAAAGGAAGTTCTGAACAAATCAAAAAGGTGCAAGTCATCCCAAATGTGTCTGCATTGTTCAAACCCCAAATCTCAGTAAAATGCCAAGACCCTGGATCTTTCACCATCCCTTGCACCATAAGAAAAGTTACCATAGGAAGAGCCTCGTTAGATCTAGGGGTGACCATTAATGTGATGCCTAAGTCTGTCTACACATCATTGGTCTGTCTACACATCATTGGGAGTCAAGAGTCTAAAATCTACATCTAAAGTTCTACAATTGGCTGATCGGTCTCTTAGGCATCAAGTGGACAATATAGAGGACATTTTGGTCTAGGTAAAGGGTTTGGTCTTTCCAACTAATTTTTATGTGTTTTATATGTCTTCTGAAGTTGTGCAGGACATTACATTGATTCTTGGTAGACCCTTTTTAAGGACTGCTAGAACTATGATTATCATGAAAGAAGGTACCATCACCATGGAGGTAGGGGATTAAAAAGTGTGATTTAACATGTATAAAGCAATGAAACATCCTAATGAGGATTATTCGCTTTTAGGAGTTAATATATTTGATGTTGCTGTTAATGATACTTGCTTTGATTTTGAATTTAAAGAGGATTCCTTTAATTTTGAGTTACATTCACTTGAATTTTCTAACTCACGTGTGATTTTAACATCATCTATTGTTAGTGCTAATCCCCGTCGGGAAAGGATTTTTGTTAATTTTTCAGGTGATTTTGGCATCATAAAGATTGAAATCGATGAGGAAATAGCTAAAGGTATTTTACCTTAACAAAAATGTTTGAATGAAAGGATGCAGAAAGAGTTGGCCTAGGCAGTTGCCACCATAGATTAACGTGAGATGGATTCAACGTTTAGAATAGAAGGAGATTGTAAAGCCTACCGCATGGAACCTGAGCTAATGTTGGTTAAAGGAAAGGGGAGTAATCTTTTCTCTCTTGAACTTCATAAATTGATCCCTTCGGATGTGCAACCTCCTTTGATTGAGTTGAAATCCCTACCCTCTACTTTAAAGTATGCCTTTCTTGAGTCTGATGAGCGATTACCTGTTATAGTTGCCAATACCATGTCTCATGATAAAGAAGAGAGACTCCTTGTTGTTTTTAAAGAACATAAAACGGCTATAGGGTGGACTTTAGCGGATATACCTAGAATTTTCCTAGCTATTTTCACATATAAGATCTTATTCAGTGAGAGTTGAAAATCTGTTAGGCAATCCCAAAGGAGACTCAACCCATTTATCTTAGATGTGGTTAAGAAAGAAATCTCAAACATTTTGAGTGCTGGGATCATTTACCCCATATTTTATAGTGAGTAGGTTAGTCTAATACATGTAGTGCCAAAAAATAGTAGGATAACTATGATAAAAAATGATAGGGATGAGCTTATTCGTACTAAAGTGCAGAATTCATGACATGTGTGCATAGATTATAGACGATTAAATGACGCCACATGAAAAGATCATTTCCCTCTTCCTTTTGTTGATCAGATGCTCAAAAAGCTTGTAGGTAAATCGCATTATTGTTTTCTAGATGGTTTCTCTGAGTGCTTTCAAGTACCTATTGCACCAGAGGACCAAGATAAAACCACTTTTACAGGTCCTTTTGGTACCTTTGCATATAGAAGGATGCCTTTTGGTTTATATAATGCTCCAAGGACTTTCTAGCGTTGTGTGATGGCTATTTTCTATGAATTTTTAGAAGTATGCATGGAAGTCTTTATAGACGATTTCATAATTTATGGGGATTCTTTTGATACTTTCCTATCTAATCTTGTAAAAGTTTTAAAGAGGTGCATTAAAAAGAATTTGATTTTGAACTTTGAAAAATGTCATTTCATGGTCAGTGAAGGAATAGTGCTAAGTCATTTGACTTTTAGCAAAGGGATTGAAGTTGATAAAGTTGAGATTGAGGTTATATCTTCTTTTCCTTATCCTGCCTATATTAAAGATATACAATCATTTTTAGGTCATGTAGGATTTTATAGACGATTCATAATAGATTTTAGCAAAAGTGCATTACCTCTTTCCAAGCTTTTACAAAAAGATTCAAAATTTGAGTTTGATGATTCTTGTAGAAATGCCTTTGATAAGTTGAAATCAAAACTCATTTCTCCCCCTATTTTAGTTTCTCCTAATTAAAACTTGCCTTTTGAGCTTCCTTGCCATGCTTCTAATTAGGTTGTAGCAGCTATGTTAGGTCAACAGGAGGAGAAACTAGCAAGAGTTATCGCATAGGCTTCAAAAACACTGGATCTAGTTTAAATCAACTATACAACAACTGAGAAAGAGTTGTTTATATTAGTTTTTACTTTAGAAAAGTTTAGGTCGTATTTGTTAAACTCCTATGTGACCATTTTTATTGATCTTGCAGCTGTTTAATATCTCCTAAAGAAACAAAAATCGAAGCCTAGATTGATAACGTGGGCATTACTTCTCTAGTAATTTGATATTGAGATAAAAGATCGAGCTGGGGCGGCAAACCATGTAACTGACCATTGGAGTAGGATACCAAATGATAGACAGGGAGTTGACTCTTCTGAACTAACTTGTGATTCTTTTCCTGATTCATTTTTATGTGCTTTAGTTTTTAAAGAACCTTGGTATGCACATATAGTCAATTATCTCATAACTAGACTAACCCCTCCTTTTATGTCTAAGTTGCAGGCCCAAAAGCTAAAGAGCGAAGCTAGGCATTACATTTGGGATGCTCCTCATCTATGGAGACTGTGCATTGACCAGGTAATCCAAAAATGCATGCCTAATGAAGAATTCGATGCTATAACTTTAGCTTGCCATTCAATGGTTTATGGTGGGCATTTCAGTGCAAGGAGAACATCTAGGAAAATTCTAAATTCTGATTTTTATTGGCCTACCCTTTTTAAAGGTTCATTTACCTTTTTTAGATCATATGATAAGTTTTAACATTTTGGAGGGTTAGGTAAATAGCATGAAATGCCTTAGCAGCCTTTATTATTTTGCGAAATCTTTGACGTATGGGGGATTGATTTCATAAGTCCCTTTCCCCCATCTTTTGGCCTTGTGTATATCCTTCTAGCTATCAACTATGTATCTAAATAGATAGAAGTTGTACCAACAAGAAAAGATGATGGGCAAGCAGTGTCTAAATTTCTTAAGTCTAATATTTTTTGTTATTTTGGGATTCCTAAGGTTGTGGTTAGTAATAGAGGAACACACTTTCGTAATAAGGTCATTGATAACCTATTTTCCAATGCTACCACCCACAAACCAATGGTCAAGCTGAAATATCGAATAGAGAGGTTAAGCACATCTTGGAGAAGATGGTAAAGCCATCAAAGAAAGACTAGAGCTTACATCTAGAAGAAGCATTGTGGGCCTATCGAACCACCTACAAATCACTAATAGGCATGTCCCTTTACCATTTAATCTATGGAAAAGCTTGTCACTTGCTAGTGGAGTTGGAGCATGAAGCATATTGGGCAGTCAAGTGGTGCAACATGGACTTGGAATCTTCTGATATAGAGAGGAAGCTACAGTTACAATAATTAGAAGAGTTAAGGTTAGAGGCATACGGGAATTCTCACCTTTACAAGGAGAAGCCAAAGTTGATTCATGATAAGATTCTCCAGAGGAAGAGCTTCAAGGAGGACACAATTTTTTGTTATTCAAGGCTCATTTCACCTTTAAGCAAGGAAAGTACTTAGTCACTAAGGTGCACAATTTTGGTATGGTAGAGCTTTTACATAAAGAGACCAGAGCCAAAATCAAAGCGAATGGCAATCTATTGAAGCTCTATCATGAGAACCAGCAACCTCCAAAATCATCAGGTTGTCTCTTTCCTTCACTTGTTTACTTACTTTTGCTTTGTGACTGGTTATGATATTGTGGATGCATTAGTTTGTTGAATAAGCATGGGGGAGAAATCAATTTAGTAGGACATTAGCTTAACTTTTAGTTTATGCGACAGTTTTTCAATTCAATAATTCCAATGCTAGTTTTGTCTCCTGTTTTATGCTTACCATGCTTTTCATCTTGATGCATGATACATCTTCAAGTTTAAGGAAATTGATGTGATTAATTGTGTTGCACTTTATTTTCTTGAGCTATTCTGCTACCTGATGAATTTGTATATGATCTTTAAGGTAACTGAGTATCCAGCTTGTGTTTGTAAATAAAGCTTCTCATTTCTGTCTTTGTTTGATTTTCATTTCAAGTAAACTTTTCCGTAGAGTGAAGTCCACGTCGTCGCGACAAACTTACCTTATTTCCTTCATGTTTCTCTCAGGAGAATTTCATCGCGGTGTGAAGTCCATGTCGTCGTAGTAAAAGATACTTACACCCTTTATGTTGCTTTAGGTAAATTTTTCTATGGCGTGAAGTTTGCATCACCACGACAAACATACCTCATTTCTTTTTGTTCCTCTTAGGATAATTACACCATGGCGTGCATTCCACGCCACCGTAGCAAACTCCCCTTCCTTCGGTGAAACCTCGATACTTTGTTGTTTTCGTGACTAGGGTTAAGTTCACTACGGTTAATTTCAGCTTTCGTCGCGACAAAAGTTTAATATGCGCAAAATTGACATGGTGAAATTACTCTTTCACCCCTATTTTTTCTTAACCTTTCATATTCTCTCTATCCCTTTTTGTCATTTCACACCCTAAAACCCTATTTAAACCCCACTCCTTTATCTCCACCCCCAATTATTCATCGTGGTCGTCCTTATGATCTCTTCTTTCCGACTCTCTGCGCATTTTCCTTCAGTCTTCGTAAGTATTTTCCTCTCTTAATTTTCCTTAGTTTTTATATTGTTTAGGGCAGATTAAGTTTTTTATCCTGTTCTCTTTTCCATTGTCCCTTTTAGATTCATTTTGTTTTGGATAGTTTGCTTTACTCATTTATTTAGTTATGTTTTAATGTGCATTTCTGCAAGACAATGCCTGGTGTTAAACTCCCTAACCATAGTACCCCTACTGCCTCTCCTAGCCCTTCTAGTGATTCCGATTCCTCGGATAGTTTTAATTTTGTGAAAATCGCTGAGAAAGTAGACACTAGGCCTTTTATCAAAGAGCGACCTTTTCCGTTAACTCCCCCTGACAATCCCTTCATGTAATAACTTGTTGCCTTATAATTCATAAGATTAGTAAAACCTCATGATCAAGGCAACAATAAATTCACTCACCATTTCTATACATATGCCAAATTTCATAATACAATGGAAATTAACTTTAGTGGTATTAAAGCACACAATGCATTCACCACTACTAATATCCACAACCATTTTAATCTTTGTCCCATTCTCTATTGCCACTATGATCAGTTGATCCACAACTATCCTTCAGATGATGTTATTTACACCCTCTATCAAGAGGGCACCAAATGGCTTCGACCCCGACATTACCAACTCTATCTTAAATGATCTGATCTATAACTCGCAGCTCGTCTTTGTCTTCATATGGTCTAAAACAATATTGTTCCAACCACCCACCTTGCCTATATAACCAAACAATAAGCTCTACCCATCTACCTCTCAATGACTGGTAGCCTAGTCGATATAGCTGATGCTATCGCCTCCGCCTATATGAATCCATCAATATCACCAAATTCACCAATGCCATCACCTTTCCTCATCTCATCACCGACATTTTCTGAGCACACAATGTCCTAAAATTGAAAACTAACAACTATTTTAACCTGATCCCACTCTTTAGGTATACCCGCCTTAAGCAACCTACAATTCACCCACCTCATCCCTCCAACCATACTCAAGATATTGGTGCAACCTCTGTAGCTGTGGCACCAGTTGAGGATGACCCTCCAGCTTAGGATACTCCTGAGCTCGTGAATTTATAGACCCTCACTAATAAGGTAGATGGAATTTGTGCGGACCTCTCTAATCTCCAAGATACTCTCTTCTAGGAGATAGCACGGTAGAAGGAGAGAGAGGCTTTATATGACCGAGATAGACGGTATCACTAGTGCATGGATGCATTGCTCGCCAAGCATTTCCACTTCCAATTATCATCTAATGAAGATGACCCCTGAGTAGTGCTGGCACATCGAGAGTAGGTCCCTCTAGATCTAGGGATGATCTTCCTATGGAGTAGCTTGAATCATTTGTTTTTTTAGCTAGTTATGTTTTAGTTTTTAGTCTATTGGATATTCAATTACATTTTTGTTACGTACAAAATTAATGGCCAGTTATTTATATCATTCTCATTGTGCTTTTCTCGTTATGTTGTTATTCAATAGCCTTGTACTTACTTTTCAATGCATCATGGTGTTTTACTTGTTATTCACATTGAGGACAATATGATGTTTAAGTGTGAGGAAGGTTATTTCATTTTGACAAATTTTCTTTATGGATCATTTTTGGCCATTTAATTGCTTGCTTAAATCATTTACGTGTCCTCTATAAATTTTTAAACTTAGTAATTGAGGTGAATTGCATGTTTTCAAGTGTTTCTGTAATTTTTTGCCGCGACAAGCTCTTGGTTTTGCCGTGGTGACGCTACGAATTTTTGGTTCGCCACAGTAAGCTCTTGGTTTCGCCTCGACGACACTATCCATTTCATCAAAGAAAGTATTTTAATTCCCTCATTTCAATAATTTTCCCAACTTAGATTCTTTTCACTCTTGTGTCTTGAGGATTTTATAAATTTCAAAGTTATCCATGTGTTTTTGAAAACACCATCTATGTTTTTAAATGATAATTGATTTTGGTTAATTTCATTTTCAATGTTTTCACGAGAAGCAAGTGAGGGTACGTTAAGAGAGTAGCATTATTCGCTTTTAAACCTTGAGATTGCTCAATTAAGATACTAACTTTATTGGAAGGATATTTAAGCCTGAATTCTTTCATTTCTGTATGTATCTACTTAATTTTGTATCTCTCTAGAACTTGTTTTAAGATACTAACTTTATTGGAAGGATATTTAAGCCTGAATTCTTTCATTTCTATATGTATCTACTTAATTTTGTATCTCTCTAGAACTTGTTTTAATTCTTGATCAAAGCTTGATGAACTAAAATTTCGTTAATATGATGGAGGCATTCTTTTCAAAGCCCTACTTACCCAAACACAAACCCAAAACACTTAACCATTGCTAGCGCCTTTGAGCCATCTTTTGAGTGCATGCATATTTCACAATTAATGTAAATTTCTCATCCCCATTTAAAGATGCTCTAAAAAAAGAAAAAAGAGAGAGGAAAAAGAATTTCTATACAAAAGAAAAGAAAAAAATTCCAAAAGTTCCAAAATGTCAAAAAAATTGAAAGCTTTCTTAGAAGAGAAAAGTCATAAAAAATGTGTTAAATTATGTCTGTTGTTTGTGTAAATATTTTCTTACGCATAGTAGGCATTTGTTTCATGAGAAAAATAATTCTGATGCATATACTCATTTTTTTCCTTCTTCTATTCAATCCATTTCATTTAGCCTTCCCTACATTACAACCCTGAAAGTCCTCTTGATTCTCATAATTATAGTTCTTGTGGTGGAGAGGTAGAATTATCACAAGCTTATGGAAAAGAATGGACTAAGCAGATTGTAGAGTGGAATTCTCCCTTGACAAGTGAGTTGAGAGATTAAACACATTACTTTGAGAGGAATCTCTTTTGTCCAATCTCTTCGATTAAATACTTATAGTTTTTATTTTCTTAGTGGTCTTTCAATCTATTTGGGTTGATTTTTGAGGAAGTGACTTAACTGATTCTTTACTCTCATTTTTAACCATGGTTGAAATTTTCTTTTACACTTGTGTCTCTTTGATGTTTATAAACTTTGTCCAAGAGTAAAAAGGTTTAAGTGTGATGGAATGTGATTGAACTCAAGTTTCCTATATCAGTTGGTGACAATTTTGTAATGTTTGCACTGCGACAAAAGCTAAAATTTACTAAAGAAATCTTTCGGGAAAAGTTCACCGCGGAGAACTCATCCTCTCGATGCGGTGACGTATTCGAATTGGAACTGACCTAGACCATTTTCAGCAAATTAACCAACTATGCAACCCGATCCAACAACCCGTTTTTTAAGAAAAACTTATTTTAGGCTAACTTACAAAGGCATAGGAGCCGACATCTCCATTATCCATATTCTATCCTCTTTATGTAGCTAACATTCCATCATCGTCTACGCTTATCCATACCATTTTCTTTCATTTCCATCCTCGACTGCTACTATGGGTGTCTCCAGTTGCTTCTCGATTATGAATTCTCTTGAAGCTATGCGTGGCTAGGCATCTTTCCCTCCTCTTAAAGATGTAGCAATGGCTAGAGTTCAATGGGCTTAGAAGGGGAGTGACTTAACCTATGTTTAGCTATGATTTATGAATTCCTAGTTTTAGGATTTGTAACTTGTAGTTGAACATGCCTGATTATAGTTTAATCAAATGTTGGATAGTCAATATATGGTTGGATTTGTTTATGTAGAACTTTAAAGCTCAAATATATGAAGTCTCATATATGTCCATTTGTGATATGGTTGATTCTCATTTATCTTGCATAGTTGTGTATGATATCGAGTTGATTCTAGATTCCAAAGTGACTTATTGCATGGACTTATCCACTACACACACTAAGAGCATTTAACAGGGTTTTAAGAAATGAATTCTTATTGATTAAGATCTTGGACTTAAAGAGTTCTTTAAGGTTTACCCATTTGAAACTTAGTGATATCCACTCCCATCAAAATTTGATTTCGAAGTATGATAGCCAAATCTCATTTTCAAGAGGATACTGTCACCATTTGATTATTTGTCTTAATCTTTCTTTTTTCTATTCCCGAAAATCCAAAAACATATTTTACAAATTTTTCTTACAATTCAATTTAGTACAATAATATTTTCAAAGATTAAAACCCCCTCCTTACTAAATTAGCTTGCATTTCATGACATATAGGTTAGCTTAGATCCATTCGTTTAGGTTCTGATTAAGTGAGACGACCTGAGGTTGCGTCCTATATTACAATCCTTGGATTATATTTTTGATTTGAACTTTAAGGGTACAAACGAAGGTCCGAATCACTCCAGTTGGTATGTTACGTTCCTTGCCTATTTTGGAGTGGAAATGGGAGAGAATGAAAATGAATTTTATTATAAGTTTGCTAAAGACTTCAAGGAAGCATGATGCCGTTTGGGTCATTGTTGATAGGTTGACCAAGTAGGCTCACTTATCGCCAGTGAGAGAACATAACTCACCAGAACGGTTAGCCCAGAGATATGTGAATGAGGAAGTGAGGTTATACGGAGTTCCAGTGTTTATTCTATTAGACAGGGATTCTAAATTTACCTTAAGATTTTCGGGTAGTCTACAAACAACATTAGGTACGAATTTAAACTTCAGTAATGCATTTCATCCACAGATAGATGGACAAAGTGAGAGAATGATTAAAACTATTGAGGATATGCTAAAGGCTTGTGTATTGGATTTTTAAGGAGTATGGAATCAGTATGTGGCTTTGATTAAATTTGCTTATAACAATCAGTATCATAGTAGCAGTGGTATGGCATAGCATGAGGCATTATATGGTAGGAAGTGTCAATCCCCTTTATATTGGGTGAAGAGGGTCTAAGAATTATTAAAGTTCTAGAATTGATTCAGGATACTCTAGATAAAGTGAAATTGATCTAAAGTAGAATTAAAATAGAATAAGATAGATAGAAGAGTTATACGGATCACCACAGGAGGGACATGGAATATCTAGTTAGAGATAAAGTATTTCTAAGATTATCACCTTGAGTGCTGCAGTTTGGTAAAAAGGGTACGTTAAGTCCTAGATACATAGGTCCTTATGAGATAATTGAGAGAGTTGGACCATTGGCTTATAAGTTAGCTTTACCAGATGAGATATCTAAGATTCACTATGTGTTCCATAACAGTATGCTTAGGAGGTATCGATATGATCCTATTCATATGTTACCAATTCAGGAAGTTAAAATTATAAGAAATTTGAGTTATGTTGAAGAACCAATAAAGATAATTGGCTATTAGAATAAATAGTTGACGAACCGAGTGATTCCATTGGTGAAAGTCCTTTGGAAGAATCATTTGAGTAAGGAAGCCATATGGTAAACGGAGGAGCACATAAGAAATCAGTACCCTACCTATTTGACGATTCAAGTAAGCATTCTGAGGATGAAATTTCTTAAGGGGAGAATTATTATATCATATTTTTCAGTATATGCTTAGGGTTTAACCCTAGATTAAGTATTGCATAAAAATGCAGAACATTAGCATTTATATAAGAATTTATATTTGGACACATTACAAAGATAGCATATGCACTCAGTTGACTTATTCCGAGGTATGAAAGAAGTTATGTGAACATGATGTGAATTCTGATTTGGTATGTCTTGAATTTTGGTATGTTCGGATTTCAATTAGTAAATTGGGATTAAATGTTATTGATTAGGAGATTGATGAATTAAATGTACATTTGGCTTTAAAAAATCCAAGTGGTAAGAAAAATTGATATATGAAAAATTAGGAGAAAAATTGATATATGAAAAATTAGGGTGATTAAGCCTAAAAATTGAGTGACATTTGTCATAATTAAATGAGTGACAAATAGATAAGTAATTAATTGACAAATGGATCAATTATTGTTTGACAAGTGGACTAATAATTAGGAGAAATATGGACTAATTAATTGGTGACATGTGGCAACTTAATGTATGAATAAATGGTAGCATATTAGGCTGATACATGGCACACATGCCTTAAGACAAATGCCTTGGCCAAATTAAGACACCTAGTTCTTCACCTTTTGCATTGAAATTGCATCCATCTTCTATTTGACTCGTGGTTAAACCTATATCAAATTACTATATAAAAGTTTGATTTTAATTTCTCACAAAATAGCCAAGAAACAAGTTAAAAGTGGTCTTCATATTGCAATCCAAAATCAACCTATTTTCACTTTAAGTTTCTGATGAATTTGGCTTGCTTGGAGGATAAGTATAATCCGGAGTTTTAAGTTGAATTGTTAGACTAATAAGTAAGTGGCAATCTGATCTTTCTGGCGTGCTTAGTAGTTTGTGAAACATGATTGATCTGGAATGAAATGAATGTAATAGTTTATGATTTAATTTTTGATGCATGAAAGACAATGAGTTGTGAGCAATCAATTGAATAATTTTTTTGAATTGGAATTGGAGATTTTATTAATGAGAGATTGGAGTATGATTCAAGACTAATAGAGGTATAATTGATGATCTATAAAGAGGTCGTTTTAACTTTGGTATAAAGTGTAAAAATATATGGAAAAATGAAAGAAAAATTGTTGGAAGACATTAGCTATGGTGTTTTTACTGAACATGCGTCAGTATCTTAGCCATAACTTGACCTGTAGTTATCGAAATTGTATGATTTTAATCTCATACTAAAATTGAGACATATGGATATATTTTTATGAAGGAATTGAATTTTAATTCTATCTCTAAGAATTTCAAATTTTGACTTGCAGTTGAGTTTTTGGATTTTGTCACTTTTTAAGAATAGTCTGTAGTATTTTGTGTATAACTTGCACAATACTAAACTATACTGCATGAAATTTTTCATTATAAAAAAAAGATAGAAAGAAACATTTTTTCGAAGAATATATTTGATTAAATACTTCATTTTTCTTGTCAAAATGGCCATGAAAATTTGACCTGAAAATATATTTTGAGAAGAGCTGGAATGAAACTTAAATAAGAGATAATGCACGATTGTGCACATGCACAATCGTGACAGAAAGGGAACATTAGGGGGTTACACAATTGTGCACAAGCACAATCGTGATAGAGAAGAAACATCAGGAAGTGCACGATACAGTGAAGATGCACGGCTGTTTGACAGCTTTTGACATCCTTTACTCTTTTGACCATAACTTCTTCGGATCTCCGATTGACATAAAATTTGAACCATAAGCTCCTCGCACATTATCATTCCTCTCCACCAAATTTCATTGTCATCTGAATTCACTAGGAAAGGATTGATAATGATTGATTGATGATGTTATAATAATCAAGTGTATTGAGCTATGAACCTTATTGCATGATTGACTGATGAACATAGAATAAATTTGTCTTATTAAGGTCTAAACCTAGGTTCAAATGAGATATATATGAGTTTTGAAGTATGAAAGGAAACATACCTAGAATAGTCATTGGGAATGCAATGAACATGACATATGCATATATGTGTATAAATGAATAAGTAATTAATTGATCAACTTTGTAATGTGAATTGTATGATTTTAGAAGCTCAAGTCAGACGCCATTCAGATATTACCAGACCATCCAGGAAATAGCATAAATTGGAGCATACTGTGGTCAACTTAGATGATCTTCTTAGGATTGATTTATTCTCTTTATCTACTAATTGTTGAATTGTTTGTGATTTGCTTGTGAATTCTAGACTTCAATTGTCTAAGGAGTTTAATATTGGAAAATGTATTGGAAGTGTTTTTTAAACCTAGGTTCAAATGAAAAATATATGAGTTTTAAAGTATGAATGATCATGAAATGTGAATAAAGGAAACATACCCAAAATAGTCATGGGAATGCAATGAACATGACATATATATATATGTGCACAGGTGAATAAGTATTTGGTTGATTGACTTTGTAATGTGAATTATATGATTTTAAAAGCTCAAGTTGGACGCCATTCAGACATTACCAGACCATCCAAGCAATAGCATAAATTGGAGGGTACTGTGGTCAACCTAGATGATCTTCCTAGGATTGATTTATTTTGTTTAACTACCAATTACTGAACTGTTTGTGATTTGTTTATATATGAATTCTAAATGATATCTGTATACTCAACGAAAGATGAATGTCAAACGTATATCCGATGGATATCAGAGTTTATTTGTGCATCATAATTGAATGTTATACATGGAATATTCTATTATTTGATGCATTTTATAAAATGCATGTTCAGATAAAGTTGTAGTGATCAGAGTAGACATTCTGAAAGAGCTTTAAGCCCAAAATTCTTCACGTAAAGCTTTTCTCTATGATTTTTATTTCTAATTGAGCCCAATGGGCCAGTATCAATCTTATGCCCTTGTCAATATTCAGAAAATTAGGATTCGGTGAGCTTAAGCCAACTTTAATGCTAATTCAATTGGCTGATCATTCTATTAAATACCAGTTGGAGTGGTTAAGATGTTCTAATGCAAGTGATAAAGTTCATTATTCCTGTAGACTTTATGGTTATTGACATTATAAAGGATAAGAAATGTCCATTGATTCTTAGGTGATCTTTCATGAATATAGGAAAAACATTAATCGATGTTCATGAAGGAAAACTGACATTTTGGATTGGTGAAGATCAGGTGGAATTTAGTATGAAGAAGGCTTTAAAGAATCCAAACGAAGCAACGCATGTATGAAAATTGATATCATGGATAAAAGTACACAAGGAAAAGTAGAGAATTGCATTGCAAAAGTGAAATCAGTAAAACTGGAAACAAAAAATAAAGCTAAGAAGGTGAACAACATTAAGTTTGAAGGAACTGATGAGATGGAGGAGTCGAGTGTTCCAACTCATCAAGACATTTTAGTTCAAACCGAAGTACCCATACCACCCTCTACAGAAAAACCATCCACTTTAAAGATTAAACCTTTGCCTACACATCTTAGACATACCTTTTTAGGTGAAGGTCAAACTTTACCCATCATCACTTCTAATCAACTAAATAGGAAGCAAGAGAGTAGGATCGTAACGATTGTCAGGAAGTGCATTCAGGCCATAAGATGGAAAATATATGAAATTCGAGGTATAAGCCTAAATGTTTGTATGCATTCAATAAACCTCAAAGAAAGATGTAAAGTAGTGAGGGAATGTCATCGTATATTGAACCCTTATCGAAAAGATGTGGTTAAGAAAGAAGTAATAAAACTCTTAAATATAGGGATAATTTATCGTATATTCTATAGTGAAAAGGTCAACTCGATACAGTCTGTACCAAAGAAGGGGGAATGATTGTAATGGAGAATGAAAGCGGAGAATTAATTTCAATAAGAATAGTCATGAGATGGAGAGTGCGCATTGATTATCTTAAACTTAACATAGCGACTAAAAAAGACCATTTCCCTCTCCTGTTCGTAGATCCAATGATAGAAAGAGTGGTTGGTCACTCATTCTATTAATTCTTGGATGGTTACTCAGGGTATAATCAGATATTCATCTACCTCAAGGATCAAGAAAAGACCACATTCATATGTCCTTATGGTATCTTTATATATAGATGGATGACTTTTGGATTATGCCAAGCCCCAACTGTATGACGTCGATCTTTACAAATATCACCGATTACATAACAAAAGTTTTCATGGGTCGTTTTCCAATTTTTGGAGGCTCTTTTGAGATGTGTGTAACCAATTTGGAAAGGGTACTCAAAAGATATGAAGAATCACATTTAATGCTGAATTGGGAGAAGTGTCACTTTATGGTGTAGGAGGGGATAGTGCTTCGACATAAGATTTCGCACCTAAGATTTGAAGTGGATAGACCAAAATGGAATTCAAAGAAAATTTGTCACCACTAATCAACAAGAACTGTGTGGGAGTACTCCTAGGCCATGTTGGGTTCTAACATCACTTTATTGGAGGTTTCTCATAAATTACAAGACTCGTGACAAACTTGTTAGTCAAGGTTATGCCTTTCTTTTTTCCTGCATATTCTTTATTTGCATTTAATCAATTAAAGGAGGCATTAACATTAGCACCAATTTTAGCACCACCTGATTAGACACTCTCATTTAAGGTCATGTGTGATGCGATTGATCAGGTGTTTGTTGTATGTAGGTTTTAATAATAAACCATCGGTAATCTGCAAGCATATGCACGGGAAGGGACATTCTAATCCTAAAATCTAAGGCTAGAAACAAATACAAAAAATTCAAGATGCAAACAACTAAAATGAAATTCAATTCAATCAATCAATCAAATTAAATTAAGAATCAATAATGAAAATACTAATTACTAAGTTATTGCAACACACCCAAGAATCAACCTAAGGAAATTACCAATTGAAAGAAAAGGAATTTTACCTATCCTTAATGCTAACCTAACTGATTATGAATTACTGGATTGTTGGTTCTAGACGATTATAGGGCTGATTACTCTCTTTCAAGTTATAACCATTAACCAAAAATTAGAAACCATAATCATATTATAGCGATCGAAATCTCTCAATTTACAACCTATCCAGAACCCTAATTAGTTTTGAAGTTCTCTAATAAACTATCCAAAACCTATGTAATGTCTCTCTTTGCACAATTTACCAATTTGACTTAATTCTATTTTCTATTAGACCACTTAACTCATGTTAGCCCAATTTAATCATTTTTCACTCGATTCACCCGCTCAGTTCATTATCAAATTATATAATCGTAGATTGAAGTCACAACAAATGTAATAAATACATAAAAATCAAAATTCATTAATTCAAGAGTAAATTCCAAAGGTGAGTTTAGAATAATCAAAATTTTAGATCCTATCATCAACTATTTATTCCAGTTCCATATAATAATGAAACTGAAATTAAATAGGAAATGCAATCTGAACAGATGATGGGAGGCAACGACGTCAAGAAACTTCTAGTCTAGGAAGTATGACGAGTCAACTTCTCTCCTCTTCTGTCTTCCTTCTTCTCTTCCTCTATCTCTCGATGATTTCTCCCCGAGATTTCTCATAATGTTTGATGTAAAAGCTCCCTCTATCTCTTTGTCTTGTTCTTTAAATATCGTTTATGTTCTAAGCAGTCCTAGGGCTTTTTGGGGCTCTAGAAGGTCTGAAAAATCCCTCAAAACTTGATGCTTTTGAATGTCTACATGTTTACTTGATGTAGGCCACAATCATGGTCCAAATCCTAGCCTTTTATCACGATCGTGGCATATAGGCAACAGTCATGAGCTAACTCTAGTGCTTTTGTCACGATTGTCGCCTGTCATGCCACGATTGTGGGCTATTGTTTCAGCCTGAATGTCTTCAAAACCTCTCCATTCTTTAATGTTGACCCTGAAACACTAGAAAGCACATCAAGGTATCTAAGAAATATAATAATTAAGCTCAAAGACTTGTACTAACCCATAAAACACATTAAACCCAAATAAGTAAAAAACTAATGCAATTCTAACCTAAACACATACTAAATGAATGGATTAATGGAGACACTATCTATATGGAGAGACATTTTAGATATATACTGATCATAACAGCTTGAGGTATTTGTTGAGTCAGAAGGAATTGAATATGAGACAGAGGAGATGGATAGATTTATTAAAAGATTATGATTGCATGATTGAGTATCATCTAGGGAAAACTAATGGATGATGTTTTGAGCAAAAAGTCAAATACTAGTGTAGCTTAGATTCATTTATCGAGGATACCAAACTTGATTTATTGGAGAGCTCTGAATGTGAAGTTAAATTTGGAGCATAATGAAGCATTGATAGCCACACTAAAGTTCAGATTGATGTGATATGATAGAATTAGAAAAGTCCACAAGAAAGATCCTGATATAATAAAGCTTATAGAGAAAGTTAAGATGAATCCAAATTCTAAATTTGAATTGAGAGATGAGACACTATGGTTAAAATAGAGGTTGTGTGGTGCCTAATATGGATGATCTGAGAAAGGAAATTCTAGACGAAGCTCATATGGCTGCTTATGCTATGCACCCTGATACCACCAAGATGTATAATACGCTAAAGCAACATTTCTGGTGGCCTAGAATGGAGAAGCAAGTAACAGAATATGTTTCTAAGTGTATAACATGCCATTAAGTTAAGGCTAAGCATCAGGCTCCAATAGGGAAGCTACATTCATTTCCTATTCCAAAGTGGAAATGGGAACAAATTACTGTAGGTTTAATTATGGGATTGCCTAAGACTCTGAGGTAGAATGATGTTGTGGATCGATTTATCTAAGTCACCCCATTTATTAATAGTGAGAGAAAGTGCCTCACTAGATTAGTTAGTCTAGAGGTATGTGAATCTAGTGGTTAGACTACACGGGGTTCCAGTATCCATTGTATCAGACAGGGATCCCGAATTCACTTCAAGATTCTAGAAGAGTTTGCAGTCAACTATGGGCACAAAGTTAATCTTTAGTACAACATTTCATTCTCAAATAGATGGACAGAGTAAGAGAACATTCAAGACCGTTGAGGATATGCTTAGAGTATATGTATTGGATTTTCAAGGAGCTTGGGATCATTATATAGCACTTATAGAATTTGCTTACAATAACCATTATCCCAGTAGTATCAGAATGGCACCATATGATGCATTGTATGATAGAAAGTGTCGAACACGTCTGTATTGGGATGAAGAGGGCTTGAGAATGGTTGAAGGACCAGAATTGATACAAGATATTGTGGACAAGATGAAACTAATCTAAAGCCAAATTAAAGCCACTTAAGATAGACAGAAGAGTTATGTGAATCAATATCGATGGGATATGGGCTACATTCTAGGAGGTAGAGTGTTTCTGAGAGTGTCACCTTGGAGAGGAGTATTGAGATTCAGTAAAAAGGGCAAGTTAAGCCCTAGGTACATTGATCCTTAGGATATTATTAAGAGGATAGGACCTTTGGCATACAAGCTAGCTATAACGAATGAAATGTCTCAATTACATAATGTGTTTCATGTGATTATGCTCCGAAGATAACGATCGGATCCGATGTATGTGATACTGGCTCAAGAGATTAAGGTTACTAGTAATCTAATTTAAGTTGAGGAGCCAATCAAGATAATGGGATTTCAGATAAAACATACAAGAATAATTTCACTAGTGAAATTCCTTTATAGGAATCTCTCAACTGAGGAACTAACTTAATAAACAGAGGATCACATGAGGAGACAATATCCCCACCTGTTTGAACAATCAGGTAATAATTTTGAGGAAGAAATTTCTTTTAGGAAGGGAGAGTTGTAACATCCCATTACCTATGTTAAGGCTAGAACATTATATAAGAGAGTTTAATTAGAAATTAGAAAGTGCATTTCATGCTCATGCATAATATGACATACACATACAAGAATATTGAATTTTTGCACATGAAAATGATTATACATGCATTCATTGACATTTTTTGGGTATAAATGATTTATTAATGTGATTATATTAACAATTATGGCTTTTATTTTCTAAAAATTAATTTGGAATGTGAGTTCATTGGATTAGAATTTTTAGTGAATTTAGGAAAAATTTCCAAAAAAGTTGGACATTACTGGACTAGGTAAAATTTCAAGTGGAAAGTCAATTGAGGAATGATAGTAGAAATGAGAATCAAATGATATTGAAGAATTTTTAAAGATGAGTTTGGGATTTATTGAAAAAAATGATATTGAAAATTTATACACAATTGGAGTAAAATTTTGGAGATGATTAGACTGGTTTAATAAAAAAAACACAGTTTAAAGTCTTACAAATTGGACAAATGGACGAGTGACAATTGTTACTTGCCAAGCTAAGCCAAACGAAACCAAATCTTACTAAGTCTACTATTCTTTTCATTTGAAAGACCAAGTCACTGGTTGTTCTTGACTTACTTTTCTTCTTCATAGATTTCTTCTTCAAATTTCTTCTTCTTCACGATTTTTAATTCACCAAACCTTCATCAACTTTGTATCTTGCTTTCATTTGTCCATTGCTACTCCTATTTTGATGTCATTACCATTTTCCCCAAGAAAACCTAACGTAATCCACCTTTAAGATGGTGTATGTGAGTTTCATAAAAATTAGGGCTTCAGATATTTTAAAGAATTTGGAGTTTTAACAAGAAAGTAATATGTTCATCCTTATGAGTAGTATGAATATGAGATAAATTTGGTGATTATTTGACATTACATGATTAGGAGAAAAATGGTCATTTTAATGAACACCGTAGGTATAGGATGAAAATATAAATGTGTTGATTTTGAATATTTGATGAGCAATATGTCATAAGATAGTGTTGAAAGATGATATTCATATATGCTTTGTTTTACTGTGGATATACGTAGGTGTTGTTTCACTGCTATACAAGAAACATTTTGGGTAATTTTAAGAATGAACTGAAAATAAGTTAGAGTTAAGGAAAAAGTGATGTCGTGCTTTAATTAGGATTAAAATAAAAAGTTAAGATGAAATGAAAATGTTGATGGAAATCGAAAAAAATGTAGTAGTCAAGAAATGAAGAAAATGGTAAAATGCGTGAATGATTTTATTTTCATTTGTTTACGACTATATTGGGCTGAGTAGGAGTCGAAATGAAGAGATAATAATGGAAAATATAGATTAGAAATGGAAGAATTAGAAAAAAAGAAGAGAAGAAGAATATGTAGTGTTTCAGAATAAGGAGGAGAAACATGATTGTGCTTCTGCATAATCGTGACTTTAAGAGGCAATTCATAGGTCACGATCGTGCACAGAAGACCTTTGCTTCTTTTGACCATAACTTTGTCATCCGATCTTTAAATGACATGAGACTTCAACCAGTAGATTCCTAACACATTTTTCTACCTCTATAAAAATTGATGGAAAATATTGATTGAATTAAACTAAGGGAATCTATTAGAATAGTATGAACTGGAATATTTTACAAAACATACTTCAGTATTGTGCTTATATCTTGACCCGTAGAGCTCTAAATGGGATGATTCTTGTTTTTTATTTAACCTAGAGACATAGGAATACAAATTTTATGAAGAGATTAAATTCTAATGCCTCTAAAAAGTTCAAAATCTGATTGGAAGTTGAGATAAGAATTCTGTTGATGCTTAAGAAGAGTCTAAAATATTTTGAGTATAACTTTCAGTATACTAAGCCAAATTAGATGAAAATGACATCATTGGAAACTTAAGACAAAGAGGGAAAACTTTTTAGAAGGAAGTATTACCTAATTACCTCACCTTCTTGATGAAAATAATTAAGCAAAGTTGACTTGAAAGTTGGTTGTGAGACAAATCTAGATTGGGCAATTAAATATAGTTTCACATGATTGATAATGTAACAAGATTAAGTATAGGAAACCCAAAAATTTGTCATGAACATGCATCATACATATTCATTATACATTAATGTGCATAAAAAATTTCATAATCATGCACAATAGTGATATGTGTTTGTATTAAATCTTATAGAGGAACACATAGAGCGACCACTTCCAGATATTACCAGGACATTGAGGAAATAAGCAATAAGGGAGCTTTTGTAAGTAATTTAGATAATCAATTTTTGTAAGTAATTTAGTAAGCAATTTTTGGTAGTTTTCCTTTAACTGTTTAGTTTACTATTGATTTGGAACGTTGAATTATTTCCAAAGCTATATGAATGTGATAGGCTTGAATAGATGGTATGAAAACATTGATTGATATGTGAATTAAATTTCAGACATTTCTGTTTTCAAATGTTGGACCCTGAAAATTTTTTCTTTAAGTTAATCATGATTTGAAATAGTTTTGAGGTTTAGATAGATTAAACTTTGGAGCTATAATTATTTCAAGGTTAGTAGGATTTATTGAATGGGTAAGTGGAATTAAAGTGTTAATGTAATAAGGATGTTCAAGGGAATTTTTGGGAGTTCACTTAAGCATAAAAGAACATAAGCTTATAAGGAAGGGTAAGATGGACTTTTGGGGCTCATTAAAGGTACAAATGGAAAAATAATACGTTGTCTTGCTTATAAGAGGAGAAAAACGTGAATTGAAGAGGGAGGAAAGTGAAAAACGAAAATAAGAGAGAAGAAGAGAGGTTTCGGTAAAAAAGAAAAGAAGAGAAATCAATTTTGTAGGCTTAGGTTAACCACCTTTTCTCTTTGTTTTAATAAAAGAATGGGTTGTTTGAGGATGGAGTTAGAGAGAAAAGTGGTTTGTGTGGGAAGAAAATGATTAGGAGAACCTAATTGATTTTAGGGTTTCTAAACTAGATCTTAGGTTTTCTAACCTAGATAGACTATAGGTAGGTTAGATTTGGGTTTAATTTGTGTTTATTGCAATTTTGTGATTTTTTTGAAGTTTAAGAATTTTATTGGAATGTTGTTTTGAAGGAAACCTTGGTTGTTTTAGGAAACCAAGGGAATCCTACCCAATAGCAAGGGGAAAGGCAAGCTTGACTTGGATATTTGCAAGTTAATTATGTGGGTAATTTATTTATAGTTATTATGTAATTGGGAAAATTCTTACCTATGTGTGTGTATGTTGATTTGCTTGAAATTGAAATAATTGTGAATGTTTGGAAATGCATGATGCATTGTGATTATGTTATACCTTGAAAAAGTTTATAACATTTGGAATTAGATGAAAAGAAGAAAAAAAGCATGAAAATGTGAGCATATAATTGAATTGAGTATAAATTGGTTATATTTGGGCAAGAGAGGAACCTGTTTTGTTCGTCATGTGCGTGTTGACCCATAGCCTTCTCCCGGCTGCCCCCTTGAGGCCATGAGATCCTGAGAAATCGGACTCGTTTTGATCACGGTGTAAACTTCAGTTTCTCCATTTTGTTCCATGGAACTCTCAGGCCATTTGTTTGTGCATTACATCTTTAACTTTTCAAGTGTGGTGCATAGTTGAGTGCTATGTTTAATGGCTAAAGTTTATGCTGTATGTTATAAGTTTGAGTCAAATTGATCAAATGCTTAAATTGTTTTAATAAAGTGAGAATGCTCGAATTGCTAGATATACATGTATACATGCTTGAATATGTGGCTAATTACCAATGGCTATAAATATATTAGCCACTGGGCTATAAATATATTAGCCACTGAGCCGTGAAGCTCACCCCATTATTCCCTCCTCAAGTGTAGAATGAGAAGGTCAGCAATCTTTGCAAGGCATCCGAAACTCTTAGATATTAGAAAACTTTGTAACTAAGTTAGTTAGATCACTTTTGGATAGCTTCATAAGCATATTAAACATTGAGCATCCTATATACGTTGTAATTTGTGTTAAGCCCTTGTTTATAATGTTATTATGTAATTAAAGTTATGTATGGGCTTTTGTTAATTTGTCAAATGAGTTTAGAATTGAAAAGTTCCCCAGGCATATGTGCATGTTTCTTTTATAGTTGTACATTTCAAAATCTAAGTCTTTTATAGGTGTATAAATTGTGTACCGAATTCAGGGGAAGCAACTAGACTAATTTAACTAAATTAGTCAAAGTTGTCTTTTGGAAATCTGTAGCTTATCTTTCTATCTTTCCAATGGTATAAAGTATGAAAATTTTGGATAATGGAGTCAAAAGTTATGGTCCTTATAAGTGGAAATGCTTAGGAGTATAGGACGTATCATCTGATGATGATGTATCTTCTGGCGATGACGTGTCGTTTGGTGAGCATACATCGTTTGGTGAGGATGTATCGTCTGATGAGGATGCTTCGTTTAGTGAGGACGTATCATCTGGTGAGGGCGGATCGTCTTGTGAGGACACTTTGTCTAGTGAGGATGTATCATTTAATGGGGACGCTTCATCTTGGGAGGATGCTTCATCTAGTGAGGACGCTTCATCTGGTCAGGACGTATCATTTTGTAAGGACTTTTTGTCTTGTAAGGACACTTCATCTAGTCAGGACGTATTGTCTGATTACGTCATATCATCTGGAGCACTGTTCACCTAATCCCATCGTCTGGTCCTATTTTTGACCCTCTAGATGATAGAATTTGCCTTCAAGGTCTGCATGAAAGTTGTAGATCTAGAAGTCCTCTTTGAAACTGTTCAAAGAAAACCTTAATCCAAAATTTATAGTGAAAGTTATATGAATTGTTCTGAGATAGGTGCAACATGATTGAGGACATGAGTATGGTTGATTTTTTTCCATAACTTGATAACCCGACCTCCAAATTAAGTTATTCTTGAAGCAATATATTCCCGACACATTTTCTATCTCTTAATAATTTGTAACTTTTAGGTTCATTTTAAGAGAGATTGATGGAAGGAAAATGAGGGATCGGACGGAGGGGCATAACTAGGTTATGAACACACTTTGGATTTTTAAGCATATCTTGCGCTATAGAGCCCTGAATGAGAAGATTCTTGTTTCAAAAAAAAAAACTAGAGGCATAGAGCTACAATTGGATTGAAGAAGTCAAATTGTGATGTTGGTGATGGGCTGCTGTGGGTAAGCCACCCTTTTCAGATGACGGTAAAGTCAGGGTTCACTGGAATAACCCTATAAGGAAACCCGCTCATGTTTTTTGAATTTGGAACGACAGTTGGGCTTCAGAAACAGGGCCCAACATCTTGTGGTATCAGAGAGATTGTTGGGCTCTAAAAACGGGATCCAACACACCCCCTGATTCACTACCACCCCTATCTCCCTCAGATACCACTCCTTCCATGTCTCATGTCCCTAAGGAAAGTTGGAAGCAAGTGATTGGAGATCACTATACTTCAAGTCTTATACTCAAACCACTGAAAGAGATTGATGGCAAACTTATTGTCTACTCAAAATTGGAATTTTTGGAGGAAAGGGTTCGTAGCTAGAAATCCACCCTTGTCGAGTTCTTCTTTGATCAGAGACAACCTTACCTAATCATTCATAAATAGGCTCATAGATTCTTGAGAAATGAGGCTATGATAGATGTCCTTCCCTTAGGGGAAAATCTCATTTTATTTACTTTATTATCATACTTTGAACCTCATAAAATCTCTAAGGAAAGACCCTAGCACATTGGAAATTAACCCATTTTTCTGCAAGCTTGTAGCCTAGTTTAATCCTAAAAAATATCAAAATCTAAAGTATTCCACTCTAAATTAACTTCCATAATGTACCTCTAGAGTATTGGACTACTCAAGGTCTAAGCACCCTGGCAAGTTTTATTGGAAAACCCCGTTTGTATTGATGAGAATACAGCAAAGAAAAAAAGGATAGACTATGCATGTATTTGTGTTAGTACTGATATGAAAAAGAGTTTAATCCCCATAATGACGATAAGAGAGAGTAATAAACTTAGAGAAGACAACATTGTTGTTTCTTATCACTAAAAACCACACCCTAAATCCTAGTGAAAGTTATGGAAAGAATTTGGGTGAACTTTCAAATTAGGCACCTGTTAAGAATTAACGGGTACTGAGACAAATAAACATGATATGAAGTTTATGGAAGATCATAACACTGAATCTTTGAATGATGTTGAGATTTATGATGAAACTATATAGTCTTTGAAGAATGCAATATCACTTAGCCTGGTTCTCTAGAGAATCATGATCATAATGACAACTTTGAAAATCACCCTGGAACTCCTACAGTTAATCCCCTCTTTATTATTGCTGACAAGTAAGATGAAACTCCAATAGATGATACTACTCCTATACTAATTTGTCAAACTAGTAAAGGAATGGAAAACAAGGCTAAGGAATCCACTAAACAATTCCAAACTATGGAGAGGAGAAGGTCTCAATGGAGAAAGGGGAAAAGCTTTAAAAGTTACATTATTATTAAGTGAATTTTAGTTTAGAATGTTAAGGGTATTGCCCTACAATGCTAGCTACTTTCAAGGATTTTATTACAAGGGAAAAGGATCTTATAGTAAGATTACTCGAAAAAATAATAAAGTTAAACAATATCGAAAGTTTGAGTATTTTGGGCACTCAATGGAAAATGCTTACTAGTCATTCTCATCATATCGATAAAAGAATTACAATATGTTATAAAGTAGATGATATTCAAGTGGTAGTGTTAAAATCAAATGACGAAGCTCTGCAACTCAACACCTTCTTTCTACAGGAGAAGATTAACATTATTACTTGCTTTATATATGCTAATAAATTTAGTTTTTAGAGAACAAACTTAAAAATCTCAATAAGAATATTAACAAACCTTAGTTGATTTGTGGGGACTTCAACTCGACACTTTACTGATTAGAGGCTTGAGACAATTGTGATTGGTTGTTTGATGTGTGTAAATTTTAATAAATACCCTTGATAAATTGAAAACATATAGTTCATTAGTGTAGTACTTAAGGTATCGATCCCACGAGGAAGGATATTATAATCCTAAAATTTAAGGACAGAAAATAATACAAAAATTTAAATTGCAAGAAACTAAAGATTGGAAATTAATTCAATCAATTAAATCAAATTAAGAATCAATCATGAAAATATTAATGATTCAGCAGCTGCAACACACACCCAAGAATTAACCTAAGAAAATTACCAATTGAGAGAAAGGGAATTTTACCTATCCTTGATGCTAACCTAACTGATTATGACTTACTGGATTATGACTTCTAGATGATCCTAGGGTTGATCACTCTCTCTTGAGTTATAACCATTAACCCTAAATCATAAACCCCAATTAGATTATGGCGGTTACAATGTCTCAATTTACAACCTATCCACCACCCTAATTAGCTATAAAGTTCTCTAATAAACTACCGGAAACCTATGTAAGATCTCTTTTCGTATAATTTACAATTTGATTTAATTCTAATTCTATTAAATCACCTAACACTCATTAGCCTAATTTAATCATTTTTTATCTGATTCACCCTCTTAGTTTATTATCGAATTATACAATCGTAGAATTAAATCACAATAAATCCAAATAACACATAAACAACTAGATTTCATTAATTCAAAGATAAAACCTCGAAGGTGAGGTTAGATCATCTTCAACATTCAAAAATCCTATCATCAAACTATTATTCCAATTTTATACAATAATAAAATTGGAAATAAACGAAAAAATACAATCTAAATAGAAGATGGTAGACAACAACATCGGGAAACTCCTTATTTGAGAAGTACGTCAAGTCAGCTTCTTTTCCTCTTCTCTCTTCCTTCATCTCTTTTTCTATCTCTCGATGAATTCTCTCTAGGTTTCTCAAAAGTGGCTGATGCAAAAGCTCCCTTCTGCCTCTTTGTTTTGTTCTTTAAATATGCCTTATCTTTTGAACAACCCTAAAGTTTTTCGAGGTTCGAAAGGTCCAAAAAAATCCCTCAAAAATTGACATTTTTTTATGTCTGTACATCTGAATGATGTAGGCCACGATCGTGGGCCACATTCGAACCTTCTGTCATGATCGTGGCCTATTATGCCACGACTGTGGGTCATTGTTTTAGCCTGAATGTCTCTGAAACTTCGTCGTTATTTGATGTTAACCCTGAAACACTAACAAACACATCAAGGTATCTCAAAAACATAATATTTAAGCTAAAAGACTTGTACTAACCCATAAAACACTTAAAACATGAATAATTAACAAACTAAAATAATTCTAACCTAAACACATACTAAATGATTAAATTAACAATTAAATATATGTCAAACTAAGCCCTAAAACACGATGCAACTTACACTTATCAAATTTTAACTTAAAGAACTTTTCTAAAGATTTTAAAGAATGTGTTGAACATTTAGAGGTTACTGATCTAAAACATATTGAACATGCTTTCACCTGGTCTAACAAATAATGGTCCAATTGGTTTGTTAGGAAAAAGTTAGATAGAGCACTTGATAATGCCAACCAATTAGCTCAATTTCCAAACAACATTGCTAAGTTTAAGGAGCCTTTTTTCTTCTATCATACACTAATTGTGGTGCAAGAATTATTTCAGAAATTTGCAAGACACTTCCCATTCAGATTCAATAACTACTTGACTAATGAAACTGGTTTTAGGGATGCATATATAAAAGGTACTGATTGTATTTTTTTGGGTACCAAGCAATTCATCTATGTTCAAAAAATGAAGGAAATTAAAAAGGAAGTCAAAATTCTAAACTCATTAAGGGGCTCCAGTACTGGTAATGCTTTATAAACTACTACGAATGAGCTTGCAGATATTCAAGGGCTAATTGATCTCTCTCCACACGATCCTCATCTTTTATCTAAGGATAAGCATTTAGTTTCAAAATATATGTAGGTTATTAATAACCATTCATCTTTACTCTAGTAAAGAGCAAAGGTTAATTGGCTTAAGGAGGGTGAATAGTGTACAAAATTCTTTTTCAACAAGCCTTGGATTATCATATGCGAATTTGTTGAAAATGTAGTGTTTGAATTCTTCTCAAAAGTTATCCTCCTAAAAGAAATCAACATAATTTTCTTTTACTTGATACCAAAAGGACCTAACCCCCCTTCTTCAGTGATTTTAGACCTATTGCTTGCACTAATTTCCTTTATAAAATCATCTCTAAAATCCTTGCTACAAGGCTAAAGAAAGCTATAACTGCAATTATTAGTGACAATCAGAGTATTTACATTTGTAACAAGTAGATTGGTGATAATGTTTAATTGTGCAAGAGTTATTAAAAGGATACTAAAGATCTAATTTTACCCCTAATTGCAAAGTTGACTTTCACAAAGACTTTAATAGTGTTAGTTAGAAGTTTTTATAGATGATGTTGTAGTCTTATAGATTTCGTACTATTATCATTGGTAGCTAAGAGAATGCATCTTTACTACCAATTTTTGTGTGTTAGTAAATGGTAGTCCCATAAGCTATTTCAAGGTTGCTAAAGGTCTTAGGTAAGGGGATCCTTTTTCACCCTATTTTTTCATTCTTTACATGAAAATTGGAAACTAGTTCAACTTTAGGTTCCATTCTAGATGCAAGAAAACTGGATTAATTAAATTATCCTTTTTAGATGTCTTCATTTTATTTTGCAGTGCTAAAAATGAAGTCAATTTTTATAAAGGCTCTAGACATTTTCAAAAGACTCGGTTGACTCTAAATCAACTTTAGCAAAAGAAACTTCGCAATTTCTAAAGTGCATCTTCTTTATCTCACATTGCAACAATCACTTAAATACAAATGAAATTTCCTCCTTTACTATATTTAGGATTTCCTATTTCCACCAAAAGACTTAGCTATTTTGATTGCTTGCCACTAATTGGGAAAAATCGAAAAGAGAATTAATTCACAGGTGAACAATTTTGTATCTTATGCAAGGAAGCTGTAACTTATTGAATTTGATCTTAATACACTTTACCTTGATTGGATCTCCAATATCTTTCTATTTAAAAATGTTATCAAATCAATTAAAAAGTTGTTCAGAATTTCTTATGGAATCATTTGAATGGTAAAAAAGGTTCTGCAAAAGTCAAGTAGTCTGACTAATGTTTCTTAAAGAGGAAGGAGGTCTAAGTATCTCATTAGTCAAAACCACCAATTATTCTTTAATCCTTAAAAGACTATGGCTGATACTTGAGGACATGTAGTCCCTGTAGATTAGGTGGTTACATTCATATTTTCTCAAAGGTAAATGCATAAATAAGCAAGAACTCATTAACCTCTTACTTCATAAACCTGTTAATGCATTTGACAGATACAGTCCAAGCTGATGTTTCTTGTAAAATCAGTAATGGAAGGCAAATTTCTCTGTGGTTTGATAATTGTTTTGGACAAGGCCAACTTTTTCACTCCCAAGTTACATCAAGGAACTCTCTGATCCTACCTTTTCATACTAAACTTAGCTCATTAATTAACGGATAAGGATGGCAATAGGCTGGGCCAAATCGGCCCGAGATGATAGGATTGAGCCCAAGCTCGATTGGGCCTAAGGTGACTCTGCCAGAGTTTGAGCCTGATCGGGCCCAAGGTGGCCTAGCCTATCCCTATAAGAAATTATTATTTTTTAATAAAATTGGAAAATGATGTCGTTTGGCAACCTGAAGTCCTATTGGGCTAGGAAAATTAGGCCTAATGTCGGTTAACCTGGGCCTATCTCTTTAATTTCGGGCTAACTAGGGCAAAGCCAAGCCTGGGCCCCTTTTCTATCCCTATTAATAGGAACACCTAGCAATTCCTTGAATGCCTAAGACATCTACAATCTCACTACTCCCCTAATCCATTTACCTTTGATACATTTTATTAGAAGAACTAACCCATTTACAAACTACACAACTAGCTCATTAAGGATCTACTTAGAAGGAAGAACCTTGTGGTTGATTGGCACAAATTAATTTGGAGCAAGGTACTGCCACCTAAAATCTCTTTTCTTCTCCAGCTCACCATTAAGAATAAACTTAATACTGTAGATAGAATCAGAAATCTAGATGTTGACAAATCCCACCCTCTGTGTTTAGCACAAGAAGAATTAAATGATCACTTGTTCTTCGCGTGTACTTTTACAAACAGAATCTGGGAAAAGGTGAAAAAGAAGTGCCTTTAGTCTTAGTCTTCTCCAAGAAACATTCTCACTAGCACAATTCATCAACTTTCAACCCAAAATTCTCTTCCTAAGTTTGTTAAGCAGATATACACAATAATTTTGGGACTTTGTGTGTAGATTATTTCTAAAGAAAGGAACTCTAGGAGATTTGTAACCAAGTTCACATCAATTGAATCTCTCTCTACAAAAGTCATCAATGGAATTAGAGAACTTGTCTTGTTGAAGAATATTGCACAAAAATATTGCTTCAATATGTTATCTTGTTTAAACATTTAACTAAAGTATTTACATTCTAAACACCTAATTCTTAGTAGGCATATGCATTGAGTTTTGTAACATGTCAAAGGGTACCCCCTAGAACTATATTTTAGTTGTAATACATTTCTTTATCAATGATATTTCATTTTTTTAAAAAAACTAAAATTTTAGGAAGTTTTCTCCTTCAAGTGATTGATGTTGAGAATATTCGTGGCTTTTCTCCCTTAGATTGTAAAGTCCTAGTTTTTGATTGACTATAGAAATCCCATTTTTGGTTTCACGACCTTTTTTCCTTGTTCTACATGTGACTAATTCCTTTAGTCTAATGGCCAAAAGTTAAATTTCATAACAACATTGCTAATGGTTTTGGATAACCAATCAATTGGAGTCATTTGAAAATTTGTTTATTAACTTCTTGATTTTTCTTTTAATAACATACTATCATGTAATAACATTGCAACAAACAGTGAAAATTCAGCAACCAAGTGAAAATAGTCTCTCCTTGTGCGTATTTATTTATTAGTTTGATTGATTTAATAGTTCACTTTGATGACAATACCAATTTAATAGAAAAAGATAAATACAAAGGCAAACTATTAGAGCATAACAAAACTCATAAAATTTAAATGTAATTGTAATTAAATGAGAAAAAGGATCATGTTTATAGAAAAAGGAATAAAGAAAATATTATAACTAGAGTCATTTACATTTCATCTAGCAAAGGAAGAAAAGTTATGTCCATGCAATGTAAAGCCTTTAAATTTGTTTACATCTTCATAAAATTTTTTCCTTCATGTTCTTTCTCTCTCTCTCTTTTTCTCTTTTTTTCTTTCTCTCTCCCTTTATTTCACCTTTACTTTTTTTCTTCATTTTTCCTTAACCCTTAAGTTTTATTCTTATTGCTCTTCTTTACCTAAATAATAGAAAATCATTATAAAAATATCTCTAATCCTCTCTCCAATTCCTCAACTATCAATGGTAGATGTAAGTGACCACACTAAACACTAACATCAAACTAAGCAAACTAATTAGAGTCTACACTCATTTCCTTTACAAAACTCTAATAATCTCACTCTTCTTATTCATGCTTATGTTTTTTCCTTTATAGTCTCCTGATTTCACTAACTAAACTTTGACCACTAGAGGTTAGGATTTTATCCACCTTCTCTTTATTTGTATGGATGCATTTTATGATCTCTTCAGCAAGGGAAATGATGAAGCTAAAAAATAGAACAACGTCAACTTCCACTCCTCCAAATTTGATAATACTTAATCTTACATATATAAAATGAAGTAGTGGTTATAGTAGATGAAGAACACCAAGTTCTCGATGAAGATTAGAGAAATGTAAGAACTTTGAGAATTAGCAAGAAACCACTTTTATTACCTGTTAGGATTTGGAAGTCATGATGTCAAAAAGAAAGAGAACAAAGTTGGAAAAAGGTTATGTTTTTACTATGATTCTTAATTAAGTGGAGCCTACTATAATTAAATATTATTTAGGTTCTGTGATATTTTGGTATAGAGAAGTGTGACATTTATGAAGAAGTTTTTAACTCTTCATTATTTCATATGTGTGGTGAGTAGTGTGACCATTCATATTCATCACTTTTCTCTCCTCTCTTTGTGGAGTCGAGTGTGTGGTTTTTACAAAATACTTTCTTCTTCTCAGTTGGCCTAAAATTGTAACAGGGGTGGTTAGTGAGTTTGGATTCATTCACTTTCCTTTTTACATACATATTGTGCTTATTGTGTGGTTATCTTGTATGGCTAGTATGGTTACTTTATCTCCTTCTATTTTTTATTTTTATGTGGTTATTCTCCTCATCTTTGTAACTGTGCGCTTATGTAATTTTATCATTTGGTATAAGAAAGATGTTTTTAGAGAATATATTAAAGTTGACAGTGTAGAACTGTCGTGATATTGGAGAAGAATTATCCTGGTACTAAGAAGATATTTTTATGGTATGGAATGGAATCTTCAAGGATTAATTTTTGGACTAGGTCTAATAGTTTATATTTTTTTCAAGGATTAACTATGACAATGTAGATTTTTATATACACATTGTTTAAATACTAATTTTATTAATGAGTAATTTTTATTGTGAGCTATTGAACTACTGGAGAACTTATTTTGATGTATTCATTGAATTTATCATAGATTAATTTTTGGATTAGGTCTAATAGTTTTAATTCTCATATTGAGAGGGTTTTTTCATGTTAAAATTTGGTGTTCTCATATGAGATTTATTTTGTATATTCATGTTTTCTCCTCGTAATTTTATTCAAGTAGGGAAAGGTTTTATTTTACCCACCTCACATTATGTTATTGTTTCTTACATTGCATTAAACCATCATCTCTCATCTTTTCCTAAGAACTAGTATCAGAGCTTTGGCTTGTTACTTATGGGTTTAACTTGATTGAAAGAAGGAATCTAGTTATAGTAGAATGATCAATTTGAATGGCACAAAATGTAACAGCTTAGATCACCCAGTCACAAATATTATCAGCTTTAGGCCTTGGCCTAGCCAAACCCTCACGGTTTTCCTTTTCTCGAGGCCTTCCCAAGAGGTCACCCATCCTAGTACTCTCACCTAAGCACGTTTAACCTCGGAGTTCTGAAGGGATTTGATGCATTAGGCCATGGAAAACGCGTCTGTAAGCGAGGCCTAGCCACCTACCGGTCCAACCGGCCCGAGAACTGGCTCTGATACCACCTGTAACAGCCCAGATCACCCACTCACAGATATTATCTGCTTGGGGCCTTGGTCCAGCCAATCCCTTACGGTTTTGCTTTTCCTAAGAACTTCGCAAGAGGTCAACCATCCTGGTACTGCTCTTGCCCTAGCACGTTTAACTTTGGAGTTCTGAAAGGATCCGGTGCATTGGGGAAAGGAAAACACGTCTATAAGGGAGAGGTATCCGTACGCTTATAAGGCGTACTTCGTTCCCCTCTCTAACCGATGTGAGATCTCACACTCCCCACCCCCTTAGGGCCCAGCCCTCTTTTGGGGTCCAGCCTAGTTGGCACAACAGTTTGGGTACCGGCTCTGATATCATTTGTAACAACCCAGATCACCCACTCATAAATATTGTCCACTTTGGGCTTTGAGATCCCACGTCGGTTGGAGAGAGGAACGAAGTACGCCTTATAAGGGTATGGATACCTCTCCCTTATAGACGCATTTTTCATAGCCTAATGCATCGGATCCTATCAGTACTATGAGGTTAATTGTGCTTGGGAGTACTTCTAGGATGGGTGACCTCCTGGGACGTTCTTGGGAAAAGAAAAACTGTGAGGGCTTGGCTAGGCCAAGGCAAAAGCGGACAATATCTGTGAGCGAGTGATCTGAGTTGTTACACAAAATATCATAAATAGAAAGAAAAGATGACAATTGCATTAATCATTAAAAAGTTGCATTTACTAGTAATTGTTATTGAAAATCTTAACTTTAAAAAGTGACGAAGAATTGGCATTTTAGCTTGTGATGGATTTGTTTATTAGACAGTAGGTAGACAGTAATATTTTTAATCACATCTTAAATGATTCATTTTCCAGGAATTTATGGAATAAGGTTTAATCTTTATATACATTCGAGACAGGTAATAATAAATTATATTTACTTAAAGAAGCTATAAATTTCAGGTACAAAGAAGTTAGTTCCATTTTTTATCAATTGAATAAATTTCAAAGGTTCTTTGATCAATTGTTTAGAGTGGGTGTAAGGTTTGAAGATGAGATTTTAGGACTTTGGTTGTTGAATACTTTGTTTGATTCTTAGGAGAATCTTCATGTGACCTTAACTAGTTCTGCTCCTAGTGGTATAGTGTCCATGGATTATATAAAATATTTTATTTTAAATGAAGAAGTAAGACAAAGAAAAACTTCATAGGGCTCTACTTATCATTTTAAGGTTTTAGTTACTGAAAATAGAGGGAGAAGCAAAGAAAGAGGTTAAGGACAAATTGATAGAGGAAAAAATAAGAGTAAAAGCAAATCGAAGATAAAGCATCAAGATCTTGAATGTCATCATTGTGGTAAAAAGGGACATATCAAGACCTTTTATTTTAAGCTTAAAAGGGAGAGCATGGCTAATAAATATAAGCAAGAGAAGAAATATAAAGATAGTGATGATCATGTTGCCACTACTACTATTGAGGATCTTGTTTCGATGTTGGAGAGCATGGCTAATAAATATAAGCAAGAGAAGAAATATAAAAATCGTGATGATCATGTTGCCACTACTACTGTTGAGGATCTTATTTCGTTGTTAGTGAAAATATGATTAATATTACTAATAATGAGTCAATTTGGGTTATTTATAGTGGTGTCTACTTTAATATGACACAAGAAAGGATTTCTTCACATCTTACACTTCAAATGACTATGGAGTTTAAAGACAGGTAATGATAGTCCATCAAGGTTTATTGGAATCAGGATTGTTATATTATAGATCAACAATAGGTCAAATTTACTTTAGAAAAATATTAGACATGCACTTAATATTTGTTTAAATTTGATATCTATTAGTGTTTTTTTTATGATGATGGTTATTTCAATACTTCTGGTTATAGTTAGTATAGGACACTGAAGGTTCTTTGGATATGGAATGTGAAAGGAAACCTCTAGGTTTGTGCTAGACTAAAGCTTATTTTATATTGTTAATGTAGTTAAGAGTGATAACTCTTTCGAGTTATCCCATAAAAGACTTCACCATATTAGTGTGTTTCCTTCAAGAGCCATACTTTTTCTAAAAAATTAAAATTACTTGAGTTGGTGCATTCAAATCTATACGGTCCAAAAAAGATAAGGACTTTTATTGATGGACTTTATTTTGTGATATTTATTAATAATTGTTCAAGGAAACTTTAATTTTATATTTT
>JAOQMP010000005.1:15868701-15886724 GCA_027563575.1 Erythroxylum pedicellare
ATATATGCAATGATACAAATTTAGAATAAGATGATAATAAGCCATCATAAAAATATAATTACCTCAATTTAAAATCTCGAACAATAGGGATGTCGGAATTAATCAGTAGTTTTGAAGCATTCCAAGCATTAGAAATCTTGATTTCTCCTGCACGAAAAAGGGTGATATGTTCCTTTTTTTTCACAAAAGTGAACAATGTAAACTACATAAAATGCTTTGAAAAAAATAATGTACCAGTAGAGTTTGATATCATAGCAAGCTTAAAAACAATAATGATTGAAATTTCTTGTGTATCCCTCATTGTATTCAGTAAAAAGTCAACATATTCACCAAACAATGTGCACTTGATCTTATTATTATTGAAAAATAATATTAACGCATAAATATTATTTTGCATACAAAGAGTATAATACGATAGTTATCGAAAGTAAAGATAACCTCTTATCTGTTAGATATAGATTCATAAATTTTGATTTGAGATTATTCCTTTGGAATTCTTTAGAAGTTTCATATGAAGTCATCTCTCCAAGGACATCTGTTTGACAGGACAAACAATTTATCAATAAAGGCTAAATAAAGAAATCATATCATAAATGACTTACTGTGTTAAAATATAAATGGAAACCACTAAAGAAATATATATATATATATATATATGATTACCAATCAAAAAACCCTTAACAATCTTATCTTCGAGAATATCTGTGAATGGCATGAAATTGAAAGAGAATAGAGGAATATCCAAATCAACAGCATTGACTATAGTGTCAAAGTGGAAATTAATCTTATATTTGTGTTGACTTGCTCTATAATCTCTAGAATTATCAACCACAACAAATTTATGTATGATGACACATTTGCCTTCCCCGACTGAATCAGGATGCTTGGTCACTAACTTTTCTGTTCCAATTGTATCCTGGATTTTATCTCCCTGTGAAAAATTAAAAGATTTGTTTATAAACTATAATCATTTTAACATAGTCAACTATTAGTATCATTCATAAGAAATAGAAAATGAATATACCTTCTGATCAAGCAACAACATTTGCAGATTAGAGACAACATTAGGGGAATTTCGATAAAAAACATTCCATAGCCTAATAATTCTTACAGCTATTTTCCAAGACTCCTTCTCAGTATGCAACTGACCAATGTAGTTGACTTTCATAGAAGACATTTTCACATTACCTAAAAAGCTTTTTAATTCAAGGAACATGTGTTAGGAAAGAAAATCTTAATGAATAGAAAACTGAAAAGATAAATTAGTGAAGCATTCCAAATGAGCTTTATTTATTGAAGCCAAATAAGTCAATATAGGAAATATGAATGAAAGAAAATATGGAAACAAAATCACTCAAATCATTCAAAACTAAAGCTTCAATCTATAAAATGTAAATAACAAAAATAAGCAAAGAAACTACAACATAAATGAATCAAATCAAAGATTTAATATAAAAATAACTAATTATATTAGCATGTGGTTGATGTTCCAAAAAATATAATATTAAACAGTTCATAAATGTTTCAAAATAAATGAACCATAATGCTAAAGATCTTGAAATATTTCTTTATAAACAACATTGAGTGTTTGAGATAATGCTTCATTTTCTGTATTATGAACCAAGATTTTGAGTCCATGCTTTGATTTCACCCTTGAAACTGCCACATATAATTATCCATGTGTGAAAATGGGCCTTGGTAGATACAATCCAACATAATCAAGAGACTGGCCTTGACTTTTGTTTATCGTCATACAATATGAGATATTGAATGGAAACTGTCTCCTTTGAAGTTGGAAGGGCCAAATTGACTCTGTAGGTGTCATTGTCATTCTAGAGATGTATACTCTTTCACCAAAGTGAGTCCCAGATATATGTTTAGCTTCTACAACATTAACACCAAGCTGTGTAATAATAAGTCGTGTGCCATTGCAAAGTCTTGCAGATTGATTAATATTTCGAATGAGCATAATAGGAGTTCCAACTTTCAATATCAGTTTGTGATTAGCCAAGCCTGAGCACTGCAATGTGTTTAAGTACTCAACCAGATGCAATTCTTGCAAAAATTCACATTATTCATTTGCTGTAAATATAGAATCAGAGCTTAGGTATTCCTTAGCTTCACCAAGAATAAGAGATAGAATATAATCATTAACTTTATCAACAACATCCAAAGTTGGAGTTAAAATAACTCTGCCCTTCAAGTAGCTTGGATCTTTTTTTTTTTAAGCTCTGGATAAGTTAAATCAACAATAGCTGCAGCAGGATCACAAAACTCAGTTAGTAGAAATTTAGGAGGTATTTCCACAAGTGCTTCTCCATCATTAGGTTCTGATAATTTTCCATCTCCAATCTTGAGCACCCAATCTGAAACCTCTTTTAATTCATTAGCATTAGTATTTTGAGAATCTACATGCAATCACATGTTTTTTGTCAAAGTTAGGACTTGACAAAGAGGCCATAAGTAAGAAGACTCCATAGCTGCATGAACAATGTCAGATCTAGAACCACCACGAATTACAGGTAGTATTTGTCTGAAATCACCACTAAATACAACAGACTTTCCACCAAAGGGTTTGTGAAGACTATCAGAAATGTCAAATATGAGAATATCACAAAGTGTGTGGTCTAGAGACTCAAATCATTGCCTCTTAACCATAGGAGCTTCATCCCAAATTATCAATTTAGTTTTTTTCAACAACTCTGTATTGAAACTTCATTGTTTGATATTACATGTTGATTCATCAGTCAATTGAATAGGAATAGCAAACCTAGAATGAGCAGTGCGTCCAGCAGGAAGTAAGGTTGATGCGATACCATTAGATGCTACAGTGAGCACAATATAACCTTATGATCTTAACGCACAAGTGAGATCATTCTATATGAAAGTTTTTCTTGTTCCAGCATAGCCATACAAAAATTAAGTACCTCCCTTGTTTTGAATTACAGTTTCCATAATTGTATCATAGACAACTTTTTGTTCTGTAGTCATGGTGCTCAAGAGAGTACTTAGCTGTTCTAAAAGTAGTTGCTTATTAAAGTTTAACTAATCTGCAATAAGTCTATTTTGCAAATCAAGATCAACATGGCCTTGAGGAATAGGCATTGGAGGAAAATCTTGCAAGCTTTTACCATTTGCTTTTAAGAGATTGTCAATCTCAGCTAGAGCAAAATTTTGCAATTGGGAATCTGTAAGTCTTAAATCTGTAACAAAAAATTACAGCTGTTAATATTGAAATGGTTTTCACAAAAAAATTAGACTAAATGTTTCAAGCAACCCTGAAGATATAACAATACTAAACATTTTTTGAAAAAAAGTATAGATAGTAAGTATAATCTAATTTATAATCATAAAAAAGATGAATATTAAAAGGAAAATAAATATTTGATATAAAATAATTCATGGTATGAATGACATAAACTGAAAGAGTATGAAGAGAAATATAATCCAATGCTTGAACAAATAAAAATACAGTAGTTTGGAAAGATTTCCAAGATTATGTTGCTTACCATTGCATCCATATTTTTTTTGCTGAGAATAAACAATATCTTCTGTTAGAAGTCTCCATGTCTTGTCCCATACATATTCCGGTCGTGAAATAAAATTGGACAAAAGCATTGTAATGAATAGAGATATCAAATAATGAGTAGTACCCCACAAAGATGCTTCATTAATAGCATCAATATATTCTCTATCATCACTTAATAACCCAAGTTGATAACATGCATCCCTAAAAGTTGGATAAATTATTCCATTAATAGTTCTTATATCTTCATAGCTCTCTGAGCCTTTCACTTGACTCAATAGAAGTCTGAGATAGAAAAGTTCACCAGCACTTGGTGAAACATGAATCATTCTACCAATTTTCAATCCTTTGGCTCTTTTCTTCCATTTTTTATTTTCACTTTGGTAGACAAACTTAGAGGGATACTCTGCATAGGTAAGTTGTTTACCTTCTGGGAATTTCTTGTTAGCCTCCATCCAAGCAATAAACATGCTCTCTTTGTTCCTTGGCTTCTTAACAATTGATTCAAGTGTTTGCCCTTCTGTAAAGTATACTTGTTGTTGATTAGGAAGGTGAAAATAAAGCCTCTCAACAGATGGTTGTCTATAATGAATTTCAAAACCCAATATTCTAGAGCATGCTTCATGAGAAGAAATAAATCGACAATCTAAGAACATTTTAGGTTCATCAATTTCATTATTGCTCAAAGTTTGATTCTGATCGTATAAGGCATCAGTAACTCGATCATTTCCCTTGATCAAATACTTGAAAAGATATTTAATTGATGAACTTTGATTGTATTGCTCAACATGTATATGGGATGCATATTTCAAAAGTAATTCCTGGTTGTAAGGAACAACAGATTGATTATCAAGGTCAACCCCTTTTTTGTGTATCAACTTACCATCATCTCTTCTCCCATAAATGGGAAATCCTTCATCATCAAAAGAAGTGATTCTTGAAAAAGATTTAGGATAATACTTTCCACATTTACCTTCATTCATGCGTAAACATTTAGGATATAGACTTCCACAAGGTCCATGCATCATATGTCTAGAAACAATATTATATAAAGTTGTGTCAGTTACAGGATCTAGAATCTCAGCACAGATAATCTTGTCAAGCTTTTCAGGATTATGGTACTTCTCTTTATCATTTAAGAACAAAAGGATGTGAGCATGAGGTAAGCCACGTTTCTGGAACTTAATTGTATAGACAACTGACACAAGGATGAAAAAACTATCAAATAATATATTATACAATATATATATAAATAAGTTAACTGTCAGGATCTACTTGAAAAGGGATTTTGACGAAGCAACTTTAAAATAATGACATTTAGTATAGCAAATGACTGAACAAATATTAGAATATATTATGTTTATCAATTAACATTTGAGGGGATCTTTAATAAAGGATGAACCTTAAATGAATAGTAAATATGGTTGTAAGAAATACATAAGGAATATATGAACCATGAAATATGTACTTAAATAGTCATTAACAGAATAAAACAATTCAATGAAGCAATAATTGCATGTCAAACAATTACAAATGCTTCGCAATATGACAATAAAAGGGAAAAAAACTACTTTAACAGGTCGAAGCAATAGAAACTCATGATACAAATTGAAGAATAATGGACAGAAAAATTACCAGCTTTAACTGTCCCAAAAATTTTGCCTTGCATTAGCTCTTTTATCAAACAATTTAACTTCATCTTAAAAATGTGAACTATTAGATCTGGTCTATCTTGTGCTTTCAAATTCAAATCCTTTAATCGAAATGTCAATTCAGTCCTTGTCGGATTACAAGTGAAAGTGATAAATATGTCAGGATAGCCAGCCCATTTACAGATAACCATTGCATCTTGATAATTTTGTATTATATATCTCGGCCCTCCAATAAAAGTTGACGACAAAATTATACATTTACTAATAGATGCACTTGATGTATGCCCTTGTGATACTGCTTTTGAAATAGTGCTATAAAGATCAACTCTAAGATCCTCCTAATGAGTTTTAACATAACTGATTCTTTGATTTTCCATCATTGTGTATCCATCAACAACAAATTGTTGGAACAATCTCCCAACATACAATAGAAGAGATTTTTCATGGTCTCTATCTTACATTCTAAAGGCTAAATACTCCCGTAATATGACTTTAGTCCTCTTTTTAGTACTTGACAGTGATGCATCACTATGAGAGATATCTTCTCTATATCCTTCTACACCATAAGGAAATAACAAAGGGTATTGCATAGGAAGATAGGCTGGATGCAAATCATGTACTCTTTGTAATAGCTCACATTGTGTTTGAACAATAATATCCTTCCTAATATCTGAAGTATCCACATCACCAACCACTAATGGTGCTACCTGTGATGTTGTAAGCAAGTTATAAGTTCTGCCATCACTTGCTCTTTTGTGGATTAGTCTTAGCTTCAAATCCTTGCTATTGGATATTTGAAGTCTATTTTTTGCCATTCTAAAAGCCTGAGTCAATATATTATAACTATCAAGCATCTCCTTCAAATTCATTACAATACTACGATTAAGAAAACTCTCATCATCTTTTGATCTGAAAATGAAACATATAGTTTCATCATGGAAAATTAATAATGAGATAAAAATTATATGCAAGACATGACGTGAATTGAAGACGTACCTTTGATTATCAATTTCATGTTTTGTATCAAAGATATACATTTGAGAAAATTTTGGTGGTTGGCCTTCAACTGGAAGTAAACTACCAATATGATGATAATTCTAGCTAGACATTACAAAAGAATAAGGACTATTTCTATCATTAAGTGACTTGTCAACCTTTCCCCCCATGGTAATGAAACTGAACAACATATTATAAATCCTGATACATTTCATAAAATGTTTGGATATTGCCAACTATTTACTGAATACTAACTTCCTTATACACTCTGGAGGTTGCTTGAAATGTGGTAGTTGAATCTTTCCTTGAACACAACAAAGACCAAATCTAGGGTTGGTAGTGTGCTTAGATTTCTAAATTCTCTCACAGTGCCACATTTGAGCTCCACAGTAAGTGCAGACACAATGAGGATCACCAAGATCAATGTATTTTGTAAAAGAAAAATAAATCTAATATTAACTAAGGCAAACACAAGTCATGCAAAAGACGTTAAATAACTTCTGAGATATTAAACCTTTATGTGCAAAGTAAGTGCTTTCTTCAATACTATCATCTTCATTAATCTCAGTTGCATAGTTTGCATCATCACTTTCAACTGCAATAATAATAAATGAATTCAATTATGTAATACCCTATAAGTAGATTAGAGAAATAAAAATTAATACAATGTCTTAACAAAATTATATAAATAGAAAAATTAAATATGTCAAGTGTACCTTGTTGAATAGATGCACCATTCAATTCATTTACAATAGCTGTAACAAAGAAGAAAAAATTATTACATCAAAAATTTGAAAGACAGTTAATTTAGCACAATTACTGCTATATCATACCATTCACATTATTATCTATTGTGCTGCCAATTTCATCTGATAATTTAGATTGTGAATCTTTTGACACAAGATTAGTAATGTCATCAGCTTCATTATTTGTATAATCTTCTAGTCGAACATTTAGATCTGGCAATCCAATTTCACATGCAATGTTTGAAGCCTCAATGTTGTCATGAATTTGCAATTACAAGTTATAGCACTACATTTGCCCATACTTCTAATAACATGTCTTCTTGGCTTCATTGCTAATAGATTTGCATTTTGAGTTCTCTTAGAGATTAAACATAGTGAACTCGCAACAGATTGAATTTGAGGAAGGCTATTTACTTCAAAATTTTTCCTTGATTTGAACGGTTTGTTTGAGTAACCAACTTCCTCTAAACATAAAACAAAGTATATGAAATTGAATAAGTTACAACAAAATATAAAATTTTTTATGTACAATCTAACATTGACAAACCTGGAACAGCTAATGAGTTAAAATCTTTGAAAATGTTTTAGCATAGTTTGAAAGATCTATAAATGGACGCCTCTATTTGAACCCAGAATTTGTTAAACTGCTCTTGCCTAAACTAGATGCTTGGTTTCTATTTGCTTCAGAAATTGGTGTAACAATATTATGTTGTAAATGAGTTTGAACAGTTGATATTCTTCTTTTCAAAAAGTATTGATTTGTAAGAATTGAAAAGGAAGGTGGTAAACAACAGTTTATGATAATATTTCCATGAACTCCTAACAAAAATAACACAATAGTTAAATGTGAGCAAAAATGGGCGTGCTTTAAGTAAAATAGAACTAATGCAAAGAGCACATCTGTGACGCCCTAATAACCCGCAGGGAGGATATTGCGAGTGTCACATACACGCAGAACACAAAGCATTTCGAAACATATAAAGCACTTTATACATACATTACCAGAATCTCAACAAAAATACATCACATGTCAAAATTTTCGAAAGCAGCCTGAATTAAGGTTTTTACAACCTATCAAAATAAAAATTCATGAGTTAAAGACATCAGATACAAGTCCAAAAATAATCTCAAAATACATGTGAACAAAACAAAAATTAGACTCCTTTGTCCATCGTGGATGTCTTGTCCCAATTCCTACGTCCCTCTTTCAGAACCTACATGGGGCAAATCTACCGTGCTAAGCATATAGCTTAGTGAGTAATAACTAATCTATTGATAAACTGACAACTTATCATATTGAATCATGTAACAACATAGACATGCATTAAACAATAAATCAGACATAATGTATTTCAGAACAGACTTTATAATTAACAGAACTGAATATCACAAGAGGGTATAAACCCTTCAGAATTAAAACACAATAATGTTTAATGTCATAATCAAACAAATATATTAGAATTACAAAACCAGATAACTGCTAATCCATTTACTGAAGCAGGTAACGGGACTTATATAGAAGAGACCGAAGTCTCGACACCGAAGTGTCAATAACAGAAGCAACTACAGACCCCTCTAGGCATGCCTACGTACCCACGACTAGGACTTGACAGTTTTAAAACCAAACAAATTCATTTCATGTTCAACATAATTAGGCAATCATTGCTTTCAGGCCAAAATTCAAACATATTAATACAACAGCTTTGCAAATCATTCAAGCATATCACATATTTACAACTTTGCAAATCATTCAATGATCCAAATTAATAGCAACCAAAATAATCAAAGAAAAACTATCAAAATTTGCTTACTGAATTTCTATCACAATTGACCAACTAAATTACTTATAAAAATTACCATCTAAAATTACTTACAAAAGCTCCATGTTTGCTTATTGCCTCGAAGTCCCAGCAATATTTGGAATTGGTCGCTTTATGGGTTCCTCTAAAATATTCAATACAAACATATATTACTATTGTGCACAATTATGAATTCAATTATGCACATTCATGTATACTGAATATGTATAATGCATGTTCATGTCAAAAATTTGGGTTTCTTATCCTTAATCTTATCACATTATCGATCATGTGAAATCATAATCAATCCCTCAATCCAGATTTATTTCACAATCCACCTTTGGGTCCACTTTGCTCAATTATTCTCATTAGGCAGGTGAGGTAATTAGATAATACTTCCTTCTAGAAAGTTTTCCCTCTTTGTCTTAGGTTTCCAATGATACCAAGTTCATCTAATTTGGTTAATATTCAATGAGTTATACTCAAAATACCACAGACTGTGTACATTTCAAATTTTGGCTACTATATGACATGCCTCCAAGTTGTACACCTCATAACTCTCAATTCCAATATCCAAAAATTACAAACTTTATACCATTTTAAAGCTAAAAGAATAAGCTACAACTTTTGTGAAGATTCCTCAGTCTAATTCGAGCTACATCAATACAGTTTATTCAATAATCACAGGATATAATTTTTATTCCTGGTAGTGCTACAGCCTAAGCCAAGACTCAATTTCATGCCAATTTTGAAAATCTTAGAGACAAAATTAAAATTCTGACTTCATAAAGAAAGTTGTAGAAATATGTCTCCAATTTAATCTGAATTAAGAAACAACTCATTTAGAGATCCACAGTTCAAGCTATAATCGAAATACCAAAGCAAGTTCAGTGAAAACACTTCATTTATCATAATCCAACATATTTCATCATTTTCTTCCATCTTTTCCCAAAAACAGACATTCGGGTCAATGTTACACAGTCATTTTGACAATGAAAATGAAGGATTTAGGCCAAACATTCTTCTAAACATTTGTTCCTTTATGTCTTAAGTTTCTACTGACACCAATTTTATGCAATTTGGTTACGTATTTTGAAAATTGTCTCTAAATGACTACAAAATGATCACAAACAGTGACAGATTCCAGATAAGCAACTTCAAGCCAACGTTTGACACACTTACTGATAGAAATCAAATATGACGCCTTCTTGAATGTTGTATATATCAGTTTTTAGTTTAATCTCAATTTAAATTCATCCAATTTGGATTCCTACAGGGCAAGATATGGCTAAAATACCGAAACCTATCTAGTAGAACTACTCATCCGAACCAGTTTCTAGCATGTATCAAACCTCAATTCTTTCCCATTTCAGTACACAATTGATCCATATCAAACATCAAAAAATACATGTTATCATAGGATACCAAGTTTATAATTCCCTTACCTCACTAAACTTTAAATTCAACTCCAAGAATCCAGCTAAACCAAGCTTCCAAACATCCAGCACATACCCTAAGTTTAAGGTGTAACATTCAGCACCAACTAGATAATATTACATAAAGTTACATGACCTACTTCTTGATGAAATAAATTACAAACATGATGATCCAAGCTTCAACAAAGGTCCATAAGTTGAGAGGGGGAGTAGGAGAATTTCGGTGGAGAGAAGAGAGCAAAGTGAAGACTTGCTCCAACAAAATTTTCCATATCCAAAGCTAGGTGTCATGGAATTGGAGCAACATATGTCTCCATGTATAAGCTTCATGGGTCCCTTGAAGGAGCTGGCATGTTTCAATGATACATTAGGTCATATGTTACACACTTAGTGCTGCCATTTGTCAATGTATCAACTATGCCATTTGTCAATGTTTTAACCATGCCAAATGTCACTAACTCATAAGTTAATCGTTCTAATTTTTATGTACCAACTTAACTTGCCACTTGACAACTTTTCCTAGACCAGATGTTTTTTTAAATACCTTAATTCTCTAATAAAATCAATTAATTCCAATTCACTAACCATTATCCACTTAACCAAAAAATTCAAATCATATCTCTTTCATATTTTAATCATAGCAAAATTCTAACTCATATCATACATGTACTTTCATAAACATGTATTATTTCAACTAGGGTATATTTTGAGGCCTTACACAAGCCATCGTCTGATGCATCATTGACTAAATCCTTCATCTGATGCGTCATTGAGCATCGTCTGATACATCATTGACCAAGCCATCGTCTGATGCATAATTGAGCAAGCCATCATCTGATTCCCTTTTAACCAAGCCATTGTTAGATTCCAAGCCATCTTCTGATTCACTTTTGCACCAAGCCATCGTCTGATTCCCTTTGGACTAAGCCATTGTCTGATTAACTTTTGCACCAAGCCATCATCTGATTCCCTTTTGACCAAGCCATCTTCTGATTCACTTTTCCACCAAGCCATCGTCTGATTCCTTTTTGACCAAGCCATCTTCTTATTCACTTTTTCACTAAGCCATCATCTAATTCTCTTTTAACCAAGCCATCATTTGATTTAACTTTTCACCAATCCACCGTTTGATTCTCTTTTGACCAAGCCATCGTCTAATTAACTTTTGCACCAAGCTATCGTCTGATTCCCTATTGACCAAGCCATCATCTGATTCCTTTTTGACCAAGCCATCAACTGCTTCACCTTGGACTAAGCCTTCATCTGATTCACCTAGGACCAAGCCATCATCTGACTCGTGTTTGACCAAGCCTTCGTCTAAATCATGTTTGATTCTTTTGGCCATAACTTCTTCGTCTGATCTCCAAACAAAGTGATTCTTAAACCAATAGATTCCTAACTTATTTTTGTATCTCTCTAAAAAAATTGATAGCCTTCGTTCTTAATTTGAAGAAGATTGATGAAAAGAAAGTGTGGGATCGGTTAGGAGAGCTTGACTTGGTTATGAACATACTTCGGTATTTTTAAGCATATCTTGATCTATAAAGCTCTGAATGAGATGGTTCTTATTTCAAAATGAACTAAAGATATGGAGCTATAATTGTTCTGAAAATGTTAAGTGGTGATTTAGGGGTCTTACTAATGTGGGCTCACCCTTTGTGTTTTCAGATGTTATAAGAGTGAGGATGAACTGATGATGGCTAAAACGATTCCATAGAAATAACCCTATATGATGATCACGTTTTATAGTTGGGCTCTAAAAATAAGACCCAATAATTGTGGTATTAGAGCAAGAGTTGGGTTCCGAAAATTGGTGCTCAATAGTTATGGTATCAGAGCCCAAAATTAGGATCTTATATGGGCAACTGTCGAAATATATTCCAAGTTACATACATTTTAGTCGTCTTATAACAGACAGTTCCCTAGTCTAAGTCGCATATGTATAAGTCACACGTAAGACGATTGTTAAAGTTTCGGGCTGATAGAATTAGTGAGAAAAATGATACTCTTCCATGATATGAGAAAATGAAATTTTGTGGATATTTAGAAATAAGAAATATTACATAGTCCGATATGTTAGACATAGATTCAGTATTTATGATTATGTTAATGAATATGGTGACAAAAAATTTTTATGGATATGTACTTGAATTGATATGGATGTGAAAATATTTTCATGAATTGACTAAGAAGAAATAGAGACATAAGTGGAAATGACAAGATTTAAGGTGTACAAGAAAAGTGAAATTGAAAGGTAAAACTTGGAAGTTAGAATGATTGTTTAATTGCTATGATAAGAGTTATGATATGGTTTAAGAAGATATTAGTGGAATTGAGATTAGAATTTCATAATGATTATACATCTATAATTTTAAATTGATTGCGAATATGCATATGGGAGATGAAATAAATAACAATAGGAAGGTCAGCTAGAAATAAGAGATCTTTTTACGAAGAAGAATTTCAGTGAATTAGATTAAGCAAATCAGATAGTTTATGTTAAGAATGATCATTAAAAGAACAAATTGGAAATGAATACGTAATGATTCAAAATTAAATATTGGAGTCATATCCCTAGTGGAGACTTGAGCATAAGATGTAAAATATACTATCGAGAATGTATGTATTTTGTTTGAAGTAAAGTATCTAACTATATAAGTGGATTCCTGAATTTGAGGAGACATTAATTACTAATATGAGGAGTATATAGGTCCATGGGAGATACAAATTTGACCTGATGAATGTATTACAAACACTAGAAGTTAAGATGGAAAATAATTTGAAATGTGTGGAGAAATTAGTATGAATGAACAGATATTAGAATAATTAAATATGAAATCAGAGGAAATCGAACGAATTGAGAAAATCATTCGAGAAAGGAAGTCAATTGGAAAATTGAAAATAACGTGAGACAAGGTTACCTCATTGAGGAATTAGTTATTTAAGGAATTATGGGAACTAATTATGAGCATATGGAGTTTTATAAATATTTGTTCAAGTTAACAAATGGCCAGACAACACTATGGTATTAAAGATTAGAGCGATCCAAGCCAAATTTGATGATATATTAAAGGTATTTGACAAGTTGAGAAGAATAGTTAAATGCTTGAAGAAAAACGTGTAAATCGTATGAGTAATGAAAGTAAAGAGAATTTTGAGGAATTATTATGATATTAATTATATCATTTGGATTTAGAGATTTTATAGTATATAATAATGTTGTATAAGAGATTTAGATAAAATCCAATATAGCATAATAAAGTGATTTCATATGTATGGAGACAACTAAAGTCTTATGAGTTGACTATTCGATACATGATTTAGAGCTGCTATAGTAATGATTGCTTTGAAAGTTTAGAGATAGTATATCTATAAGAACATCTTGGATATATATATGTATCGATAAAGATTATTGAGCAAAGAGATTATTAAATAAGCATGAATAACAACCCATGATATACATCCTAGTAGGAACGCGTCAAAACAACATTTAGCAGCTAAGAATGTAGAATCAAGTGACTAGATGTTTCAATTTGTCGATGGTCTTAACTGTTAGAGATATGCTTAAAGCTTATATTTTGGAGTCCATAGGAACATGAGATCAATGTATAGCTCTATTTCACTTCAAGCATCACAATCATCATCATAATGATTTCATTAGAATACTGTATGAGGAGTTAGGTGATGGAAAGAGTCGTTTGCTTTTGTATTGTGATGATTAAGGCTTAAAAATGGTGAAAGGCCAGAATTGATTGAGAGGTTGTTGATAAGTGAAATCGATCTGTATTAGAAATTAAATGATTCAAGAAAGATAAATGAGTTAGGTGGATCAACACCAAGGGTATGGAATATAGTGAGATAGACATAAGAGTTAAGTGTATTAACACTGATGTGAATTATTAAGTGAAAGCTAAATTATCTTTGAGAGTATCACCATGCTAAGTTGTGCTCAGGTTAGGAAGAAGGATTAGCTAAGCTCGACATGAATTGATTTGTACGAAATAATTATGAGAAGTGCCACTAATGAAAGATGTCTTAGATTCGTAATGTGATATATGTGAGTATGTTAACAAATATTGATATGATATGATATTGGTATTATCACAGGAAGTGAAAAATTGTGAGTAATCTGAAATATATTAAGGGAACAATTAAGATAGCGTGATATCTGAATAAGTCATTGAAGGATTGATTGAATTCATTAACTAGGGTCATTTGAAATAAATTATTTAAGTGATGAAGTTAAATGAAAAATGGAGGAGCATAAGAGGAAGCATACCCTACATCTTGATCAGTCAGATAAGAATTTCAAGGACAAAATTCTTTTAAGAGGGGCAGAAAAGTTGGCCCCCTAAAATTTTTTTCTTGATGAATAAGTATGATTTAAAATAATTTTGAAGCCTTTATGGAATTATTTTTTTGGAGTTAATTATTATGTTAATGTTAGAAAGATTATACGATATAGGTTAACTGAATTAAAGTGTTAAGATAGTAAGATTTATAAGGGTGTTTTTGGTAGTCCACTTAAGCATTTAAGTTACAAGGCTTTTAAGGAAGATAAAAGGGACTTTGCACACTCATTAGGGGTATTATAGGAAAAAGAATATGTTGTTTTGGTTTTTAAGAAGAGAAAAATGAAAATAAGAGATAAAAAGGAGAGAAGCATCAAAAACAAAGAGAGAAAGAAGAGAGTTTCAGTGGTTGATAGAAAAGAAGAGAGTTCAACTAGGGTTCATCTTTTCTAAGCTTTCTAGAGAGATTTTGAGGTTGTTCAAGAAGATAAAAAGTTAGAGAAAGAGAAGAGCTTCCATTAGAGCCAAATATCTCTCTATTTGGTAAAGATTCAAGGAAATCAAGAAAGACAAAGGAGCAAAAGGAGAGGCACATTTGAGCAAGATTATGAGTAAGGATCTAAAAGTGGGTACATGGTTATAATAGAGTAAATAAGTAACTAATGTTTTCTTTGTAATTAAGGAAGTTAATGATTTACATTACATCATAAATGTTGCATTTATTTCTTCTTGAATGAATTGAGAAATTACTATATGTTTGATATATGAATTGTGTGGATGATTTATGAAAAGACTTTGAAAATGATTTTTTAAAAAATAACATGTTTATGAAATCATGTTTTCAGAAAGGGGTTTCAAAACATCTCATGTTCATAAAAAACAAGTTTCCAAAATGTTCCATTTTGGGCAACAAATTTACAAGATGTGAAATGCATGCTTATGTGGGTTTGTGGTGGTCCCCTAAGTTAAGTCAAATGCACTTTGACAAAAGGCTTCTATCGCCTGCCCGCTAGTGGCATAGAGCTCCTTCATGGACTCCCATAAGTTCACGGCTACACAAGATCATTAAGTGGGATTGCGATAGTACATTTTGTTCATGGCTATATAGGACCATTATGTGGAAATGTGTGGTATGTTCTGTTTTGGATCTATGCAAACCATTCTGATGTGCTTATGTGCTTATGATATGTTAATAAGTTTGATGCATTCATGATTTCTAGTTTGTGAATTTTGGTTATGAATTTGAGAACGATACATTTTATGAATTTATTTAGAACTTTGTATTGACAAATGAACATTTCAAAGGTTTTGCTTATTTTTTCGTTATAAACTTGTTAGCCACAAGCTTTCAAGCTCACCTCCATTCCTTCTCATCTCTAGGTGATGAGAAAGAGATTGAGAGATTAAAAGTTCAGGCACCACTCCAAGTTGCATATGTTGTATTTTAAGCTAGATTTTGTAACCATGAGGCTTTAACTGCATTTCAAGAATTATTAGTTTAAGTATCTTATGTATTTTGAGATTTTGAGACAGTGATGTATTGTGGCTTGAAATGCCATTAAAGCTTTGTAAAACTCTTATCTTTTAATGTTAGTGGAATATGAATTGCGTATGGATGATGTTGAGTAGAAATAAGGTATAATTGAAAAAGTTATCAACTTGAGATGATGAATTATAAACATGAGTTGTTGACATATATTTATACATATATAAGTGAGATGTTATAGAAAATAAAGATAGGGTTTTTTTTGTAAATGATGAGAATTAAATGTAAATGATGAGTCAAATGAGTAGAGATTAAAGAGTTTAATGAAATAATATTAGTAGTTGAATGGTTATGCTCATGACATTCCAAGTTCTATAAGGGAAAAATTATGCCCTGAACTCAAAGGAAAAACTATATCGATCTAGTATGAATTGGACATAATTGTCTTCTTGAATGTGTAGCTTGTCTTTCTAGTTTTCCAATGGTATAAAGAATTCAAATTTTAGATATCGATGTTAAGAGATATGACCATTATAAATGGTGATATTGCATAGGATGTCTATACAGAATAAATATAGTAAGAATGAGTCATTTAAGTTGAGATTTGGGAGTTTAATACAACCAAATTGGTAATTGAATGTTTAAGTAGTGATATCGCATTTGAAGAAGTGAATTTGGGAAGAGTATGAGTGAAAGTGATGTTAGAATAGATGTAGAAACCATCGGAGACGCTTTAGAGAGTGTAGTTAGTGCTTTAGAACTTTAGGTGATGTGAGGAAGACTCTGTAGAAACCCGATCATCTGATTCAGCTTAACTAAATCCATCGTCTGGTTCAGATTTGACTGAACCATCATCTGATTCAGCTTGAAAATCTATCATTTGATTCAGATTGACTGAATCCATCGTCTAGTTCAGCTTTGACTGAACCATCGTCTGGTTCAGTGTTGACTGAATCTATCGTCTGGTTCAGCTTTGACTAAATCCATTGTTTGATTAAGCTTTGATTGAACTATTGTCTAGTTCAACTTTGACTGAATCCATCGTCTAATTCATCTTTGACTGAACCGTTGCCTGGTTCAGCTTTGATTGAGCCTACGTCTGGCTCCTCTTTGACCAATGGCCAAGCCTTTGTCTGATGCATCATTGATGCTTCATTGACCAAGCCTCCGTCTGATTCCTCTTTGACCAATGACCAAGCCTTCGTCTAATGCATCATTGACCAAGCCACTGTCTGATCCATCTTTGACCAATGACCAAGCCTTCGTCATATTCAGTTTTGATCCTTTAGATGGAAAAATCTCTTTTTCAAGTCTTCCTGAAAATTGTAGATCTAGAAGTCCTATTTGAAACCATTATAAGATGATCTAAATCAGATATCTCCAGTGAGAGTTATAACAATTGTGCCAAAATAGGTACACTATGATTGAGGGGAAAATTATGTTTAATTCTTTTAGCCATAATTCTTTGACTGACCTCCAAATGAAGTGATTTTTTGAACCAATTGATTCCTAATGTATCTATGTATCTCTTGAGTTAGATTGAGAACAAAATCATGTGTGAATCAATAAGATTGTGATTTTGGTGATTGACCAGTGTGGGCACTCCAACCTTGTGGGATATTGGCTAATAAGAGTTTATTGAAATAACCCTACAGGATAATGCGCTCATAGTTTATCACTCTGGATTGTTAGGCTCTAAAATCGAGGTCTAACAGTTGTGATATCAAAGCACCTAGGTTTAGTATCTTACATGGCCATTTTTGGAAATATGTATCAAGTTACATGCATTTTTCACATGTCTTACCATGCCGCAGCGGCTGATGCCTAGTTCAAGTTGCATGTGTATAAGTCACACGTATGGGCAATTATTAAGAGTTTGAGGAAATAGAAATAGTGAAGAGAATGATGATCCATCAGAATGTGAGAAAATGAAAGTTTTTGGATACTCAGAAATGGGAAATAGTACATAGTCGGATATGATAAATAATGATTCAATGCAATTATATTGGGGGTATGCCTTATTAAATATGACATCAATATTGCACTATGGTGATATGTCCCCGAATGTAATATGGATGTGAATATATTAT
>JAOQMP010000005.1:15916627-15929473 GCA_027563575.1 Erythroxylum pedicellare
CTTATACCCTTAAGTGTCATGCCCAATTTGCCCTTATACAATCTTACAACTTTAATACTTCATTTCAATTAATCTATCTCATAAAATCTTAACAACATTGAAATAATAATTAACTCCAAATTGAATCCTTCAACACCTCATAATTCACTTAAATCATGCTTAATAAATAAAAAAAATTTGGGGGCCAACAATACAACTATATCAATAGAAAAAAAAATGATTCTTAATAATATTGTCTAAGGATCTCAGCAATCCTTTACTAAAGAAATGTCCCTAAAAAATAGTCTTTTTTAGTTAGTAGATTAGTTAACATATACTCAGCTAAAATATGCTCCACTGTGATGGCACATTTTTGCAACAACTCCTTTATGCTTAAATACTTATCCTCTAAATGCTTAGTCTTTTTAATATTGTATTGTTATTACTAAATAACATAATAAAAGGTTTATCATAGTACAAGTAAATGGGTTTAGCAATTGAATCAAATATAAATAGTTCATAAATTAAGTTTCTAAGCCAAACTACTTATGAAGCAACAATATAAAATATCAAATTTTATATACATAGTCGAGAAAGTCACAATGTTTGTTTTAATTTATTTTATGAGATAACACCATCTACTAACATAAAAACTTCCATTCATCCAGATACATAGCAAAGTCTGAATCTTTTAAATTAAATAGTTTTAAATTGACAAATTTTCTAAATGCCAGCGTATAATCCTTAGTCTTTTAAGGTATCTTAAAGCTCATTTAATCATATTCTAGTGGTCCATACTTGGGTTAGCCAGATACCTACCTAGTAGTTTAACAATAAATACAACAATCGAATACAATATATAATAGTTATGTTTTCAATTCATTTATGCAACTAATGGTTTCGAATCATTAGGGATAACATAACCTAGGCTAACCAAGCTTGTATAGTTGTTGCCTTGATTAATTTGTTTTCCTAACTCGTAATGCGACTGTCCAATTGAATCTAAAGAGCTTGTTCTAAGTTGTTCAATTGCTAGGTTTAATTAACGGGATCTTTTTAATTAAACATAATCTAAGGGAAAAACCTGGGTTAATAGAGCTTGTTGTTAACTTAAAATTAATCGTTTCTACAAGAGGTATAGGAATAATTTAAGTGTGTGTAGGCCGAGATTGAACCGATGATTGGATCCTTAACGTATTCATCACTTTTCATCATTTTTGAATGTAATCTTTAACTTTCTTTTATTAGTTTAGTTTCATTTTATTTTCTTATTTAGAAACCAACAATAACCCCATAACCTAAACACTAATTATTTTTATAACAAAAGCTAACCGAACACTCTTTATAGGATTAACCTAAACTTACCACTAGATATAGTTTTAGGTCTAGTTATTTTGTGTAGTGTTATGACGTGTTGTATCAGAACCCTTACTTTGTTGGGATCTATATGGGGAAAATCTTCTTTCTTCCATTTTTTTAGGGGAAATCAAATTTGAAGAATATATTTGGGCATCTCTTCATTGTGTATTGTTGATTCTCTCTCTTTATAGAAATTGTTTATGTTATTCTTAGCTTAATGTTTTGGGTATTCATGTATGAATGATTAATATTCTTGTTTTAATAGATTGTTTATATATGAACCTATTGACAAAATATGGAATACCATGCGTAATAGTTATATTTTCAATTCATTTGTGATAAACTAATGGTGATGAATCATTAGGCATAATATAACATAGATTAAATGACTCAAGCTTCTGTGGTTTTTGCTTAGATAAATCTATTTTTCTAGTTTGTAATGCAGCTATCAATTACATCTAGAGAGGTTATTCTAGTTTATTTGATAGCTAGGTTTATTCAAAGAGCTTATTTTGATTAAGCACAACCTACGGAAAAATTAGGGTTAACAAAGCTTATTATTAACCTAAGATTAATAGTTTGCAAGAGAGGTATAAGATTAACAAGATGATTAAGTATGTTTATTTAAGTGTAATTTAAGATTGACCTAAGAATCGAATTCTAAACTTATTCGTCAATTTTCTTACATTTATGTTGTTTAATTTGATTTGCTTTCATTAGTTCAATTTTACTTTGTTTTCTTATCGATTACAACCAAGCCCCCCATATCCTAAACATCGATTCTTTTCATTACAAACGCTACACGCACACTCTTTATGGATACGATCCTTACTCACCACTACTATAAATTTAGATGTGAAAAGTTACGTTTTATTTTCGGGTGCATTCAACACACACCAAGAATTTTGATGTCGTTGTTGATGAGTGTGGTGCTTTAATTTTTCTTTTGCTTTTAATTGGTATTTTGTATATATATTTGTTTATAATCAAATTTTTTGTTTTTTCTTGATATTTTCACATTTGTCAGTATTTGTGTATAATAGTGATAAGATCTCCTCATTAAGACCCTTTACAATTTGATCCTAAGATCAAAAAGACACTATGAAGGTCATATAGCAAAACTAGAACAACTTTGAAAATACAATAAGGAATTGAACTTGAGAAAGCCTTAGCCAATTTAAGAACTTTAAGGGAGTTGGTAGTGCTAAATTTAAATTAGTTAGTAGTTCTAGCTTTAAATTAAAGGCCTTTATGCATCACTTTTGCAAATTTTGCTGAACATGTTACTTTTGAGCTTAAATCTGGCTTAATCCATCTTTTTCACAACTTTCATGGTTTTGTAGTTAAGGATTCTCATAAGCATCTTAAGGAGCTCGATGTGGTTTGTCTTAGTATGAAACTTCCAGGGGTGACAAAAGAGTAGATTATATTAAGAGCCTTTCCATTTTCATTAAAGGATCCAGCAAAAGACTAGCTTTTTAATCTACCCATTGGGAGCATTAGCACATGGATCAAAATGAAGAGGATGTTTTTGGAAAAATACTTTCCAGCTTCAAAGATAGTCAATATAAGAAAGGAAATATGTGGGATAAAGCAACACAATAGAAAGCCCCCTTATGAGTATTGGGAATGCTTCAAAAAGTTGTGTGCAAGTTTTCCTCACTAGAACATTTCAGCGCAACTCCTCATCCAATACTTCTCAAGGGATTGTTAACTATAGAAGGAGTTTGGTCGATGTAGCAAGTGGTAAGGCACTATATGAGAAGACTCCCATGGAGACCAAGATTTTAATTAAGCGTATGGTAGCTAATACTCAATAATTTGGCACTCACAATGATGTTCGTTAAGTAAATGATGTAAAAATTCATGTATAGAACATCATTTAGATGAACATCCTTTGTTAGGAAAATTACTTTAGGATAAGCACAGGTAAAATCCTTTGGTATATATGTAAGCACGAGCCATCCGATAGATGGGTGCTCAACTTTATAAGAGGGAAGCATTAAGCATATTAATTCTATAGAGGGAGAAATTTTCCAACCAATACAACTCGTATTCCCAATTTTATAACCCAGTTTAGAGATATCATCCAAAAGTATGTTATGGAGGGAATAGGTAGAAAATTACTTCCCAAATAGGCCATAAGTTACACAAAAATTTCCACCTAGACCATAGTCCCCTCCTTTACCTCAAATACATCGTTGGAAGATATAGTTAAGTTTCTTACAACTAACATCTTACAAATTCAACAAGATGTGTAGTAGTTTCAACAGGAGACCATATCTAACTTTCAATTGAAGAGGTCTAGCATTCAAAGCCTATAGAACCAAATAAGCTAGATGGCAGTGGCTATAAACCGTCTTGAAGCCCAAATAGGAGGAAAACTGTCATCGCAACTTGAGTTAAATATAAAGAATATTAGTACAATCACCTTAAGGAGTGTTAGGAAGCTTGATGATCCTAAAAGGATTACGCAAAGGATGGCTAGTGAAGAAGAACTCAAGAAGGAGCTTGAAGAAAAAAGGGATATCTTCTAGTAAATGTTGAATTCCTAATTGTTATTAAGATTAATTCTCCATCTTTACTTAGTAGATTGGCAAAGTCAAAGAAGAAGGATAATGATAAAGAGATCTGGGAGGCCTTTCAGAAGGTTGAGGTTAATATCCCACTATTAAATGCAATCAATCAAATATTGAGATATTCGAAATTCCTTTAGGAATTGTGTACAAATAAGCAGAAGCTAAGAGGTAATGAAATTATTATAATGAGTGAAACTAATTTTTTAGTCTTTAAAAAGAAAATACCTCCTAAGTGTAAGGACCTATTGATAACACTAATATTAAATAGGCCATGTTAGATTTAGGAGTATTGATTAATGTTATGCCTCATTCCATATATGCTTCTTTAAGCTTATGGTCATTAAAAGAAACTAATGTTATCATACAATTTATTGACCGTACTAACGCTTACCTAGATGGGGTGATTAAGGATGTGTTGGTGTAGGTGTAACACCTACATACCCCCTGGGAGGATATGCAGATGCCACACAAAATAAAACCAGAATAATCCAAAACATACCAAACAGTTCCTTACATGCTTTCCAAAAACTCAAGCAAACAATCATTACGGTCCATTAGGAGTTATCTTATAAACAAAACATAATATACATAATAGATATTAAATTTCTCAAAATACATACCATAAATCCAATTCTGACCTGTGCTGTAGTTATTACAAACCATACATACACAAAATACAAATTCCAATATGTCTCATTACATTACATACAACTAAAAAACAAACTGAACATTTCAAGAACAAAACACAATCTTCCTGGCCACTGCGATTGTCTTTGTCCTAGTCTTCTTCATATCAGAACCTACGTGGAGGTAAAATCACCGTGCTAAGCACAAAGCTTAGTGAGGAATAACTAAATAGGATACATAATGGCGAATGTTTCTAACAGTCATCTAACATTCAGATATTCATAATCTAATCATATCATAAGCAGTCTTTAGTTATTCATATTCAAGAGCAACCCAAACATTAATTGTCTTATAACAGTTTATGATTCATCAATATAGAATAAAACATATAAATATCATAGTTGAATGTCATTGCTTCATAACAGAATGAACAAGTCTTAAAATAGAACATAATTGTGCCAAAACAGATCAAAACTTATATCAGAATGGGATTCATCTTGTATTAGATCAGAATTTGTCTTATTTCATATTAGAACTTGTTTATAACAGAATCAAACATGTATCAGAATACAAACTAGGTTAGCCTACTGATCCTTTTTACAGAAGTGGGTAATAGGACCAGAACAGAAGATACCATGATTGGTATCACAGAATAGGAGAGATTTATGTCTTAATATCAAAAGACACTCTTGTGTCAAATATTAAGAGAACTTGAAGTGTCGATATCAGGACGCACCAAAAGTGTCAATATCAGGAGATACCAAAGTATCACATAAGCAGTTGCAGACCCTTTTAGGCATGCCTATTTACCCATGACTAGGACTTAACAGTTTTAAAACAATTAATTTCAAATTTCAGAATCACAAGTAAATCATGTAATGTATAATAGATGTCTTTACTTCATTTTTCTCAAATTAAACATATTCACTCCCTTTTGATCAAACTCAATATGCCTTATAAACATAAGCATTTGCATTTATATACCAATGAAACATTAAGTCATTACATATTACATAACATTATAGAAATTCCCAAATCACAAACATCCATATCCAACTCACATCATATACCCTTGGAACACATTGTATTCTTAAGATCACATTCATCTTGAACATACCATACATTTTAACATTAGACACATTATTAATTAATCACACATTCTTTAAGTTATCAGCTCAATTAATAGTCTACAACATGATTAACTTCTACTCAATTAATCTAACATCATCTAGGTTCAGTTTTAACTTCAATTAAGTTCAATTAAACCATTACTAAGTGCACTAACCTTATCTATATCAATAATTGCAAAAAAACCAAAATTTTCACCTTCCTAACCCTTTTCCATAATCATGGGAATATGCCCTATAATTCCCACGATCGTGGGATGAGTGAACTAAAGGTTCACTCACCCACAACCTTCAAACTGCTTTTAAAACTTAACTCCTTCATACACCTTCAACACCCCTTTAACATAGTTCATCAATTTCACCTTATTCATGCCTCAATTCCACATCAAAACCAATTTATGGCTTGCTTATTTAGAGTTGGTCTTTGAAGTTAAGAAGGTAAGGGAATGATAAACATGATTTCATGTTATAATATGAAATGTTCAATACTTGAATTGAATAGAATATGTGTTAAGATGATGATAAATGAATGCTGGAAAAATGATTCTTGTAGGATAACTTCTAGTTTGGTTTTGATATGTCCAAAACCAATTTAGAAATCATTCATTAAGTAACTTACAAATCAATATCTTCCACATATCAAAACCAAACTAGAAGTTATCCTACAAGGATCATTTTTTCAGCAATCACCTATCATCATCTTAACACACAGAAATCATGTTTAGCATTCCCTTACCTTCTTAACTTCAAAGACTAACTCTAAATAAGTAAGCCAATTAGTCTTCCAAGCAACCAAACACAGCTCATAGACTAAGGTGCAAATTTCAGCATCAACACAACAATAACACAGAAAATAACAAGAGCTACTTATTGAAACAGTAACTTACAAAGATGTTAAGTGATGATGCTTCAAATTGTAGCAAAAGTCCAGAAGTCTATGAGAGAGTAGGGGAGTCTCAGTTGATAGGAGCACAGTGAAGAGAGAAGGCAGAAACATCAAGATGAGGGATGATTCACCACCTGCCTAACTCTTTGGATGCTAGGTGTTCTTGATTTAATCAAGCCACATGTCACACTTGAAGGTAAGCTACTTGTCCCACAATGAAGCCATCTACATGTCTTCATGTGTGGCTTCCAAATGTCACAATTCAATTAGGCCACTTGTCACTTAACCAATGTTGCCAAATGTTAATGCATCAGCTATGCCAAATGTCACTAACTCATAGGCTTAATCATTCCAATTTTCATGTATCAACCTATTTTGTCACTTGATAATTTTCTTAGTCCAAATGTACATTTTTATACCTCAATTTTCTAATGGTGTTCATTAATTCCAATTCACAAAGTATGATCCATTAAACCAAAATTCAATTCATATGTAATTCTCAATCATATCACAATTTTTAACACCTATCCCTATCATACATGTACTTTCATGAAATGTAACATACCAACTAGGGTAAATTTGTGGCATAAAAGTAGGTAAATGAACTAATACTTTCTGTTGACTTTTATGTGATTGACATGAATGATGAAACTTCCGATAATCCAATACCTATCTTACTAGGAAGACCATTTCTTAACATAACCCAAACTAAGATAGATGTTCGTGAGGGTACCCTCACAATGGAATTTGATAGGGTAGTTACTCATTTCAATATTTCTGATATTAATAAGCGTACCCACAATGACCATTATGTTTTTTCAATTAATGTGATTAAGCCTTTATTCTAGGAAAATTATAAGCAGATGTGGACAAATAAACTAGAAATAGTTTCAACTGAGGAGAAAACCAAAGTTTTTAATGTCTCATCGAAAAGCTTTATCATTAGTTAACAAGTGCTTCTTACTGTGCTAAATATAAATTATTTTCACATAAATTTCATCCTTATTGTGCCAATCCTTTTGGGATTACTAATGTCTTTCCCTATGGTTCAGCAAAGATTAAGAATTTAAAAATAGGGAAGACATTAAATGTAAGTGTTCATCAACTCAAGCCTTATCCTAAAGAAGTTCAAATGGAAAATGTTGAAGATGTATTAAAATTTCATAACATGATGAGGAAAACATGGAGTCGAGCCAAAGACAACAAACAAAGGAGTTGCTTGCAAGCAACCTAAAGGAACTTTGTTTCTTTTCATTTACAATTCTGCATTTATTGTTTTATTGAATGCTCCATTTCCTACGTTTAAGGTTACATTGAGGACAATGTAAATTTTAAATGTTGAGGTGGGAATCTTAGTGATCATGTGTGTTTTGAGTTTGTTTAAGTTGTTTGTTTTTTATATGTTTTTATATTAAAAAAATCAAACAAACAAATAAACATTTCTTGTTTCTATTACTTCTAGGACTATATAGTCATAATTAGAGAGTAGAATTAACTAGAAAAATTTATGGCAACTTAAGCATGTACTTTTACTCTTGTGATTGATCAATGTATGTTATCTTTATAAGAGTAGTGATTAGTGGGTAGATACAAGCCAATATGAATTTAAGCTTTTTTAGACTGACAAATCTACATCAGTCTTATTGTCTTTTGTTCATTTATGACCTTCATGACATGTACATCTTGACCTTTCTTTGATTTTCTATTTGAGGCCACATTTTTATCATATGCATTAACATGAAAATGATATACACATTCTTTATGTTACAAGCTACATTAGCCAAATAACCTACCTATTAATACAATATTTGCTTTTAGTAAGCCCTCTTAAGCTTTATTAGCCTTTTTGTGTTAACCACATTACATGCTTTTAAGCTAACCAAATGTACTACCCAAGCCTTAAAGCTAGTGAAGCATTGGTGATTATTGATGTTTGCGGATTCATAAAAGTATAAGTGTGGGGGTGTGCACATATGCAGGTTGGTTATAATTGTTGGAATGTCATTTTATCTCTTATCAATGAATTCCAAAACTTGATATAGCTTCTTTCAATTTTATATTTTAAAAAAGAGAAAAAAGAAAAGAAAAGAAAAAATATGATTAAATAAAATTATCAAGGAAGAAATGCATTTGCAAATTTATTCAGGATTAGTCTTTCTTCCTAAATTTGTGTGGAAAGGGTAATTTGATTAATATGTGAATGAGAGAGAAGTTGTTTTGAAAGATCAATCCTTAGAGTTACAATGTATTATGTATCATCAAATTTTGTGAGTGATTTATGCTTCATATGGTTTATGGTGTGAAGGGTTGAATATGAGGTGTGAAACATAGTTTTTGCATTCATAACAACTGATGGTACCCAATTTTGAGTGAATGTTATTTTTTGCAATTAATGATACATTGAATGTTTTTTCTTGCTTCACTAGCTTTGATGAATTTTGTGCTACACTAACCAAATACATCTCACATCAACCTTTTCCCACTTTATAACCTTAAAAAAGGTCCTCTGATTCATAATTATACATGTGAATCTTAGTGGTGGAGAAATGAAATGAAATACAAAGTCATGGAATGTCTTAATCATGAATAGTATTTAAGTGTACCTATAGATCTATCTTATTCTTAAACATATTATGTCAAAGTCTACCCCAAGATTGCTTAGTTTCTGAAGGGAATGGTTGTTAATTAATCATAAGTAGAGGCGTTTAATGTTTAGTTCTTTCCATGGTTTCAAAAGTTAGTCCTTTTTTTATAACTATCTATTTTTAAGAAATATGGATATGGAAGTATTTTGTTTTGTGACTTTGATATTGTTGTTTTTCTAAGGACGATCAAAAGCTAAGTGTGGGGGAACTTGATGTATGATTAATTGATTATACATTTATTCCATAACACTTAGTGACTAATGCTATGAAACGATTAAGATACTCATTTTAGTTCATAATTAGTTTTAGGTACAAGTTAGAAGCACAAGAGCTAAAATGAGTTAAAAGCACATTCTTTAAGTCATCCTCTTGATGTTCAAACTAATTTGTCTTTATGAAATAAGAAGGAGATAGATTAGGGTGAACATGGGACAAGCAAATGCAGGAGAATGAAGATTCAACATGACCTACAAGATACACGACTATGTATCCACTTACATGGACATAAATGATCATGAAACGGGTGTTTTTGTGATGTACGATTTGATGCATGGTTGTGCCTAACCAAGCATCTTCCTAGAGACCTAATTTAAGCTATAAATAGACATTTAAGTAGCTAAACATAAGATGAATCATTTTTGGAACACAAAAGGAGGAAGAGACCTTATTTCTTTAGGATCTATGGAGGGTTAATCTTCCTTCTTCCAATTCATAGGGGGAATCAAAGTCGAAGAACACATTTAGGAATCTCTTCATTGTGTATTGTTGATTCTCTCTCTCTCGAAATTATTTATTCTTAATGTCTTGGATATTCATGTATGAATGATTAATAAGCTCGTTCTCAATAGATTGTTTATGTATGTTCCCATTGTTAGAATATGGAATACAATATGTAATAGTTGTATTTTGTCATTTAATGTAAACTAATGGTGATGAATCATTAGGGATAATATAGCAGAGGTTAAATAAACCAAGCTTGTGTGGTTGTTGCGTAGATTAATCTATTTTACTAGTTGGTGTTACGACTATCCTATTAAATCTAAAGCGCTTATTCTAGGTTGTTTGATAGCTAGGTTTAGTCAAAGATCTTATTTTAATTAAACTCAACCTAAGGAAAAACTGGTGTTAACAGATCTTATTATTAACCTACGATTAATAGTTTCTAAGAGATATATGAAAACAATAAAGCAATGAAGTATGTTTATTTGTGTATAGGTTGAGATTGAACTATGAACTGGATTCTAAACCCATTCATCAATTTTCTTACTTTTGATGCTATTTAATTTGATTTGCTTTCATTATCCCAAATTTATTTTTTTTTCTTATTGATTCCAACCAAACACTCTTATATCCTAAATACCAATTCTTTTCATTATAAAAGCTATGTGCACTCTCTATGGATACAATCCATACTCACCACTACTATAAATTTAGTTATGAAGAGTTAGGATTTATTTTCTGGTTCATTCAACATATATCAAACATTAATCTAAACTCATTAGTTAACTCTAAAGTTAATAACATAAGATATACAAATCCAATTCACAAGAAAATTTCAAAAACTTAAACACATAATACTTCTTAATTAAATCATTATACAAATAAGAAAATGTAAAAACTATTTTACCTCCTCTATTAAGATAAAACACTATAAATTGATATGTCCTTATAAAGTATCATTCACAAGAGTTGGAAATTTTATTGAGATACTCTTGTCATCTTCCGTTAAAAGTGAACTAACCATAATTTTAAAAATCATTTAACATCCACTACTTAAATAGATATATGTAAGTAAAAATTAAAAAAAACTTTAGACATCGTTATAATAGGCTAAAAGGTTAAATAGGCTAAAAAAAGAAAGGAAATAGGAGACACACAAATATCCACAATTAGTTGAGCAGCAATAAATAAATTTATAAAAACATTAATTCTCACTCCATTAACTCGTACTTTTGCAACCACCCCTTTTCTTTCATTATTTTCAATTACAAGAATCCATAACATCAATTTTTAATGTTGTTTTATTGTAGGTTTTCTTTAAACCTTTTGAATTGATATGAGATTTTCCCTTTTACATTGCCTCTTTCATACACTTAATGAATTCACCCATATTTATTTTCTTGTATCTCATTTCTAAAAACATAAAAAAAAGTAAAAGTTATACTAATCATGAGTTAAAGACTAAACACTTGTTTTTATTTTTAGGCTTCAGGTTCTTTAGGAAGAGGGTCAGCAAGAAAAAGATAAAATTTAGATTAGGCTTAAAAGGGCTTATAATAGATCAATGAACAAAATGGTAGATGATTTGATTCAAACTCAAATATTAAATAACTTTATCATTTTAATACTCGTACAAATCTTACGTGTAATTTCAAAAAAGATAAAACTCTTGTTGTAAAAGTTTAAAATCAAAGAAGCTTTCTATATAAGAAGTAAAAGAAATATGACATAAAGGCTTGAATTCTTCACAAGATCACTTAAGTCAAATCAAAGCATAGTCATAGTCACTTGACAATTTCATTTTTTTAGCATTCATGAATTCTAACTTTGCATGGCATTCACTTAGTCATATTATGAAACTAATTTTACCAATCAATCTCAACTCAAGATCATGTATAAACTCATGCTATCAACCTAAAGTAGCTAACGTAATCCTAAATGCAATCTAAAAACAATAAGAAAGTTAGAAATTTTAACCTAAAATGCCTTGAACATACAACCACAAAACATGAGGAAAAATCCTACGTTCACCCCTCATACTTAAACATGACATTTTCTTTAATGTCAAACAAATAAAATCATTAAAGCACTTATAAATGACAATGAAGATAAATAATTATCCCCTTTATCCTTGTCAATTTAGTGAGGTAGAATCCATGAAAATTTATAAAACTACATATAATAAAAATAAAACAAAAACTAGTAAGAAAAACTAGTACTAATAAAACAAAACAAAAGAAAAGACATTTTAGAATATTATATTGTCTCCCAACAAGCACTTCTGTTTAAGTCTTTTAGTTAGAATTTCATTTAAGCTTATTGCTAATTTAGGATCTTTATTTGGATGACTTGTTTCCCTTCCTACATAGAAAATAAAGAAGAGAATTTAGTAGGATATATCTTATTATCTTTTAGATGTACATAACATAATAAAGTGGAAATTTTCTTAACTTAAGATCAGGTGCTTCATTAGTAGAAGGTAAAATTTTATATTACCCTTCTTGTTGGCCCCTAAATTTTTTTTTTTTGATGAATAAGTATAATTTACATCAATTATAAGATCTTTATGAAAGTTTTCGGAGTTAATTATTATGTTGATGTTAGAAGATTATATGATATGGGATGATTGAATTAAAGTGTTAAGGTTATAAGAATGTTCAAGGGTGTTTTTGGGAAGACACCTAAGGTTAAAAGAACCTAACCTTATGAGGAAGGGCAAATTAGACATTTCTCAAACATTAATGGCAAAATTGAAATAAGGAGTGTTGGCTTGCTTTTAAGAGAAGGAGAAAACGTGAATTAGGGATTCTAGAAGAAGCTAGATACATGGATGAGAAAAGAGAGAAGAGAGAGAAGCACGAAAAAAATGAAAGAGAGAAAGAAGAGAAAACAAGCTAGGGTTTCAATTTTCTTAGCTTTCAAGA
>JAOQMP010000005.1:15929573-15946608 GCA_027563575.1 Erythroxylum pedicellare
CTACAATCTAGAGACATCATAAAGGAATTTGTTTGGAAAAATTAAAAAATTTCATTAATCGGATAAAATTATAGAGTGGAGGCGTAAACACCAACATAGTCTACTTAAAATGATGACGTTCAATACTTACCTACCCTGACTATTAGGGTAAAACTAACCAGGTCTTTCTCTCGACTTCGATTCTTTTACCAAATTCAGACGAGCAATTGTTTGTTGCTGCATCTAGCGATGAGGAGAGGCTCTGGAGGTGGTGTTGACTTTGAAGAGGATCAAGGTCTTCAATCGACTTTTAAGCGATTCTTCTTCACAGGTAATCAGCTTCTCTCGCGTTCATTATTTAGCGATTAGGGTTTTCTCTAAGAAATTCCTTCGTTTCCAGGAGACTCTTCGTTACTTCCAAGTGGTTCCAATGACCATTTTGTTTTCCAATCTACTTCTATCCGACTGTATTCCACAGGTAAACATCTCCTTCTCTCACATCTTTTAGAGATTAGGGTTGAATCTCTAAGATTTCTTTATTTCTGAAGATGGAATAGAATTTCTATGTGGGCTTTCCTTTCAGAGACAGTTTGAAGAGGGAGAAGAGGATTTAGGTTAGATCCTTTTATATTTCTTCTTCCATTTCTTCTTCTATATACCTCTGTTGTCGAATCTGGTATTTCTGAACTGATTTCTCTACTCTTGATGTACTTTCCTATAGGAATATACCTACCCCTATGTGTTTAGACTCTCTCATGTTTCTCCTTTCTTTCCATTGAGTAGAATTGAACTATATACCTCATACTGTGTTCATCCCTGAGAAGGGGAATGAGCCAGTTTGTTCAGTACTTAAAATCCTTTTGTGAACTGTAGTTGTGGTTCTGTGGTTGTAATCTATTTTCTGCATAATTGATTGAGTGGATTGAGTAGCTCTTCTTTAGGGTAAAAACTAGATATGGCTATATCCTCCCTACATAAGCCATTCTCCTACTACGTTATAGGTTTAACTGATTTATAATCAGTTGCTCCCTGATGCTTGTAGTAATGAGCTCTATAAGAGAGGTTATTAAGGTAGTCTGGTCTTTGAACCTTCTGCTATTCCTCTCATTCTAAATCACTTGGAAGTATGTAGCCACCAAGAGTAGGGTTATAATCTTCTCATATTTTGACATGTTCAAATTAGGGAGCTCTTGTATGATGTCAATAAGTCTACAAACAATGAACTCTGGGGCACATAGAGTAGAGATTTTTGACCATATTTCTCTGGAGAAGCCATACTCGAAGAAGAGGTGGTTTCTGGATTCTTCCATTAGATTACAAAGAATGAATAGTTTAGGGGAGGTTAGGAATTTCAATCTATCCATTGTGCTCAATCTATTCCACATTGCCAACCATAGCAGAAAAATCACATTAGGTCTTAGGGTCTTATTCCATATCAAAGCATCGCACCTTACTCTATTTTCTGGCCTTCCTCTTAGCTTCCTTACTTCCTTTGCAGTAATCCCCGAGATAGGGATACCCATCCATAGGTAGTTATCTCTCTCTCCCTATCTTATGAGTTAAGGAACGTGTAGTATTCCTTATTATTGCTGGGAGTTTAGCATCCTTAGGGAATCAACTTAATAAGGTATTGACCATCTGATTTTGTATTAAAGGTCCATTTCCTGACCAGTTATCATACCATAATGAGAGTCTGTCCCCCTCACCTATTTGACAGGTGATGTGTTGCTAAATCTCTTCCTTCATACCAATAATTTGGTTTAAAAACTAGGTGTAACTAAACTTGGTTTTTAGAGCCCACAAACTCCTTCCTTTTAGTATATAAGTATGAATCCACTTGGTCCACATTGATTCATTATCACTAAGGAGTCTCCAAATCCTCTTAGACATTAGGAATCTGTTTTTAGTAGCAATTGACTTAATTCCCAACCCGCCTTCATCTTTAGGTTGGCAGATTATCTTCCTTTGGCCGTACCATTCTCTCCATTCCTTTTCCCCCATAGAAATTGTTTCATCAATCTTTCTATTGTTTTAATCAATCCTTTTGATAGGAATATGTATGAACATCAATAAGTGTTCATAGACAGGATTACTGATTTGAGTAGCTAAAGTTTACCCCCATAGGAAAGAGCTCTATTGGTCCATGATCCTAATTTTTCTGGATCTTTTCTATAAAAGGGAGACATTCACAGAATCTAAACCACCTAGATTAGATAGGAATCTCCAAGTAATTTAGAAAAGGAGCTCGAACTTTCATAGCCGTAACTTGAGCTAAGACATTTGAGAGGTAAAAGGCACTCTTGGAGAGCGTAATAAAGCTCTTGTGGAGATTTACATATAACCCTGACATCTCCTTAAATTGATTAAAAGTTTTCATCAATAGAGAGACCGATTGTACATTTGCCTTGCTTAGGAGAATAAGATCATCTGAAAAACATAAATTGGTTAGAGAAATTTCTTTGCATTTTGAGTGATATCTGATGCTTGGTTCATTTGAAACATTGTGTTTGAGCAGCTGAGTGAGGACTTCCATACAAATTAGGATTAGGTAGGGGGGGATAGGATCCCCTTATTTAAGATCTTTTTTCCCGTTAAACAATCTAGTGGGACTCCCATTTATTATAATCCTATAAGAAGCAGTAGAGATACATTGTTGGATCCAATTGATAAAGGTTAAAGGAAAATTCATTTCCTCCAATGCTTTTAATTAAAAAAAACCCTAATTTATACTATCGAAAGATTTATGTAGATCAACTTTAATAGTGCAATTTTGGGGACTTCCCTTGCAATTATACCCTTTTAGTAGCTCTTGAACAATCAGAATATTGTCTCCTATATCTCTGCTTGACATAAAAACCCATTGATTCTCACTGATGAGAAATTTTAGGACCTCCTTCATCCTATTGGCCAATATCTTAGCAATGATCTTGTATAGGAAGTTTATACAAGAAATGGTTCTATATTCATTCCAAGTTTTGGGGCTGGAGTTTTTAGGGACTAGGCATAGGAAAGTCTTGTTTATTTCTTTTAGTAAACTCCTTTTTAAAAAAATTCCTATACTGCCTCCTTGACAAGTCCACCCAAACTATTCCAAGTTTTCTGATAGAAGAATCCATTTGGTCCATCCGGACCAGGGGCTTTAGATCCATTCATGCTATAGACCCCCTTATCTATTTCTTGATCTGTAATAGGTCTTATTAACGCATAAATTTCATTATCCAAAATCTTAGAGGTTACAAACTGGCTAAGGTTGCTCTCCTGCACAATTTGGAGAGAATCTAACCTAAGTAGCCTACTGTAGAAGTTATAGCTTCCTTTACTAACTCATCTTGTCCAAATAGCTTAACTCTAGCTTTGGTGTTAATAGAGGTAATTATGTTAGTATGCTTTCGAGCTAATATAGCATTAAAGAAGAATTTTGAACATCTATCTCCCTCGTTTATCCAGTTTATCCTAGCTCTTTGCTTCAGTAAAGAGTGTTGATTTTCCACTACTTCTAGATATTTTTTAAGGGCCTCCTTTCTGTTGTTGCTAGATCTCCATCCAAGGGTTTTTTTCTAATACTTTTTGAATAAAGAAGAGTTTATCCCTAGGGAAATCAATCTCCTTAGTCAGATTTTGTCCTCTCTTCCCATTCAGAATCTTCAGCTCCTGTTTTATGGCCTTGAGCTTTTGGATACAAATGTATTACTTTGTCCCATAACATCCATGCTCCAATCCTTTCTGTATAGCTTCTTGAAATCCCTCCATTTTAACCAGAAAATTATTAAATCTAAAAGGGTGTTGGACTCTGTAGGAGGTGAATAGATCTACTATCTTAATAGGAGTGTGATCCGAAATACCAGGGTTTAGGTATTTTGTATAGCTTAGTGAGAAAGAATTTATCCATTCCACATTGACCAAAATTCTGTCCAGTTTTTTCCTGATGTTCCAAATAGAACTTTGTGTATTTTTCCAAGTAAGCTTATTACCTTCTACCTTCAAGTCAATAAGTTTCACCTCCTATATACAGCCATATATATTCGTAAAGTAGTTTAGTAGGTTATAATTTCCCTCAGCCTCTATTCTGTACAAAGTAGTGTTAAAATCACCACATACCATCCACGGGGAGTTTGTTGAAGGCTTAATCCTTCTTAAAAAACTCCATAGGTCAGTTCTCTAAAACATAGTATTGAAACCATAGACAAAAGTAGTTACAACCCGTGAATTTTCCATTTTGAAATAAAGTATAGTGTGCATATGCTGCTGGCTAGACTTCAACACTTCAAGTTTCAAAAATTTTACATCATAAGCTATAATGATCCTTCCATAGGCATGACTTGGATGGTTAGTAGTGAATTGCCAGTTGCTGCCCAAACATCCTAACTTATGAAGATTCCCTTCTCTAATTTTAGTATCCAAAATACAAAATACCCACGGCTTTTCCTTTATCACAAAATCCCTTAAAGCACAAAGCTTTGAAGGATTATTTATTCCATACACGTTCCATACTATCAAAGTCATAATCAATTGGCTTTACCTTTGGAGGTTTTCCTACTGCTCTTATTGCTTTTCCGAGAGGTGACTCGTTCAAACTGCTCCTCTTAATTCATTCCTTTTTGCCCATCAACCAGTGAAGAACTTGACTCATTTTATTTTTCCCCTGAATAGTCTTCAACATGATTTGTGCCAATAGATTCCACATCATTTTCACCTTTATACAAATCAGCCTTGCAAAAATCATTCTGAATGAGTTTGGAGTGTTTCCTTTTGTTGGGCTTGAGCTGAGTTTTCCTCCTTCGAGATATCATTCTTACTGTTTGTGGAGTCATTTACTATAAGAACCATATCTTAATTTCCTGGATCTTGCTCCTCCCTCTCCTTCAAATCTTCAGCCTCCTTATTTTTGATTCCCATCACTTCCTAGTAGTCACCTTTGATGAAGAGCTTTCCCGTCAGTTTCCATTCCTTGCCTTGTGCTCTAAGGGAAGGTTTCCATTGATAAGTCACCATTACTCAATCTTCTCTTAGAGAGTTTTCATCCGTTTATCTTAGGATAGAAATAATATCCTTCAATTCCTTAACCAAATCCATACTCACACATAATTGTGCAAAACCAACTCTCTTCCTCAATATTGTATTTTCATCCATGCAGATTGGTTTTGCCAAGTAACTTGCAAGAATACTCAATCCCTTTGTTGTCCAATACTCCAAAGGGATATTGTGGATGTTTACTCATAGGGGAATGTTCTTCGTTCTAACTTTCTCAAGCTCTATACCTGGTTGCCAATTTTTTAGAAATAGAGGAAGTTGAGAGATATGCCAGGGACCTTCTTTTATAACCTTTTGAGCTTCCGATTTGGAAGAAAAGGTAAAGATAATGTTATCTTCTTCCGTAAGCATTACCTCCATAAGCCCTCTTCCTTTCCAATTCCTCATAGTCGATGCTTGTCTAACCAGAAAAGCTGGCCTTTTCTTCATGAAGAAACCCACTAAAGTAGCTTCCCTAGTCCTAACTCCTTGCTATAAATCTTCTACATTAGGATCCACCATTAGTTTACTATCCTTCTCTACAGGAGGGCTAAAAACTAAAGAAGAATCTGAGTTGTCAACAACCTATCTCCAAGTTTTCCTAGCACCTTTTGCATTGTCTCCTACAGTAGGTTAGCTCTTTTAAGAGCAACTGCAACCATTGCAAGGGTATGGGTAGTTTCTGAAGAAGAAGGGGTAGATGGGGAAAGAACAATAGGTTTAGGAGGGGAAAATAGAGTGGATTTGCGAATAGGGTTAGGGTTAGGGTTTTTTGGGGTTTTCTGGTGAATTGTTGAAATCAATGGTGGAAAGTTTGTGTCCATGTTGGGGTTTTGAGTATTTCTTGTTTTTCTGGTTTGCAAGTTTTGGAAATGGCTAGGAGAAGGAGGGAGGGAAAGAGAGAGGAAGGAAAGAGGGAGAGGAAGGAAGTTTCCAGGTTTGAGAGGTTTGTTTGTGGTGGTTGGAGCAAGTGGAGAATGTTGTTTATGGCAATGATGGCAAGGGCCAGTGACTGGTCTAGAGCAGTGACGGAAGGGCTAATGGCTAAGGCATGGCTCCCATTTTCATAAGTTCTGGTGGCTAAGGCATAGCTAAGGGCTAGTGGCTAAGGCATGGCTTCCATTGACATTCATAAAGGAAATTAATAATCAATATGTTTATAACAAACCAACACAACATCTACAAAATGACTCACAAGTCTTATCAAGGTGGAGATATGATGAATCAAATGTATATCCAACTGTTATCTGGCCTTTTGAATTTCACATCTGTACTAGAGGAACATGTTTTTACAGCAGGACAAACTTGCCTTTTACATGCATGCAAACTATTCAAATCTTCTTCCAACAAATAAAAGATTTGCCTTCCCTCCCACAGAAGAAATCATAGTGAACAACATAAAAACGGAACATAAACAAAAGCACTGTATTTCCAGTGAAATCAAATTTCCAGATTGGGATCTTTTTCTCTCGTATTTACTCAGTATCACTCATATTAGAGGTTTGACAAAGGATTGGACTTGAGGAACATTATTAACATTTAAAGACAGAGTCTTATCTTTGAACAAGTTTAAAACTCTCAAATTGCACTGAAAGGAGCGAAAGATGAGTCAAAATTCCACATTCCAAGTCAAGTGCTGCTCTTTCTATCTTATAGTTACAACGTACATGTATACATCATTCTTTTTCTTCGATCTCCCACACGTATTCACAAAGTTGTGACTCTTAATAATCAAAACCTGACATAGTTGTTCCTAATTTTACCTGAAAACACGATGACTTACCTAATCTATCAAAGGACCTTTTCTTGTGAACTTGATTTAGTGTGTAAGTGGGAAACTTTATCTTATTGCCCAGCTTCGTACACCTTAAGAATCGTCTTTAGTTTTGAGGGTAAAGGCAATTTTCTTGATGAAACTCACGAAGAAGGCTTGAGAATGAGTGAGACTGATGCATACCGCACTCTAAATTATTTAACTTTAACGTGGCCTAGCTCTTAGCTTCTAGTTAACTAAAAGTAGATAGTATAGTAATCTTCCATGAACTTATCCCAGTTAATTAAGACCACCAAAGATACATAAGTAAGGATATGGCATTTACTCAAAGCAAGAAAGAGAATTTACTCAATAACGAAACGTTAAAGAAAGACTAGATATGAGAAAAAAGTTATAGGTTAGGGGGTCACCAGGTCAACTTGTTCTTTAGCAAAGCTTGTAACAACTGATGACTTCGTCCATGATTAGACAAAGCAATAACATTAAAATTTTACCAGTTCTCTTTTCTCTCTCTCTCCTCTTCTTTACTATAAATTAAAATAGTGTAGGCATATTGTTAGATTGAATGAATGAAGTATTAGTTTAGTTCTTTACAAATTTATAATATGATAAAGATAATAAAATTTGTTAAGATAACACTAGGATATCAATACTAGTCAAAATTGCTGCTGTAGGCTTGTAGCGATTACGATAACAATGGTAGTTAAAGTCAGTGTTGTAGCTATTACGACAACAGTAGTAAGTACTGTGTCTCTAAATCACTGACCTGGTGAATACTAAAAGAAATATCTGAAGCATTTGCATGGTCTATTAAACTCTACTCTTTTAGTCTCCATCTACAAGAGGAGCAATCTTGGATTTGAAACTTCTATTGCATAAGCTCGATGGTTTAAACGTAATTTATTGGTTACTCCCCAACAAAGCATAGCAGTCCAACAGCATAAAACCATTACTTGACCTTTTTCTGGAGGGTCAAATATTTTATCAACCGCAAACATCTAGTATTAAATAATATGTCAATATATGATTGAACCATTAAGACAAGCATGTTATAGCCACATACCTCTAATATCTCACTATACCGTCCATCCTGCTCTGTTAACAATACTGACTAGAACCTACGAATTATTTTTTAAAATTTTAAAATATAACTTCATTTTAGGTAACCTAAGGGACCCAACAAAGCTAAATTTTTCGCACGTATAAGGCTATTAACATTTTAAAGATAACAATACGACAGGCACAAAAACAAAGCCAAATCTTTTATACGTATATCGTTATTGAGTTAATAAATTATATTTTAAATCATTAGGCTTTAGGGTATTACAACACCAACGAGCTGAGGATTTTGGGTTAACAATTAGGGCGCTTTACGTTGAAAGTACGAGGCCGAAAAAGGAAAAGCAAGCACATATATTAGTAGATTACGAAGTTGGACTAACTAACTATATAGAGATTAAACTGAATATGTCAACCTCGTCTACTACTACTAACGAGTCTTTAGTAGACAAAACATGGAGACCCACCAAATCACAGGCTCCAAACAACCACAACTTCGGCCTAAAGACTTGAACCTAAGAAAACTGGTTATAAGCTGCACTATTACAATTCAGGTTACTTGTTTGTCCCAAATATATTGCAAACTTTTACCCTTCAATCTCTACTGAAATTCAAGACCTTGGACGGCGTGCATCGAACGCTCCGCGGGATATGGTAGCAGATGGGGCCCATGGGTTGACTGATATGGGCCTATGCATTTGATGATGGGGTCTCGGATCACCGGTTGATGTTGAAGTTGGTGGGACCGCGACACGCTCACATGATGGACACATGGTAAGGGTTGTGGGTGGGGTCATCTGCATGTAGAACTGTGGGGATAGTTTCAGTGCTCTCAGTTCCTGGACTTCCTTTTGCAATCGCCTGTTCTCCTCAGTCAGATTTTCACAGCATCTTTTCAAGAACTCACAGTCAACCTCAGTTTGCTTCAACTTGGTCCTAAAAACCACCACTTTCAGTAAATAACCACACTTTCGAAGAGTATAGTCCACGTTCAGATACTAAAGCTTATATAATTCAAATATGACACGACAGGACCATTATCTCACCTTGCCCTTCTGTTCTGAAACCAAACCTCCACTTGTCTAGGCCTTAGTCCTAGTTGCTTAGCCAACGCCATCTTCTGCTTCTGCAGGTAAATAAAAACATCGAACCCCCTTAAGGAATAAGGATGACCTAAACAAGTAGATTTGACATTGCAATCATCTCGTACTGTTTCATTGAACAGAAAAATCCGTCGCACTTTGCTTTTTCTTTAAATCCATTCCTTCCACCATTTTTTCTCGGCTAACAAACGGAACCCATAATTTGTATGTTAGAAACTTTTACTTACTGGATTGAGAGTGTTATGTTCTTTGAAGCTCTCCTCAAGGACAGCAGACTGATCTTTAGTGAGTCTGAGTTTCTTTCTTGAGTTGTCACCATCTTCCTCATCGCTGATTCCACGAGAACAAGCTCCTCTCTCAATCTCAAGCTCCTCTCCGTTACCTTCTCTTTCGCTTCTCTTCCCGCTTACGCTCGATATGGTGCTGTTCGGTGACGACACACCAGCCTCCTCCTCACAATCAGCTGTTGATGGCAATCTGTTCACGTCGATCCCTCGCAAAAACGACCTTGTCTCGCCTCGAAACAACTCGGAATTTGGATCTGCATGTGAGAGTTAGATGAGTGAGGCTTGCACTTCATTGATAAAGAATCTATAAATACCAGAAAAAAACAGATTGGCTATTCTTTGCTTACAAAATGCATGGATCTAGAGCAAAAAGGATTGGTATAAAGAGAATGCAATTTACAAGGAAAAGGCAAGAGAAAGCACTATTTCTAAAGGATTTGGGGGGGGTGGAATGGCATCTTTTTAAGTAAGAAAAGCTTTATTCCATGTTTGTTTCTCGTGAAACTCAGGGGATAAAGGATTGAAAACCGCTCCACAAGAAGAGCAGATCTAAAGAAGATGGTAAAGTAATCCGAAAGACAAAAGAAGAAAACGGGAAAAGAACATAAACATACCAGAAGAAGGGAAGGTCTCATTCCACGAGGCCTTTCTGGTGTTTAACCCACAAGGAGAAGAAGACGAAGCAGAAGAAGGGACCAAAGAGGGCATAAGATTGAGCTTCAAGGGAAGCTGATTTTGAGGAAAACTCAAGCTCAAGCTCAAACCCAAGTCTTCCTTACCAACCATGTTGAATATTTTTGTGAATCTATTATCCGAAGTCCCAATAACAAAAACTCAAAGAACTTGGTTAACTTTTGGGGTACCAGAGAAAGATACAGATGCAGAAGAAAAAGGTTGAAACTTTGGAAATAGATGAGTACGTCTAAACAAGGATGTGGCCTTGAAACGGCGAGGGTAGGGGGAATATATAGAAATTAAAGAAGAGAGAGAGATAGGCATGGGTGGAGTGGTGAGTCATGTGTGTAAGTTCAATCATGACTTATGTGTCAGGAGTCCAATTATCTCAATCATGGCTTTTGCCTCTCTTTATAATAATGCCTAACTCTAGTTTGGCTTTTTTACCTTGTCCAGTCGTCCTCCCCTCTCGTCTCTCCCACTCGCATTTGTTAGTGTTACTGGTACAAAGCTACCCTGCTTGGTAAAATGTAGAGACTGTTGTTTCTTCTAAATCTGATTCTGTACATTTTCTGCTTTCTTATTCACTTCTGCTGTTGTTTGACTAGCGTCTGCCTGTAAAAGAACTTTAATTAAGTTGAACAAAATCCATGTACATCCATATAAGTATAATAATTATGCAGCGGTTAGGCTTTCTGTTCTTTTTCAATTGGGCATGAGCGTTTGTCAAAAACCTATTTAACGATGTTAGTTCCTTATCCATCAGTTACCATCAACTGTTCAATCTTCTCCACAAAGAATGTCAAGAAACATGTACCTCATTAATTTCTATTTTCCTTTCAAGACTCTCATCCTCAGATACAAAGATCCATCTTGAATAAGAAGCACCAAGAAGGAACTAAGTCATTAATGTATTAAAATAGGCCATCTACCTTCCTGTTAACATCTTTCCTTTCCGAGTACTGTGACGGTCCTCCATTAACTCACTCTTTTACCACACTTTATTTACCGAAAAAAAAAAGAGAGTTAAGATTAGTAAATGAAAAAGAGATTTTTCAAAGCCTCATTCAAAGGGGAACCCCACCAAACCCCCCAAATTATGCAAAGTAGTTTACGCTCAATCCATGTCCCGAATCCCAACAAGATGAACACCAAAGATGCGCATCACCGTGAATGTATAGCATTTAACTAAGGTGGGGTCACTTCTTTACACCTGAACTCATTCCTTGGATTCAAACAAACCAAGGGTCAGGATCAAACCTAGAGGTTGTGGGGTCATGTTATCCTGTGGCAATTATATATGAGAAGGGACAAGACCAGTTAAGCTAGACAACCATCAAATCAAGGTGTCGATGGTGATGATTGGAAGCAGACAGATCAAGTTTTGTTTGTTTCGAAACACATGTGGGTCCCAAATTTCCCACTCTTGCTTTTTTCTTTTTCAAAAATCTTTTGTCCTGCGATCAGCACGAGGGCGTTGTTTAGGGACAAACGCGTCGCTTTCTTCAACTTTTGTTATTATTTTTTCTTTTTCACTCGCCAGGAATGCCATTTCATTTTCTTGATAAGACCCAGAGTGGTCCAATGCATTTTCTCTGAGCGTGCAAAACACTTGCGGACTCTAGTTGGTTTCCATGGGAAACGTGTTTTGGACGTGTGGGGAAAGGGCGTGGGGTCACGTCTTTGCAGTGCCCAATAGTTGTCTTAACTCATCTCATTTAGATGGGTGAGAGTTGAAGCGGTTTGATAGCTACGACACATCACCTCCGATCGCTTTAATTTCCTTTACCGTGTATGTTAATTTGCACAAACTATACCATCAACATGCCTCATGTGTTCTGCCCTATACACCAAAAGGGGAAAGTTCTGCTGTATCAAATTAAACATATTGGTCTTGTTTTAACTAATGATCTCGCAAATAAACAATATAAAAATATAGGATACAGTAATAAAGCATGTTGATATTGTAAAAAGTAATTTTACATATTACCTACCCAATGAAATTTATTCCTTTACAGACACTTTTGATAGCCAGAAAAGTATAACGTTACAATTCAGGCGATCCAACTTCTAACATGTTAATTATGCTAATATAAAATTGTGATTTCATGTGGAATAATTTTGTATAGTCTGGCCTGAGTAGAAAACTATTCTAAAAACGCAAACAAAAGTGTCGAGAAAATAAGAATCACAAGGAAGCCGCTTGGTTAGCCAAAGCTGAGCCAAACTAAAATTTAAGACTTTTGGCAATGAAAGAAAGAGAGGAGACAAGGGAGAGTGGAGTCCACGTGGGGAGAGAGAGGATGCGGGAAGAAAACCCTCTCCAGTCTCCCCTCTTTTGCCTCCCCATCGAACTCACGTGGACCAACATGTCTTGTCTGAAGACACGTGCCCTGTGGGCCCCACAACCCAACAACACAGTCGTGCGTCTCTTCTGTGTCCCTTCACGCCCCGACATACACTTGTTCACAATCATTTGCACTCTTCCTTAACTATACGCCAGTTTCACACCCCCACCCCCTCTAGCGCGCGTGTAATCCAAATTTACAAGGGAATCCATCATAGGTTTTTTTATAAAGGCAATGATCTAATCATTAACACTCCTAAATTAATTAAAAAGATTGTCGCTTTAATCATTGACTAGTAAGCTTAAGCCACTTCTTTTTCTGTTATCAAGCTTATGCCTAACAGTTGAATTTCATCACTCGCACCTATTTTTCTTCGTTCTTGTCGGAACCTTTTAATTTCGCCTACGGTCTTAAGAAGATAAAAGGAAACTGACGATGATTAGATTAGGAATCTGTCATTCACCATATGGGTCCCTTCTCTACTGTTCTTCATTGACCATGTAAATGCCCCTTACAAAACTCATCGTTTAATTTAATTTTAAAACTTTATAACTATGTTTGTCGATGACCTTAACTCTCTCTTGTCCTTTTTTCTTATCAATTCATTTCCTCTTTCTCCCATTTTCCATACCATTCTCCTGCTTAATCTTAGATTGCTAAAATTGCTATTAAATGGTTCTCCAAGCACCTACTAATGTTCACTAATCAGTCTAATAAAAGATATATATAACTTAGATGTCAGGTAAGATTTCTGTTGGCAATATTAACAAAATTCTACTATAGATTAATTAAAAATTTTGTGATTGAAATGATTAAAAGTTTCAAAAATTGAAAGAGTAAATAGTAAATAACACTAAATAAAAATTAGAAGTATGCTTGTCCCATTAAAAACGAACAAAATCATTACTAGAATATAATTAGTAATTTTTCTACATCAAAAAGAGAAAATAAATGTGAAATTTACTTATTTTACGTACTAAAAGCTTATTTAAAGTTCACACTAAATTAGTATTTGGAATAGCTTGTATTTATATTAATTAATGGATTTTTATAACTCAATAAAAGTAAGGGATTAATGCTCAAATTCTTTTCTTTTATTATCAATAAAATATTAAAAATATTTTTTAATTTTTTAATCTAAACTAGAAATAATATTTGGAGCATTTTTTTTCATCATAAATTCATTTTTTATTGATAAAAAGAAATGAGGATGCAACACGGGCTTCTGAAATAAGATAGAATTTTTTTTATTTTTCTAAGCAAGATAAGTTTTGTAATTTGATGTGAATATAGTTTGCTAGGTTATTTCACTCTTTCAATATGTAAGGTCAATGTTCATTGTACTTTTAATTTGAATGTTTAAGTTTAACGAATAACAATGAAGTTTATAATTTCAAGCATATCTTTAAGTCTTGTGACGATAACTGTAGAATTACTCTATGTTTTGACCCAACTATAAGTGTAAAGAGATTCCTCCATATGTTTGTAGTATCCATAAGATATTTCATATTAATGAATTCTTTAATTAGAGACAATATTTTGTTCGACTGAGAAGTAAATGAAGAACCTTTTAAGTTTTTACGTAAAAACGAAAAACAACATGATATAATTTAATTAGTTATTTTTCTATGAACATTAAAGAATATTAGTAATGTCGAATATACATTATTATTTGAGTAAAAGTTTATTTGGACTAATAGCATTTATTTCAAATAAGCAAAATATGTTTGTCTCAATGTCATGTATGTTAAGTATCCAGACTTATTTTTTAAACTTTGGATGATCATAGACGTCTTTATGGTTGGTGGGAATGACAAACAAGTGAAGACAAGATTTATAAAGCTCTTTTAAGGAGATACACAGTTGTGTAAAGTGCTACATGCCTGTGCCTTGACTTACACAGTAGTGTGTATCAACGATGTAAGTCTCTAGAAATAAGTGAAGGAACATGTGAAGAGTAAAGACATACACAGTAGTGTACATGTCCGTGTGAAAATACACGACTTTGTGCAAAAATCGTGTAATTCTCTATAACCATACATGAAGCAGAAAAACCTATTTTGTGATATAAAAGAGAAAAATACATAGGTTTTTGTAGAAAGTGCAACCATAACATCTAAAGTGAGAGGGTAAATAATGTTATATTCTCATCCTTGTTTGATTGTTTCTGGGATTGGTTTAAGTGTATATTGACTGTGATATCAACTATGGTTTCAGTCTTAAGCCTTTGTGAGAAAATTGTTATTATAAGTGAGTGATCAACTTTTTGTAAATCCTTATTGAATTTGCTTGTCAGCTTGTTGTATGTTTTTTCCCTCTATATAGGTTTTCACGTAAATCTTGGTATTTATTTCATCATTAATTTTCTTATTCTCATATTGTTTTACTGGTGTAAGTTGAAAAGTTCTTTCCTGTCTTGTTGTTGATATTTAGTTAATCTTTTGGAAAGTTATGTTATTATCTCCAAATAAATGATATCAAAGTTATTGAAATGGAAGGTGAAAATAGTTTTATGGTCAAGTTGATATCATTAAATTACTCGATTTGAAGGCCTATGATGGAGGACCTTTTGTATTGTAAGGATCTCTTTGATCCTATTAACGTGGACAAAGGTGTGAAGGATGATATTCCTTCAAAACCTAAAAAGATATCATATAGAGAATGGGAAAAGATTAGGTGGAAAACTCTGGGTGCTATTAGAAAATGGATTGATATTAGTGTATTCAATCATGTGTCTCAAGAAATAAATCCTTTTGAACTATGGAAGAAGCTAAAAGGTTTGCATGAAAAGAAGAATGCGCATAACAAGACCTCTTTGATTAAGAGGCTTGTAAACTTGAAGTTAAAAGCTGGGAAATTAGTGTCGGAGCATCTAATTGATTTCTAGGACATAATCAACAAGCTTATCACAATGAAGATCATTCTTGATGATAAGCTTCAAGCCTTATTTTTGTTGCATTTATTATCAGACAGCTTGGAGACATTAGTGGCCATGAGTATCAACTCAACTCCTAAAGGTGTGCTCTCTTTGGATGTAGTCAAATAGAGTATGTTTAATTAAGAAATCATAAGAAAGGAGATTAGAGTCGACAACATACAGGCCTTTGTGATAGAAGGCAGGCGAAGGAAAAAAGAAAGGGTACCAAAGGTTATTGCAAGTCTAAGAACCGTTCAAAGTCTAGGGGTGACAAAGATGTGAAGACATGTCACTATTACGATGATCCAATACACATTAGGAGGTTTTGCTATAAATGGAAGGGGGATAAAAAAAAGTAAAATCATCAGATATTTTGTTATATGTATTAATGATGCTTCGAGGAAGAATTAGGTGTCCATATTGAACTCTAAGAGTCAAATATTTGAAACTTTTCAGAAGATTCATTTTATAGTAGAAAAGGAAGCTGAGAGGATGTTGAAGTGCCTATAAACAAACAATGGAGGGGAGTATACTTCCATGGTGATTGAAGAATATTGTACATTACATGGTATTAGACATGAGAAAATCAAACCAGGGACTTCATAACATAATGGGATTGTTGAGAGGATGAATAGAATCATTGTAGAGAAGATTCATTGCATGCTCAGAATATCTATGTTGCCAAAGACATTTTAGGGAGAAGCAGTTTGATCTATAGTCCACTTGATTAATCAAGCTCCCTTAGTTTCATTAAATTATGAGATTCTTGAGAGAGCATAGATTGGCAAAAATCCCATATATCATCATTTGAGAGATTTTGTCTACAAAGTATTCAGACATGTACCTAAAGATCAGAGAAAGAAACTTGAATCAAAGTTGATAGCTTACATCTTTGTTGGATATGGTGGTAATTAATTGAGCTTCATATTTTATGACCTAGAGAAGTAAAAGGTAGTCAAAAGTAGGGATGTGGGATTCTAGGAGTATGAGAGAGGTGTTAATCTTTCGAGAGGAGATAATTCATCATAGTGTAGCTCATCATATGACATTGTTAATTCTTCGTCAATTCCTTCAACTGTTGTGTTGTCTATAGGTGAAGAAGAAGAAGTGTGTGGACAAAAACATATTGACGGTATTCCGATACAATCTGATAATGATAAGCTACATGAATCACATCTAGATAATACTGAAAATGAATCCATTTAGGGTAATAAGCAGGGGGGGCAATTGGATCCATCAGCTAATGAAACCCAACTTTAAAGGTTGACAAGGAAAAAAAAGTCTTCTACAAGATATCCAAGTTCTAAATACCTTTTACTTACCACTAAGGGGAAGCCTGAGAATATGTAAAAGATTGCATCTTATGAAGACAAAGATCTCTAGCTCGTAGCTATAAAGGACGAGATGGATTCTCTGAAGAAAAATAATACATACGAGCTTATAAAGCTTCCAAAAGATAAAAAGACATTAAAAAATAAGTGGGTGTTCAAGATAATCATATATGATAATAAGCTAGTAAAACATAAGGTAAGGTTAGTAGTGAAAGGATTAAGTCAAAAGAAGAGTATAGACTTTGATGAAATTTTTTCATCAGTAATCAAGATGACCTTAATCCAAACAATTTTGTAACACCCCAACCTCTCAAGACACGTACCCGACATCCTGAGTGATGTTTGAGTGAGTACCCCGCGAGGGTGGTATGCTAGAGCAGTCAAACACTCGAAATTAAATACAAATTTTTTAATCAATCACGTATGTGGAATCAATAAACAAGTCGGGCCATTTTATTCATAAACAATTTCATTCAAGAGTGTTACTACACTCATTAATCAAACTTGTTTACAACATTTCCAAATTGGAAAGTTATTACATACAGAAGCATA
>JAOQMP010000005.1:15946708-15970526 GCA_027563575.1 Erythroxylum pedicellare
ATGAAAAGATGATTCCTATAGAAAACAAAGCAAAGAAGATAAAAATAGTTGTACAAAAAGGAAAGACATCAATACCACAAAAAATGTTTCAATCAATGGAAGCTGGAGTTCGTTATAAAATGCAATACAAGAAAAGAAAGGTGGTTGCTAGGAGAGACTTGCCTCCCATAATGTTTGATAACCTAGGTATATCTATCTCTCCTTACTTTGTTGCAATTGGTTGGGAAAATTTCTTGAACTTAGATTAGACAGTGTCTGATGAGCTAGTCAGGGCATTCTACACACACATGAGAAAGGAAGTAATTGATGAAAAGCTAGTTATTGTTTCATGGGTATGTGAAAGTGAGATTCTAATTTTTGAAGAGATTTTAGGAGATATACTGGACATAGCTTCTATAGGGAGAACTAATTTTCCATGTCATAAATGGGATATTGATGATTTGGATTGGGAAGAAGTTGTTAAATCCATCTGCCTTAATGTTGAAAATACCTAAGATGGGAGACCCTAGAGCAGGCAATTTGACTTACTACCACGATGCTTTGCATCGTTATCAGCTACTTTTATTTTTCCGAAGAGCAGTTCCGTTGAAAGGTTTAGCACCCCACTCCCGTAAGACACGTGCCCGATATCATGAGTGATATTTGAGTCCGTGCCCTACGAGGGTGACATGCTAGAGCACTCAGTCAGTCAAAACTCAGTATAAATTTTTTTTGAAACAACAACATACACACCTTTTTTTGGAAATCCATTATCTATTCGAGCCCACTTTATTTCAAGAACATTTTCAATCATAGCAACGCAATCATCAAAATTTCAATAATCATTTGGGCCTGTTACAAATACAAAACACTTTAGTCATAATGTCTTTACATTAGAATATAAATACATTTGTACAATAATTTCGGAATATACAAATATATATAAAAAGAGGAAAATACAAATACAGACGATATCTGATCCCGACCTTTATCTCTGACTTGCATACAAAAGGTATACTTCCATTTGCCTAACGGGGTATTCTTCTGATCCTGAAAAATATTTGTAAATTTTGGGTGAGTTTTGCGAACTCATTGAATGATGATCATCGATGGCTGACCCAGTCACATAACACATAATTCACATTCATATCATTTCACATTTCACATTCAATACAATTTAATAATTCATATTATGCATGTGCATCTTGTTACTTTATTTTGACCGAGTGCCTAAACTGTCCCGTATCCATTGGATATCAGGCTCATTATTAACTGTCCGTTATCCGATGGAGATATAGGGCTCATTTTACATAATGAGCCTTAGGCTCTCAATCACTTTTGAGCTTGGGGCTCTTTTCACACTTTGAGCTTTAAGCTCTGATCGATGGCTACTCTAGTCATAACTCCCATTATCTGATCATGCATTCATGTATGGAATGCATCTTACATTTTCAATCAATCATCTCATAAAACATTTAGTTCGTCACGTTCACATGTCGGTAGCGCTTCAATATCTCATCCACATTTCACAATCATCAGACCTTCTGTTCGGAATTCATCACAATCAATCACATTCATATGAGCATTCAGTAGTCAATTAATAAAAAAATTCAAACAATAAAATGAGACCATCTAGGTCTACTCACAGTACGTCCCAGATTAGCATTTGTTTCCAAATTCTGGAAACGCTCGAATACGAACGTTCATCCTGCACATCAAAATTATGCAATACACACATTGTACACACACATTAATAACTTTACATAATTTTAAGCATTCATTTATACACAAGTGTGTATATGGAATATCTACGATGCATGTTTATGACAATCTCGGGTATGTTATCAAATTTCACATTTTATCACATTTTCATTTTTTTTGCATCATTTACTTTCATAATAACTCACTTCTCATTCACTTTTACTAGATACACTTTACTCCTCTTTTTGAATCACAACTTTAATCATATGAACCACTTCATCTCCATTTTACACATGTATTTGGTACTTTAATACCAATAATTCACTCATTAATGTTATTCCAACCTTACATGATCACACATTATCAAAACTCTCATTTCTTCTTATAACATCTCCAAAATTCCAGACCTTTAGGTCTATTTTCCATTATCAATTAGACAATGCAAATGAAGTAATTTGATAATACTCTCTTCTAGAAAAATGTTTCCCATTGTCTTAAGTTTCTAATGAAACCAAGATCATTCAATTTGGTTCAGTACTCCAAATTTTATACTCCAATTAATTCGGACTATTCATAAGCTAAAACAATATCCTATACTTAGCTTTAATTCAAAAATATGAAATTATAGAGACAGAATTTAAGTTCTATATCTCATAAAAATTGTAGACCTATGTCTCTAGTTTACTCCAATTCAAGAATCATTCCATTTGAAATCCTAGAAATCAAGATATAATCAAAATACCAAAGCATGTTCAATGCAAAATACTCCAGTTATGAAGTTCCAGAATTGTTCATCATTTTAGTCCCAATTCAATCATTCAATATCTTCCAAATGATTTCATATGGCTATGATTTTTGTTGTAGATGAATATCAATGTGTTAAGAGTCCAATTGTTTAAGTCTTATGTCATTTGGAGGTCGGACGAAGAAGATATAGCCAAAAGAAGCAAAGGTGTTTAGGGTGAGTTACTTCGGGCAAAGTCACTGTCATGCATAAAAAAGTCACTGACCCTCATACATAAGCACAACGGTGACTTTGTAAGGGAAAAATTGAAAGTCACCCTCATTCTTAAGCACGAAGGTGACTTTGCATGGGTGAGTCACCGTCGTGCTTATGCACGAGGGTGACTTCCCTCTCACCATTTTCTGCATGTTCTTGCAAATTTTTTTCCCCTCTCTTCTTCAAACCTCCATAACTTTTGATCTAGAACTCCAAAAATTGAAAACTTTATATCAATGGAAAGCTAAGAGAATGATCTACAACTTTTATGATATCCATTTTATCAAAATCTTCCTACATCAGTACAGTTTAATCAAGGAAGTTCATATCAAACTTTTATATCTCTTTATCTTTTCTTTTATTCTAAACCAACTTCTCTAACTTATTTGATTTCACCATCTTAAGTGGATACTTCTTCAAGTATACCTAATTTCAACTCAACATCATCCATACACATTTCATATTCCCTACTTGATTATAAACACTCAAAATGTAACACATTCTTATACACTCAAAATACAACACAACATATATATTCATCCAACAGTGTACTGTACCCATTTCTCAATTTCATATCAAATTTTGAGACTCTTAAAGACAAAATTAAATTTCAATTTCTTTATGAAAAATATAGCCACACGTATTTAGTTTAATCTAAACTTAAAATCATCTCATTTGGATGCCTATAGTTCAAGTTATGGCTAAAATACATATTCATGTTCAGTGAAACACTGCATCTATACATTTTCTAGCACCCTTCACCACCTCTTTCATCTTAAATCTTCTCTTTTTCTTAGTTTATCTCTTCTAGCTTATTCCCTCAATATTTCCACTTTATTCCTGCTTCTATTTTAACTCAACTCACCACAACAAATCCGAATCCATTATTACTCATAAACATCAAAAACAGAACATTCATATACAAATATTCATCCTAGCTTTTGCACTTCTTCATTTTTCTGCATTTTCCATTTACTATACATTCTTCATTTTCTTCTCAACTTTCAGTTTAATCATTCATTACTAATATCCAGACATCATCTTACACCTATTTCTTATCTCTAAACTCTTTAAAGTTCATTTCTTAAAACATCTGAAATATTTACGTATAACAGTGAAGACATCAACAGAAACAGAGAATACATCAACTTTTCTCCATAATTTTATGCACTAATTTATGCATGGTTTCACTAATCTTTCAACTCAAAAGTGGTTTCTATACTATCTTATAACATAATAATCATTAAATATGCAGAATAACACATACAGCATACCCAAAATTCATACTCATGTTTCAGCAAAATACTCATCCTCATTATATAAACACTTACTGCTAACTAACGTGATGCATGATTTATTTTACATATCACGTAAACCCACATGGTACTTACTTGTTTAAACTCCAACCCTTCAAAATCACTTAGACCTAAGCTTTCCAATATCACATGATCATCCATAGCCCAAGGTGGTAGGGTTAGATATTTCGGTAACATTGAAGAAGAAAATAGAGTGAGATAGAAAGTGAAAGTGAGAGTAAGACTTGTGTTGTGAGGGTGAGAGATTTCTGAAAGTAATGAAACTTCTAGAAGATGAAGAAAGTCACAGAGAAGATATTTTAAGACAAGAACAATGTCTTGGTTTTTCAAATTAAAAGAACTGTAGCTTAAGACTTGGACACTTGTCTAATTTCTAAAGCTTTAACTAGTGTCTCATTTAACTAGTTCAATCTTCTCCAATTTTTACTCCAATTGCCCCTAAATTTTTTAATATCATTTTTTCAAAAATTCTAAAGTCATCTCCAAAATTCTTCAATATTTTTTGACTCTTATTTATATTACCATCCATCAATTAACTCGCCACATGGCATTTTTCTAGTCCAATAATACCTATAATTTCAGAAAATTCTCCTAAAATTTACCAAAAAATTCTAAATCATTAAATACACTCTCTCCAAATCAGTTTGCAACATATAAAAAACACATTTCTCAATAATATCACATCGCAATTCAATTATACCCAGAAATTATCAATAAATGCATGTACAATCATTTTTATATGTGCAAAAATTCAAATTCACATATGTGTATGCTAACAATATGCAGGAGCATGAGATGTATTTTTTAAAATCTCTCATTGATCTTTCATGTATCATATTTTAGGGTTCTAACTCTCAATCTGGGAACGAGATGTTATAAGTTTTGGGTCTAACTACCTATTTAGATCTTGAACTCGAATAGTTGGATGTTAAAACAACTTTTTTTCATGGAGATTTGGAAGAGGAGAAAAACATAAAGTAGCCAGAAGGTTTCAAAACTAAAAGTAACGAAAATTTGGTTTGTAGGTTGAAGAAAAGCCTACATGGCTTTAAATAAGCTCCAAGGTAGTGATATCAGAAGTTTGATATATGCAATGGTGTACACAAGGTTAAATATTGCTCAAGCTGTTAAGAAGGTGAGTAGATTCTTATCAAATATAAGGAAGGTTCACTAGGAAGCAGTAAAATGGATTTTGAGATACTTAAGAGATACGCTGAAGCAGAGTTTGTGGTTTGGTAATGGTGAGCCAACTTTAGAAGATTTTATAGATGTGGATATGATTGGAGATTTTGATGGAAGAAAATCAACTTTAGGTTTTCTATTCAATTTGTAGGGGGAGCCATCTCATGGGATGTGTGGCTTTATCTACATTGAAGCAGGGTATGTAGTTGCAGCGAAAGCTTGTAAGGAGATGCTTTAGCTAAAAGATTCCTTCAAAAGTTGGAAGTGAAGCAAGAAGACTATGTAGTATTTTGTAATAGTCGAAGTTCTATTGACTTGAACAAAAATACTATGCATCATTCCTGTTCAAAGCACATAGACGTCAAATATCATTGGTCTAAGTTTATGATAGAAAGCACATCAATTATTGTTGAAAAAGGTTTCTCCAAATTTGAATGATATTGATATGTTGATTAAAGTGGTTCATGGAAGTAAGCATGAGCTTTGTACTAAGTTTCTTAGGATGTATTTTAAGTAAATGATGGAGAATAATATTTCTTCCTTATATTTAGGATGAAGGGGGAGATTGTTGAATGTCCAGCCCTATTTTTGAGACTTTCGGTGATCATAGACATCTTTATGACTTATGAGAATAACAAACAAGTGAAGACAAGTTGGATAAAGCTCTTTGGAGGAGATACACAACAATGTAAAGTACTACATGTCTGTGTCTTGACTTACACGATTGTGTGGATCAACCGTGTAAGTCTTTGAAAACATGTGACGGAACATATGAAGATTGAAGACATATACAGTCGTGTACATGCCTATATGATGATGCACAACTGTGTGTGGAGACCATATAGGACACCTTGTTGTTGTTAGTTTATCCCGTAATTTTTCTCTCTACACTAAAAGGTTTTTCACGAAAATTTTAATGTTTGTTTTATTGTTAAATTTCTTATTCTTATATTGTTTTGTTGGCATAAGTTGAAAAGTTCTTTCTTATTATTGATATTTAGTTGATCTTTTAAAGAATTGTGTTATTGTCTCCTAACAATGTGTACATTGGCTTAACTTTAAATACGCCAATTAATAAACTAATAAGTTTTAGTATTATCAATCTTACTAAAATATACACACACTAGCAAATAGGTCAAGAGAACATTCATTGCCTATTGTTTCCATTAGAAGTGGAAGTTCCTTGCGTAACTATTGTTGATCCTTTTAAGTCTCCAAACGACCATCATAATCACCCCTTGCGTAACTATTGTTGATCCTTTTAAGTCTCCAAACGACCATCATAATCACCACTACACTTCCACTTCTAATGGAAACAATAGGCAATGAATGCTCTCTTTACTTATATGTTAGTGTGTTTGAAGGCAAATCAACTTACACTTTATAGGGAATAGGATAAGCAATCAAAATTATTGTCTCCACAATGTCGGGGCAAATTTTCTTTTCAACCAAGTCCACTACTATGCTAGTTATCTACAATAACCGCACGCCAATCTTCCCACTTTATCTTCATCATAGATAACACCTTAGGGACAAAAGCAATTATTGGTGCCGACAGACATTTTCACTGTAGCAAAAGAGCCATTAAGTTTGAGTGCTTGACTTGCTTTTATTTTCAGGTGAATGGCATCTACACCCTTCCATGTTTTAAAAGATTTTATTTAATTGCTAATATGAGATAAAATCAGGTAATAATTAAGGGTGTCACATAGATTTTGCCAATATTATCAAATTATAACCATGGATATTAAATTCAGTTTCTCTAATTCAAGGGCTTAAAGTGTATACGTATACAACATCTACCTTCCATTCATTTTCACACTTAAAATTAAGTAACTTAGTGTGATTGAAGCAGTTTTAACTTGTCTTTAAATTCTATCTAAAAGTTAAAAAAAAACAAAAGATAATAAGAAAAGGAACCAATTGTCGATATGAAGTAAACGGATATAGTTAATCTTATAGTTCGTGGCCTTGGTAGAAATGGGCTGTTACGGGAAGGAAATCACGGACCTTTCCTAAAACAGTCACACTGACGACATCCAATCATCAACCGTTGGTGTGATGCAAATAAAATGATGGAGGGTTGGATTGGTAGTCTGATAAAGAGAAGGTAATGATGATGATAATTAGAGACAAGATGTCGGATGATGATTACGAGTGTCCCTACTGGTGCGTGATAGCTGTCCCACGTGTTTCCCTTTCCAGTTTCCCCAGTCTCTCCCCCCCCGCTTTGATATCAAGTTAATAATAATTAAGTGTTTACCGTACGAGGCTCATTCTTCATGTGACGTGCACGTGAACATGGCCCGCTTTTTAGTTCTTACTCCACCAACTAAGATTGTAAGTTGTTCTGCATTATTTTATGAAAATATTATTTTTAAAAAAGTAAGAAAAATGAAAAGACCCAAAGCTATTATTCTATTGCATAATTGAGGGCAATAAATGACAAATGATTGGGATTGCAGGGATAACCGACAGAGTCCGTGAGTGGGTCCCACCAACCCCCTCATTTACGCTTACTCACCCAAACACCGTACGAGGCTCCATCTCCGTCACCTTGTAACGCCAGTTTCCATGTGAATCTCACGTGAACTTGGCCCTCCCCAACCTGTTTCCTTCAATCTTCGTCTGCTTCTAAAATCCAAATAACGTCCAACTCTTTTTTTATTAAGACCACGGTCTTAATGGAAAGGCATGGCATGTTCAATCATTTGGGTTTACATGGATGGTTTGAAGGCGGGGTCCATTAATTTTTTGTTTGATTAGACTTCTCAGTTGGTCGCAGAAACAGAATCTTTTAGCCTTTCCATTCTCTTTGATCTGGGTCTTCCTTTCCTTGCCACCCACCACTTCAACCAGCTATTTTCGTTACTTCACTTCACCTGCCGATGCCTGTCTCCTTTCTTTTCCCACCTGTTTCTAGTTCAACTTCAACCATTCCCAGTTAGTTAAGAAAATTGTTTTACTTGAAACCACCATCGATCAAAACAAAAATAAAAGATAAGTCTTTTGTGTTTTAAATATGTTAGTTTTTCATTTTCATGAATTAGACTCTATAGAGATCATCGCACCATTGAATTATAATTAAGAGGTAAGATCGTTTCAATCTAATACAATAAGATTCAAGGTTCAAATTTATGATATACAACTTTATTTAGTAAAGAAATTTATTATGTAATTTTTTAAAAATTGATATTATTAAATAATTTTGTTAATTAAAGTAAAATTCCTATTATTGTACTCTACCTCCCGACTCCCCACTAAAAAAGCAATAAACAAATAAATGCAGAAAATACTTAATTTCGGTTCCATAACTTCAAACGAATCTTTCGAAGCTGAAACGAATGTGAATCCACCACCGCCTTTATAGGAACTGCTCACCGGGATGTTGTGAAGTCTTTTTACAGTTTTCTCAAAACGTAAGCTCTCTTAACATGTCAGAGAATCCTTATGCTTACGAATGACGTAAGTAACTGCAGGAGGCTTTAACCTTTATATATATCATCCATATTGTGCTTCTCTATTAAAAGTCGATATGGGTTTGGTTCACACTAATTAGGATGCATTTTTCACCAAAACTTTGACATATTGACTTAGATCATTTATTGTGCCACTTTATTATCTTTATCCAGATCAAATTATGTAATTTAACCAATAATTTATTGAAAAACTGAAAAATGCAATTAACTATTGTCCAACTTTATAGGAAAAGTAAAAAAAAAAATCTAAATTCAACTTTATTAGAAAAGTAAAAAAATCTAACATTCTTCCTTTTGGACAATACTTAATTGCGATATTGAATCAAGTTTTAAATAGTTTTTAAATTCGGTTAAGCTACGCTATTGTATTAGTCAACTAAGTTTAAAAACAAGACATTTGATCTAAAGATAATGAAAGTCCATTATTCCATCCTGCAAGGCTTTCCATATTGAAAAATATCAAATACATATGTCATGTGTCACGCAGATCCAATATAGTCACGCATATCTAATACTTCAATAACATGAATAGAAAAATAGATTGTGACAAACTAAGATGATACCTGTATGATCTAAATTATATCATCTTCGTTTATGAGTCTTGATTTCTCTAAACTTTATGCTAAACCACATATGCTAAACTATATTAAAGAAATTTTCTCTCACTGAATGCTAATAGCATTAGAAAAACCTTGTTTCCTCTTACCAAGTGCTAAACTGCATTAGAGAACCTTTATAGGATTGAAAATTTATATCCCCTTATATTATGTCAAACTTTATGGATATCCGTGTAAAACTGTATGTGTTTAAATGACATAGGCTTAAGGTCAATCTGTATATATGCCTAATGACCTTTAAATGCTTAAGATTGACAAAAATTTTAAAACTTTCACACGTATTATGACCATGTACAGTAACACGTATAACTGAGGATAAACGATGATCAATTTTATTGATGAACCATTATACTGCTATAATACATCAAATGTACAAATGTACATGGAGCAAACATAGCAATCCCCTAACTAACAATGTCTAAAGACTTCAAAACACCCATACTGTATACTTGTCTTTCAACCACAAGTGGGCGAAGTCCTTTAGTTAAAGGATCGACTTACAGTTCCTCAGTCCTTAAATGCTCCAAACCTTAATGTCACCTTTTCATATCAACTCCTTTATGGTTAAATATTTGACCTCTAAATGCTAAAACCTTGTGATATTAAGATTATAATAGTACAATTGAATAAGTCTAGCCACTGAATCAACCATAAACAACCCAAAAATCAAGTTTCTGAGACAAACCACCTGTGAAGCAGTCCCATAGCATGCACTTTGTATGTATGGTTGAGGAGGTCACCCTTGTCTACTTGACACTCCTCCACAACATTGTACCATTTACAAACATAAAAATGTAACCTTAAGTGGAGTTTTGATCATCCGGACACATAGCTTAAATTTGAATATGAATTCTCTACGAGTTTTAAATTATTGACTTTTCTATATGTCAACATATAATCCTTGATTCCCTTTAAGTATCTCAACACTCACTTGACTGCTTTCCAATGGTCTGTACCTGGGTTAACTAGATATTGACTAGATAGTTTAACAATAAATGCAATGTCCAACCTAGTGCACATTTGGGCATACATTAGGCTACCAATCACATTAGAATATGGGACATTTCTTATAGTCACTCTCTTTACTTCATTCTTTGGACATTATGCCAAAGATAATCTCTCACTATGAGAGATTGGTGTTACAACAAGTTTACAATCAGCCATATTAAACCTTTGTAACACATACTCAATGTATGTGCTTTATGAGAGACCTAATGAGTGTTGAGATTTATCCTGGTGAATATGAATGCCTATGAGAAAAGATGCTTCATCAAGATCCTTTATGTCAAAGTGCTTGACCAAAAGTTACTTAACCTTATGTTAACATGGTCAAGTAATTTGACGTGAGCAATGTATCACCCATGTATAATAACAGGAAGATAACTTTACTACATTTGACCTTATAATATAAGCATCTTTAAATTGTATTTTCCATAAAATTGAAAGAGGTGAAACCTCATCAAATATAAGGTACCACTTTCGAGAGGTTTGATGTAAACCATATATTGATTTGCTTAACGTACAAACCATATCAGTTCCATATGGATCTTAAAATCCTTTAAGTTGTACCACATATAGACTTCTTCATAATAGTCTTTATTTAGGATAGCGGTTTTGACATCCGTTTGATGTAACTCTATATCATCATAAACTACAATTGTCATAGTCACTCAAATGTATCCTTTGAGGATATAGGAGAAAAGGTAACATTAAAGTCAACCTTTCTCCCTAAGTGAACTAGCAGGCAACTGAGCAGGCCCATAAACCGCTAATCTTTATCCCGAAATCCTTTAGGTCTTTTAAATTCATTTACAACTGACGGGTTTGCAATTCTGTTACAAATCAACTAGCTCCCAAACCTTACTATGCTTCATAGATTGCATCTCTTCATAAATTTACATTGGGTTCAAAAACAACTTCTGTCAAAATAACTAAATCTGTAACATGTCTAACATTATAGTCTTGTTTACCAAATAGACTCTGTAATCAGATGGGATAGTAGGTTATCCCACTCTAGCGGATCTACGCAACTAAATTAGATGTTGTACCCTTAGGAACCTCTATGTGTACAATTATGAGTTCTTATTCCTGTATAGGCACGGTACTAAAACATAGATCCACCATATTTAATTGTATGAGCAGTGGGTACGTAATAACTGTAGTATCCGTTCTGCTATCATCTAAAGGGTTAAAGGGCCCATCATCATCATATTGTCTTTCAGAAACTTAACTATTTGTGATTTCATTATTTTGGTTCCTCCTTCTTTACAATAAAATCTGTAGCTTTTTGAGTGGTCGAGATATCTTACTAAATAGCAATGAGTGGAACGAGCATGCAATTTGTCTTTATAAGGATTATACAACCTCAGTAGGGTAGCCCAATACACAAATATGTACAAGACTGGGTTTCCACATTTCTAGACAATTAGGTAGATTAGTCTTGTTCTGCATCAACTTCTTCAAGCCCTTTACGGTGCGGTTATGCATTTCGGCAACATACCATCTTACTCAGGACTACTCGACATGGTGAACTTAGTCACTATTCCAATCAATTCCATATATCTAGAAAACAGATATTTTCATGTTCTGAAACACCATGTTTGCCATGATATTCTCCTCCATAATTAGATTTGACTATCTTGATGAATTTTCCCAATTGATTCTTAACTTTCAATCTTTAAGCAAGAACACATAACTATAATGGAAATAATTATCAACAAATGTCATAATAAATTTGGAATTTCACAATGCAACTGTATAAGATCTTCTAATATCCACATGCATCAAACCCAATAAGCTAGAAAGATAAGTTTACCTTTTTATCCTTATTTTAGTCAACTTACCTCTGCAATAGTCAACACATGTTCCCATATTATCATAATCTAAAATTGAGATAATGCTTTCCTTAATCAATCTCTCAACCCTAGCTTTGGAAATGTGGCTCAAATTTTTATGCTACACCATGTATGACTTATCATTCATCAGGGTTCTTCTCTTTATAACTTGTTCAGTAAGATACCAAGAAGCATATATCTAATTTGGGATAAGACCCAATCTATACAAACCATATAACAAGAAAGTTATACTATTATGTTTTGCATTAAACAACAATTGTATAACAAAAGCATTAAATATAACACATTAACCTTCTTTGTCCAAAATTAATATAAAGATCACATATAAAATGCGTCATATAATAATCAAAATGAACCTTATAGTAAGGTTCATTACATACATCCCCTATAGATATTACATTAGCTTCTTCATTGCTATTAACCATCAGTTTTTCCATCCCTTTATTTAGCTCTATCCTAGATATGAACACGTGCATTGTGGAAACATCTTGATCAGATGCTCCACTATCTAGTCATTAAGAACTTAATGTGACTATCGTAAAACTAGATTCATAAATTGATACGCCAAGGAGTTACTTGATGGTCTTAGTCTTTCTTTCTAGGCCTCATACTGTTGACTTCTTTATATCCACAGGACCTTTACCAGCATTAGATTGACCATCATCAGCATGTGGAGAAGATTCAGTCTTTCTACCTTTGAACTTAACATGCTTCATCTTTGCCTTTAGTTGCTTCAAGGGCTATAGGAGTAGCAAGCTTGAGTTTCTACTCTTTAGCAACACAATGGGTAATCAAAGCATTAAAGTCTTATTCCTCATTTAGCGTGTAATATGTCTTTACCAGATTACTAATCTCTGGAGGGAGTGTACTCAAAGTTTGGTGAACTATGAAGATATTAGAAAGAGGAACATTCAGCATCTTCAGTCTATTGTGAAGATGGATCATTCTTGATATGTACTCTATTACTCCCCTTATCCTATATACTTCATGGAGAATAAATCTTTCATCAAGTCACTCGTCTCAACATTAGGTGAGATTATGTACCTCTGAGAGACATTATCAAGAAACTCCTTCGCTATGTCTATGTCTGGAAGTCCACTAAGCCGATAGTTAGGTATGGATCTCTTAATGGTCATAAGACATAATTTGTTAGACCGATCCCAAGCTGCATAAGCTACTTTATGAGCTCTCAAGCTCATGGATGTAGGTAAAGATGGTTTATCTGTCCATATGGCCATATCAATTTCAGTTATCTCCATAGCATTCAATACATCCTCTCTCCACTTCTTCGTATTGAAACCTGTTAGGGTTTCAATGGTGACAATGATGTTGTTGACATAAAAAGTGACTGTAAAATAATAATGCATAGATCAGCACAAATGTTGGACAACAACGATACTCAAAGCCATTAAATAGTATTTATACCGAGAATCCAATCATATAATATGAAACATCTGTGGGCTAAATATATAATATGTACAACTAGACCTCCATATAAAAGTGATCAGAGTACAAACCATAAACTCTCATGACATTACTACCTATGGGAGAATAGATCATTCAAGCAACGACTTTCCTCTATCTAATGCCTTTATGCACATCTTAAAATCTCATGTAAGGCCAATACCTATGGACAAACTAACCAAATATGAGACTAGAGATATCCCCCAATGTGTAAACATAACAATTCAAAATATTGACTCAAAAGGTCACTGTGGTGACTACATCCTCATCAACATTCAAAAAGTTCACAAACACAAGGGATACATCTTTATGTTATCCTCACATTTTTTATGGGCATATGATATGTGACAGTTTCATATCAATAAATGAAAAAACTCGAATGCATAGTCTCATTGTTACACACTAGTGCTGAAGATATTTTTTGAAAACTTCATTTAAGACTTTCGTAGCGAAAAAAATCTCATAAGAGCGACTACTGTGTGTCACCATATACTGAATTGACCACTTGAGACACTATAACCTCATGTATCTCTCTTATGGCAAGTTCGTTGTATAAAAATTCACTCAAAAATGGCTTTAGAATGTCTTAATTCCTTTTCCAAGTGACTATCATACGACTCTAAACACTGAACATGAGAACCAAGACATTAGAAATATCTCCCTCATTTGATATTCAAAACATGAAAATTCACTCAAAATCAGCTTCAGAAAGCCTTAATTCCTTTTTTTGGAGTTGAACTTTATTTTATTACTAATGTAATAAATCCAAAAAAATGGAAAAACTCACTTTATAAATTTCTCAGACCCAAAAACTAACCCAACCCACCGCACTCTTATGGAAAATCTGAATTTTGGTTTTTATAGATTACTTAGCATACTGACATCATTTGCTGACGTCGACATTCACTGCAGTGCTGATGTCAGCATGACATCAACTGAGCGTGGAGGGTATGACGCATGTTATACATGTGCCATAGAGTGATGTGCCCACAACTTTTACGCATGCACTAGACGTGCAACTGCCCTACGGGTGGTACACACTCGACAATTCTTCATCACCTCCTACTATTGGGGCTATTTCTGACTAGTTTTGGGGTCATTTTTCACTCTTCTAGGCTCTTTTTCACTCCATTTCTCAAGACTAAACACTTTTATACCTATTTCATGTAATAATAAGCAAGCAAAAACTCAAAAGGGGATGTTAACTTTTTCAGAACCTTATGGAGAAAAACTGAAAAAATCTTTATTTTTAACTACCCGATCACGTCATCGCTTTGATACCGCATGTAATATGTAACAGGACTTTAGTTACGTATCCCAGATTAAATGTGAAAGGGAAATAAGCGAAGGAATGCTAAAAAGACCTAATTTTGATTCTATAATTTCAAACGAGTTTTTTGAAGTCGAAATGAGCGTGAATCCACCGTCGTCTTTACTAGAATTGCTCACCAAGAGGCGGTAAAGTCTTTCTATAATTTTTTTCAAAACTTAAGCTCTCTTAATGGGTCAGAGAATCCTTATACTTACAAATGACATGAGCAACTGCAGGAGACCTTAACCTTTATATATAGCATCCATATCGGGCTTCCCTATCACAGGCCCGATATGGCTCCGGTCTAGATCAAGATCCATTTTTCACCCAAACTTCAACCCATTGACTTAGATCATTTATTAGGCCACTTTATTATAATTATCAGGATTAAATTATATAATTTAACTAACAAGTTATTGAAAATCTAAAAAATACAGTTAAATGTTGTCCAACTTTATAGGAAAAGTAAAAAATATCTAACACCCACTTCCTTAACTTCTATCGACAAGAGTGTCAGCCTCCAATTACAACCCCCACAATGTCAATTAAGAACCCATAATACAGTCACAAGTAATCCTACGAAGTTTCAGTACTGAGTATAAGTTGATATTCCAAATCAACAACACTCTTAATATAATCTTGAAACAACCACTTAAAGACAACTTGTTGCTAAAACGACATGTGACAAAATGAGAAAGGCTTCTCTGCTCACTCTCACTCTCTTTTCTTTACTTTTTTGGTGTTTTTTTTTCATTAATATAGATGAATCCCATCTTTGTCCCCTTTTAAACTAAAAAAGGATTTAAAACTAGATAATACAAATATACACGATCTTAATGAGTTACACGGTCTACTTGAACGATTATGTATACTAGGGATATAAACATGTCCATCTCCACACGGTTGTATATGTCTTCGACTCTTGCCATTCACCTGTACATGTTTGCAATTATTTACATAGTTTTCACACACGACTGTGTAAATCAAGGACACGAGTGTGTTATACTCTTGTACATATCCACAGTCTCTTACACAGCCTTCACACATAGTGACACAAGTGTGTTATACTATATATGACTATGTCTCTTACAAATGGCTTCAAATAAATTGTTATCCCTCTTGACTTCTCTCGTTCATCACTCCTACAATTTATGAGAGCATCTAAGACCACTGAAACTTATATTTGCCTTTAAATAGGACAGCATACTCAATAATCTTTCCTCCATCTCATTTTGGAGGAGACTCGAATCAACCCAATGATTGTTTAAGAGTTATCCCAGTGAACTTACTATTAAGCTCATGCTTTTGTTAACATATTAGAATCATTCTTATTTTTGGAAATCTTCTTCAACTGTAACTGTTGTTCCTTAATCACATATTTCAACCAATGTTACTTGACATTGATGTGTTTGGTGTGGAAATGGTACAAAGAATTCATGCTAAAATCTATGGAACTTTATTTGTCACAAAACACTACATAATCATTTTTCTTCACATCCAATTTTTGAAGGAACCATTTTAACTAGAGCATCTCCTCACATGCTTCTACAACAACTACATACTCCACTTTAGTTATGGATAAAGCTACACACTTTTACAACTTGGATTTCCATGAAATGGCTCCCCCTGTAAATTTGAACAAGTAATATGAAGTGGATTTCCTATTATCAATATCTTCAGTCATGTCTGCATCTATATAGCCCTCTAGAATTGGCTTCTCACTGTCAAGCTCCATTTGAAAGTTCCCCATAAGTATCCTAAAATACATTTTACTACTTCCTAATGAAATTTCCCTAGATTGGACAAGTACTACTTATTAGCCCAAAAACTTGTTCGATATCTAGCCTTATACACTCCATTGCATATATCAAGGAACCAACAATAAAAGAGTACGAGCCAGAAGATATATCATCTTTCTTCTTTTTAATTAAAGGGCATGCACACTTATTCAACTTAAAGTAAGGTGCTTGTGGCATGCTAACTGGCTTGGCATGTTTCACATTGAACCTTTATAATACTTATTTAATATTCCTCTTTTATGACCTCCATAATTTCTTATTTTTCCTATCTCAAGTTATTTCTATACCAAAAATATGCTTTACAGGGTGTCAATCTTTCATGTCAAAAGATTTTGACAAATCCTCCTTTAGCTTATAAATCATCCTAATATCTTGTCCTATAATCAACATATTGATTGACTACAATTAGGTTAATACTAAAATTTACTGCAATTGCATGACGTAGTTGTAGCGAGCATAAGCACGTAAAGATCCCTCGAAGACAATAAGTACTAGTAATTAAATTTTTTCTATTATCTAACCTATGAATCATATTTTGGATTTCAATTAAAAATTAAACTAAACAAATAAACTAAAATTGGAATCAATAATGAACACATGATATAGGAAATTACTTAGTAAAAATTAATAACAAATAATAGTGTCTTAGTTATGAATCCCCTTACGAATCATTAAATATTAAGCCTTTATCATGCAATGGTGTTATTGATTATTGGATTATGAAAATTCCTATCTTATGTTAATATCTTTCTTAAGAATATTAACAACTAATCCATCAATTGATTAGTAGTACTCTCTCCAGTTAAAAACCCTAGGATTGCTTTATTGATTTATGAATTCTGCTATTAAGTTTGACCTTAATCTAGAAGATTTATGTCAACCTATCTCTTTGCATGCAACTCCTTTCAATTATGGTAGATTTATTCATATAAGAGGATTTCTCAATCTAAATCATAAGAAATCAAATCATGTAATAATATTCTAGATATGTTAGAACAAGAATAAAATGCATAATTGAATCATAATTAATCAATCAATATAACTGCATTGAATAAAAGACTAAAACATATCATTATCACAAACTAGGGTTCATCAAACCTAGACACTAAAAATGTTTAGTTATTTATAGACAATGAAATGAAAAATAACCATATAGAAAAACTAATAAAAAACAAAGAAATCATAATTCTAAATCTCACTTTCTCTTCTATTGAATCTTTTTACAAGTACGAATTTGATGTTGTTATATAATGGATCTCTTGACGTATTCTTCATTTTTTTTTCATCCCTTGATCAAAATTGTCACCTTTGAATGTTGCTTACGACCTAAAAACTCTTAAAATTTTGACTCTCATTTTTTTTTTGCCTTTACTCATGTCCTTTTATAATAACAAATAGGAATTTTAGGATATACACGGTTAGTTACACGGGCGTGTAGGAGATCATGTATATTAAAAATACCTAAATTTGCAATTTTACATGAATATAAAGACTTACATGGGCAACATATATGACCATTTATATTAAAATACACATGCATGTAACTCCAGATAACTAGAAACTAAATTATTCAATCTTCACACGTTTACAAAGACTTACACAGTCATTGTACATAGTTGTGTAAGTCCTCAGTTGCTTCAATTCTTCTTTCCCTGTCATGATTTCATTCGAATTATTCTCCTTAGTCTATGAAAGGCAATTATGACCCAAAAATGCACTTGAAGCGAATTAAGTACCAAATATATAACAAAATTATAGAATATCAAACCAAACACGTTAAATATGTGTATATAATTATAGTCAAATATGCATCTATCAAACATCACTACATTTAAGCTTTTGCTTGTTCTCAAGCAAATCATAATCCAACATATAAATCTTGTAAACATCCATCCTTCATTAATCTTAACATGTTCATACATACTCTAAATCATCAAATCATATTACCTAATTAACATACAATTAAAGTAAAGTTATCTTAAAACTAACTTCACTAGTTAATATCACTAGTAATCAAATCACTAATATTTTTTTTGAAATCAAAAGCACAAATCTTTACACCCTCACCAAGTTTTCACTTAATGCACTTGAGTGTTTAGGGTGAAAAGTATAAGATCTCTTAAATTAGTGCATAGTATAACTTTTAACCATAAGCCTGCAATTTTATCATATCTCCACCACTTGTATGTAAACTAGAAACAAAAATCAAAATGTTTTTGTAATGGTTTAATGGGGTTTAGGTAAGGTATGACTAGAATAATATAAAGTTTACTAAAATTGAAAGAGATCTATAATAGAAAAGGTTACCAGAACTTGTTCTTCCACAATATAGGTCATTCATAATATGATTCCATTGGAACCATGCTTCAACTCCTCTCTTTTTTATTGAACATTTATCATATACCCTAATTAAAGAACTATTAGACCTTGAAAAAATTCAAATTTCAAACAATTAAGTAATGTAAAAAACTTCTCAAATCAAGAACAATAGGATAAATTAATAATAGGGTAGTTTGTCAAAGACTCCCATTTGTCATGCCAATCTTGTCGTATAATGTTCGACATAGATTGTGTTGACCTTCTTCTCTTTGTTCTGATGCCAAATAAATTAGGCAAGTGCGTGCTCTAGGTAGATCGACATCCTCTCACTCATACTCTATAAATAATATACATCCAAATTACCAACGATGTCGTAGCTGTCACACCATCCACTTAAGTTATGACCCAAAACTCTATGTATAAAGCTGAGTGCCGAGTGTTGAAGTGACGAAACCTTGTATCTACTTGGGTTGTAGTCACCGTCATCACTTATGGTGTTCTAGATGTGCTAAGATAACATCCTGTATGGAAAGTTTATTTGTAAGGCTAAGTATTCTAGCCTCCCCATGAATTTTGGATTATATAAGCTCATTGTGATGAAGAAGTTCGAATAGCTCATTTGGATCATCTCCCCAAACAACCAAAATTGGATGGTTTTCGATATGTCCCAGTTATATCTCCCCTCCTCCATGAAGAATATAAAGAGCACCTCAAGAGTCAACTCCCAGTAAAAGGGCTCCACAATATCTAAAAAACTGGGTCAGATGCTATATTAATCAAATCCCTTATTGGACCAACCTATCCTCCTCCAACACCTCATAGTCGATGTTTCATCCTATGCCGAATGTTTTTTTCCTTTAGTCGCTGATATTGTTCTTCATGCATCGTTACATTGATAGTAGCATCGAAGGTCGCTTAGGTGGGTAAATAGAGTAAACGCCTCTTAGGTCTCTTGATGACCCCTCTTCTCACCGCTGCTTGCGTGGTGCTTCCTTTTCACATTGTGATCTCATCATTGTGCCTAAAATTTTACATCAATGTCAAAAAAATACAGAGAAATTATGAGAATACCCTTCTCCCCAAACTTAAAGTTTCTTGTGTTCACTAACTTATTCAACTTATAAATGAACTTGAAAATGAAAATTTAAACACATAAAATTACTAACAAATAATCTTAAACAATTAGATAAATAAATAAAATAAAAATTAAATAATTAGGCAAATTAAATAAAAAACTAATAAATCACAAAATTGAAATTAAATATATTGTAATTAACAATTAACACTAACCTAATTATTTAATTATAAAATTAACCCTAAATTTTAAATTAAAAACTCCAATATGGTAATTACGTAAAATTGGCAAAATTAAACATCCAATTCATGCAAAAATCAAAATTGACATGTAATTAAACACAAACCCAACTTTAATTAACTATAAAAATAACTAGTTAACCTTAATTTCATACGAAAAATCACAATGTAACAATTAGTGAGCAAAAATTGCATAATTTTGCAATTCAAGTTGAAGTTTCACCCAATATACATGCAATTCATCAAAGTAATTCATTAAATCCAATGGGTAATGATAATATTCAGCTATTAAATTAAAAATAATCATAAAATGACACAAATTCTCACAAAATTCCAAGATCCCAAAATTGGCAATTTTGAGCAAAAAATAAATAATGCAAAACACCAAATTAATCATTCATAAACAAGTGGAAACAACAAGAAAACTTAATTGTCACTAATTTGCAAGAAAATTCAGAAAATTTAGCTGGGAGATTGAGCGGGCAATGATGGAGAGTGAGAGGAAAAGAACCAAGTGAGGAAGAGTGAGGGATTCAAGCATTTTTAAGGTATATCATAGGCCTATGTAATAGATAGTGTAGGTCAATGAATTATGGCTTTTCGTGGACTTACACAATTAGTTACACAGGCATGTGTCTAATTGTGTAAGTCTACATTAGTGTGTCCAGAGAGCGTGTAACTTTGTAAACGTATGAAACTTTAAAAAAATATGAGCAAACTTAAAAAATTTTATACGTAAAGTGATAACCCCTTAACACACATACCCTAACACACCAATTTTGCACAATATCATCATTAAGATGCTCAATTCATATAACACATCAAAACTCAAATAAATCATATTCTAACATCAAATTAAAAGTAATATATCATATAATGTAAAATAAAACCTAAATTAATTCATGAGTTGCCTCTCATGTAGTGCTTGTTTAACGTCATTAGCTCGATGTAGCTTTTAAACTCCATGTGGCTTATGAAAATTAGGTTTTTGTAGCCTTACTGTAGGTTCCATGACTTGCAAGTAAGCTACTTTTGTATCTTGTTTCCATGTTTCTCTTTCTGTTTATTAGCTTGAATTTGTGAAGGTTTTAGTGGACCTTTAAATGTAAAATCCTGCAAAATATCAGGCAAATTACAAAAGTCACTAGGCATAATTACATTTATAAATTCAAGGGCATGATTAATGACATTAGAAATTCTAAAAACATCCTCTTCATCCCCAACCCTTGATATCAACTTGCCTTCGTCAACATCTATTATTGACGTAGCAGTCACCAAAAAGGACTAAAGGTACTTCTTTATCCTCCTCTATAGCAAGAATCACAAAATTAGTTAGGAATACGAACTTATCAATTTTGACATGAACATCTTTTATAACCCCTCTAAGATAATTTACCAATCTATCAACTAATTGCCCACTAATCCTAGTAGGTTTAAGTTACACCTATTTCCAGTTTCTTAAACAATGAAAGAGGAATCATATTAATATTGGCCCATAGGTTGGTCAAAGCCTTTTCTATTTTTAAACTACTAATTTCACAAGGGATAGTAAAACTCTTAGATACATAAACTTTTTTGGTAGTTTGTTATTCCAAACTTCTGAGCTCCTTTTGCTTAGCCTATTAGTCTCCAACTCCTTCAATATTTCCTTGTTCTAAAGTAGCTCTTTCAAAAGTTCTATATGCTTTGGTAGCTACACAAGAGCTTCAACAAGAGGTAAGTTAGCCTGGAATTAATTAAATAATTCAAGGAATTTACTTAGTTGTACATCCATCTGATCTTTCTTTACTTTAGCAGGATAGGGGGTGACATGTTGATTTTCTTTGACTTTCTTATGAAGACCTTCATCTTCAGCTATAGATTGATTTGTAATGTTCCCTTTCTTCTTTTCTCCTTCTTCTTATGAGAGCTCTTTCTCACTCTGCAAGGTGGTTGCCATTATTCATTCCTTAAGATTCATTTTAGTCGTACTAGGCAAACTTTCCTGTGGTATTTCTAAAATAAACATGGTGATCTATCCAATTTGAACTCCCAAGTTACATATCGAAGCCTCTATCCATTAATGTCTTACACCAGAATCCTAAGCAATTTTCAACATCATCTCTTTTAAACTAGACTTCTTAAGTAGAGGTGCTTGCTACTAAAATCCTAGTGGATGATTGCTCCTTTGTTGGCCTCGATTTCCCTATGATAAATTGGGTGATTCCTCCATCCTAAATTATACATATTGCTATATGGATTGTTATAGGGTCTACGAGCATTCCATAGATAGTCCATATGTGATATTTAACAAGGATGTCTTGCATACTCTAGCTGCACACCTCATATTGCATAACTTACCCTTGTGGATGCATTATTAATCTATCGATCTTTTTGCTTAGTGCTTCCACTTGGTTTGCCAATTGTGCCATTGTGTCCATTTCATACGCTCTCACTAGTTTATTGATTTTAGCTTTGGATGAGCACCATTGTTAATTATTCATAGCCATGTCCTTAATAAGATCTGGGGTTGCCTCTAGTGTCTTGTTATTGAGCATCCTCCTAGCTGTTGCATCAATAAATTGCCTTGTACTCTGAGTTAACCCATTGTAAAAAGTTTGGATTTGCATCCAAATTAGTAAATTATGATGCGGGCATCTTCTTGAAATCTCCTTGCAACGATCTTAGATATCATAAAATGATGTAGAATTAGCTTGGAAGTAAAAGAAGCTGTCATTCCTCAGTTTTATTGTCTTGATTGGTAGGAAGTACTTTAATAAAAACTTCCTGGCCACTTATTCCCATGTAGTCAATGATGATTGTGGGATTGAGTTCAACCATTGTTTAGCCTTTTCCCTTAGTAAAAATGGGAATAACTGTAGTCTGATTTCATCATCATTAGCTTTATTAATTTTGAATACACCATATCTAAAAAGTTTGAGATGTATGCATTTGGATCTTTGTCTTTGAGTCCATCAAATTGGATTGATTGTTGCACCGTTTATATAGTACTAGGCCTGAACTCAAAATTGTTGGCACTTATAGTCGATCTCCCAATGCTAGACTCCACTCTAGTCAAGAGCATAGTCGAACATGGTCCTTGATTAGTCCTCCATTGTTCTTGATTCTTCTGTATCCACACGACTACCTAAGACTTCTATTTTACGATCCATTTCGAACACTCTCAATTATTTCCCATAAAGATTTGTATATGTTGTTCTCTTAATTTATGTATTTACGTCAGTTAAGCTCTCCTCATCACTCCAGGTCATAAGCTGACTAAGAGTCAAAATCTATATATATATTATTTGATTAACTTATTTAGTTTTCTTTATATATATATATATATATATATATATACATATATATACATACATATATATATACATACATATATATACATACATATATATACATATATATATATATATACATACATATATATATATATATACATATATAATATGCAAATATGTGATCTGTGTTATTTAGGATCATATAT
>JAOQMP010000005.1:15974126-15984188 GCA_027563575.1 Erythroxylum pedicellare
CTTATTACATTAACACTTTAATTCCACTTACCCATTCAATAAATCCTACTAACCTTGACATAATTATAACTCCAAAAATTTAATTTATCTAAATCTCAAAACTATTTCAAATCATGTTTAACTGAAAGAAAAAATTTTCAGGGTGCAATAACTATTAATTGCATTTTTTTATTTTTCAATAAATTGTCGGTTACGTTATGTAATTTGATTAAGATAAAGATAATAAAGTGGCTTAATAAATGGTCTAAATCAATGGGTCAAAATCTGGGTGAAAAATAGATCCCAATTAGTATGGATCAGACCCATATCGGCCTTGTGATAGGGAAGCCTGATATGGAAGCTATATATAAAGGCTAAGGTCTCTTGTAGTTACTTATATCAATCGTAAGCATAAGGATTCTCTCACCCGTCAAAAGAGCTTATGTTTTAAGAAAACTATAGAAAGACCTAAACCTTGTATCAATAAACACTAAAGGTCTTGGGAGATTTGTGATCGTTTGGAGCTTGAAAAGGCATCGGAATCAAAGATGGAACTGAAATCCTTCATTTTTAATCCTTTCATGTATGATCCTGAGTACGTGATAAGGTCTGTACTACGTATTACACGTGGTACCAGAGTGGTTACGTGATATGATTGTCAGAAATGAAGATTTTTCAATTTTCATTGGTTTTTCTCAAGTTTTGATTCGTTTTTTTAGTTTTTTTACCTATATAATTAGGTAAATTTGGTATACATAAGGCTAGCTATAAAAAACATATCAAAAACAGGACGAACGGAGTGAAAAACGACATCCCAGGACATCGAAAATCACCTCTAGTGTCGGTGGGAGAGGAAACATCCACACGCTCGATGCTACTACAGTAGCCACGGGTAACAGCGTACGATTGATGCATGCGGTGCATGCACCAACCGCGTGTCGACATGTCGCTCCAGTAGGCAACAGATGCATGTCATACGTACAATACACATGCAACTTGCGCTCCCATAAGCGTGGAACAAAGGGCACATCTACCGTACAATAGGCACGCGTTTGCGTATGGGGAGCATGTGATGGATATGCGTCAGATGCATCTAGTGTACGTCGGTGTGCGTGTGAAGCGCACAAAGCCCCTTGCCACACACACTAACGTGGTGCGCCACATCAGCCGACAGATTCTACTACAATGTTTTTCGAAAAAAGAAATACAAAAATTTCAGATTTCCAGTAAGGGTGCCCGGGGGTGTTTTGGGTCAATTGTCAAGTCCAAGAAATTCATAAAGTAAGTTTTTCCATTTTTTGGATTTATTACATTAGTAATAAATTAAAGTTTAACTCTATAAAAAAGGAATTAAGGTATTCTGAATCCAATTTCAAGTGAATTTTCATACTTCGAACGTCACATAATGGAGATACTTGAAGTTCTTGTGTCTCGGGTCTTATGCTTAGTGTTCAAGATTGCATGATGGTCGATCAGAAAAGGAATTGAGACATTTTGAAACCATTTTTGAGTGAATTTTGTGCAACAAACTTGCAATTAGGGAGATACATGAGATTTTCATATCTCAGATGGTCGATTCAATATCTGGTGACGCATGATAGTCACTCTATTGAGATTTTTCTCTTACGAAAGTCTTAAATAAAGTTTTCAGAGAATGTATTTAGCACGAGTGTGTGACAATGAGACTATGCGTTCAGTTTTTTTACATTTATTGATATTACATTATCATATACCATATGCCCATAAAGAATGTGAGGAAAACATAAAGATGTATCCCTTATGTTTGTAGACTTTTTGAGTATTGATGAGGATGTAGTCACCACATTGGCCTTTCGAGTCAGTATTTTAAATTATTCTGCTTAAATGTTAGGGGATGTCTCTGGTCTCATATTGGGTTATTCTACCCATAGGTGTTGGCCTTATATGAGATTTTGAGATATTCATAAAGGCATTAGATAGAGGAAAGTTATTGCTTCAATGATCTATTCCCCCACAAGTATTAGTGTTATGAGAGTTGATGATTTGTACTTTGATCGCTTTTATGTGGAGGTCTAGTTGCATATATTATGTATTCAGCCCACAGGTGTTTCATAATATATGTGACCGGATTTTCAGTAAAGATACTATTTAATGGCTTTAAGTATCATTGTTGTCTTACATTTGTGTTGATTTAAATATTATCATCTTAAAGTCACCTTTTCAGTTAACAAAATCAGTGTCACCATTGAAACTGACCGATTTCAATACAAAGAAATGGACTGATGACGTATTGAGCGCTATGAAGATAGCTGTGGTTGAGATGACCATATGGACGGATACGCCATCTCCACCTATATCTATGACCTTGAGAGTTCATAAAGTAGCCTATAAAGCTTGGGATTGTTCTAACAGATTATATCTGTTGACCATTAAGAGATCTATTTCTAACCATCTATTAAGTGGACTTCCGGACATAAGCATAACGAAGGAATTTCTTGATAATGTCTCCTAGAGGTACACAGTATCACCTAATGTTGAGACAAGTGCCTTGATGAAAGAATTATTCTCCATAAGGTATAGATGAGAGAAAGGGGAGTAATGGAGTACATATTGAGAATGATTTATCTTCACAGTAGATTGAAGATATTGGGACTTCAATGCTTTGATAGCCCATTATGTTGTTGAGGAGGAGAAACTCAAGTTTGCTACTCCTATAGTGCTCGAAGCAACTAAAGGGAAGATAAAGATGAAGTCTGCTAAGTTCAAAGATAGAAAGTTCAAATCTTCTCCACATGCTAATTTTGGTCAAACCAGTACTGATAAGGTCCTAGGGACATAAGGAAACCAGTAGTATAAGGTTTAAAAGAAAAGACTGAGATCATCAAGTTACTCCTTGGCTTATCAATTTAAGAATCTAATTTGTGATAGTTGCATTAAGTACATGGTGGCTATTAAATGGAGCATCTGATTAAGGTGCTTCCACAATGCAAAGGTTCATGTCCAGGATAAAGCCAAATAAAGGGAAGGAGAAACTGATGGTTCACAGCAAGGGGATGTATGTACTAAACTTTGTTATAAGGTTCATTTTAGTTTTACACGACACATTTTTATATGTAATCATTTGATCAATTTTGGAAAAAGAGGGTTAATGTTTTGTATTTAATGCTTCTATTGTATAGTTGTTGTTTAATGCAAAACATAATGGTATAACTCTCTCGTCATATGGTTTGTATAGAATGTGTCCTACCCTGAATTAAATAAATTCTTCTTTGTATCTTGCTAAACAAGTTATGAAATGAAGGACCCTGATGAATGAGAAATCATACATAGTGTGGCATAAAAGTTTAAGCCACGTTTCCAAAGCTAGGGTTGAGAGATTGATCAAGGAAAGCATTTCTCAATTCTAGATTATGATGATCTGGGAACATGTGTTGGTTGTTGCAGGAGTAGGTTGACTAATAAGGATATTGAGATCAACTCATGCTTCTGACTTGTTGAGTTTGATGCATAAAAATATCGGTAGAACTTATGCAATTGCAATATGCAATTCTAAATGTATTATGACATTTGTTAATGATTATTTCCATCACAGTTATGTGTTTTTGCTTAAAGATTGAAGATTGAGAACCAATTGGGAAAATTTATCAAGATAGTCAAATTTAATCATGGAGGAGAATATCATGGAAAACATGGTATTTCATGACTTTAAAAAGTCCGTTTGCTAGATATGGAATCAGTTAGAATAGTGACTTAATTCACTATGCTGAGTAGTTCTGAGCAAAATGGTATGTTGTCAAAAGGCATAACTACACCCTAAAGAACTTGAAGAAGTTAATACAGAACAAGACTAATCTACCTAACTATTTACAAGTTAAAAAACCCAGCTTTGCACATATTCGTGTATAGGGCTACCCTACTAAGGTAGTATAATCCTTATAAAGAAATATTGCATGCTTGTTTCGTTCATTGCTATTTAGTAAGATATCTCGACCACTTTAAGGCTATAACTTTTACTATAGAGAAGGAGAGACTAGAATAGTGGAATTATAAATAGATAAACTCTTGGAATACTATGTCTATAATAACGGTGGGCCCTTTGACCCTTCGAATGATAGCAGGGCGGATACTACAGTTATCATGTACCCGCTACTCTTATAGTTAGATCTGGTGGATCTAGGTCTTTGTACCGTGCCTGTATAGGAACAAGAACAGGAACCCATACCTGTAGACACAGAGGTTCCTGGGGGTATAAGATCTAATATAGTTAAGTAAATCCATTAGAGTGAGTATCACATCTGATTACATGGTCTATCAGGTGTACAGGACTATGCTATTAGACATATTACGAAACTAGTTACTTTTATAGAACTTATTTTTGGACCCAATGTGGATGTGTAATGGGATGTGATGAATGATGAGATGCAAGCCATGAAGTATAGTAAGGTTTAAGAGCCAGTTGATTTGCATCAGTACTGTAAACTCGTCAGTTGTAAATGAAATTTTAAGACCTAAAGGATTTCAGGATAAAGTTCAACGGTTTATGGGCTCGCTTAGTAGCCTGATGGTTCACTTAAAGAGAAATGTTAACTTTATGTTACCTTTTCTCTCCTATCTTTGTAGGATACATTTTAAGTGATTAAGATAATTATAGCTCATGATGATATAGAGTTGCATCAGATGACTGTCAAAATTGCTTTTTTGAATAAAGACCTTTATGAAGAGGTCTATATGGTATAACCTGAAGGATTTTAGGATCCAGATGGAGCTGACATAGTTTGTGTGTTATACAGATCAATATGTAGTTTATATCAAACATCTTAAAAGTGATACCTTACATGTTGTATGAGGTTATGAGCTTTTTCGGCCTCATAGAAAATAAAGTTAAAGATGCTTATACTATTACCTCAAGAAGAGCAAAGTAATCTTCCTATTACTATATATGGATGATATATTGCTCACATCAAATCACTTGACCATGTTGTATGAGGTTAAACAACATTTGGTCAAGAACTTTGACATGAAGGACCTTAGTGTATCATCTTCTGTCCTAAGTATTCAAATTCACCAAGATATATCTCAACACTCATCAAACCTCTCATAGAGTGCATACATTGAGTATGTGTTATAAAGGTTTAATACAGTTAATAGTAAACCTGTCATAGAACCTATCTCTTATAGTGAGAGATAATCTTTGAAATAGTATCCAAATAATAAAGTAAAGAAAGATGTTATGAGGAATGTTCCATATTATAGTATGGTTGATAGCTTGATATATGCTTGACTATGTATTAGGTAGGACATTACATTCACTGCTTGATTAGTTGGTAAATATCTGGTTAATCCAGTTGTAGACCATTGGAATGCAGTCTAGCGAGTGTTGAGATACTAAAGGGAATCAAGGATTATATGTTGACACATAGAAGAGTCAATAGATTAAACCTTGTAGGGAATTCAGATTCAGATTTTAGCTATGTGTCCAAATGATCGAAAGTCTATTTAAGATTACTGTTTTAAGTTTGTAGAAGATATAATTTCGTGAAAGTGTGTTAAGAAGACACAGGTAACTTTCTCGACTATGCATGCAGAGTGCATGCTATGAGGCTGCTTCACAGACGATTTAGCTTAGAAACTTGATTTCTGAGTTATCTGTAGATGATTTAGTGTCTAGACCCATTTGGTTGTATTGTCGTAATCTTCTTGCCATGTTGTTTAATAACAACAAAGAATATTATAGGGTCTTAGCATTTAAAAGTCAATTATTTGACTATAAAGGTGTTGATACAAAAGGTAACATTAAGACTTAGAGTATTTAAAGACTGAGGAACTGTAAGTCGATCCTTTAACTAAAGGACTTCGCCCAATTATGTTTGTGACACAAGTATACAATATGGGTGTTTTAACATCCTTAGACACTGTTAATTAGTGGATTGTTATGTTTGCTCCATGTACATTTATACAATTTGATGTATTATGACAATATGATGGTTCATCGATAAAGATGATCATCATTTATCCTTAGTAATACGTGTTGTCATACAATGTCATAATACATATAAAAGTCTTAAGATTTGTGTTGATCTTAAGCATTTAAAGGTCATTGGGCATAAATGCAGATTGACCTTATGCCTATGTCATTTAGAAACATACAGTTTTAGTACGGGTATCCATGAATTTGACATGACATAGGGGATATAAGTTTTCAATCCCATAAAGGTTCTCTAATGTAGTTTAGCATTTAGTTGGAGAACATAAAGGTTTTATTTAATGCGGTTTAGTCTATGGTGGGAGGAAACAAGTTTTTTCTAATGTTGTTTAGTATTCGGTGAGAGAAAACAAGATTTCTCTAATGTAGTTTAGCATAAAGTTGGAAGAATCGAGACCTACAAATGAAGATAATATAATTTAGATCATGAAGGTATTATCCTAGTTTGCTACACTTTATTTTCCCATTCATTTTAGTGAGGTATTAGGTATACGTGATTGTACTAGATCTGTGTCGCACATGATACATGCATTTGATACTTTTCGGTATTGAAAGCCTTGCAGGACTGAATGATGGACTTTCGTCATCTTTGGATCAAATGTTTTGTTTTTAAATCTAGTTGACTAATTCAGTAGCATGACTTAACCGAGTTTTTAAACTAGAGTCAAAATTGCAATTAATGCTTGTTCAAAAAAGAGAATGTTGGGCAATTTTGTCTTTTCCCATAAAGTTGGACAGCTATTAATTGTATTTTTCAATTGTTCAATAAATTATTGATTAAGTTATGTAATTTGAATCAGATAAAGACAATAAAGTGGCCTAATAAATGGTATAAATCAATGGGTCGAAGTCTAGAAAAATAGATTCCAATTAATGTGGACCGGACCCGTATCAGCCTTGTAATGGGGAAGCTCGATATGGAAGTTATATATAAAGGTTAAGATCTCCTGCAGTTACTCATATTAATCATAAGCATAAGGATTCTTTAACCTATTAAGGGAGCTTATGTTTTGAGAAAACTGTAGAAAGACTTAAACCTCGTGTCGGTAAACACTTTTCATAAAGGTCTTGGGAGATTGGTGATCGTTTAGACCATGAAAATGACATCAGAATTAGAGATGGAACTGAAATCAGGTATTCTGCATTATTTTCATTTTTAATCCTTTTATGTATGATCCTAAGTATGTAATAAGGTCTGTATTACATATTACAATATTTGCATAAGAGCACGTTTTTGTTTTAGTTTATGTGTATCATATGCAATTTATAACTAAACCTGACTGGCAATCATAGGGTAGTTAGGTTGAAACTAAAAGCGAACGAAAACGAGCCTCTTAAAAGAAGGATAGCAAAGACTAGTATATATAAGTGAAAGTGAGTGCTATTGTCATGGCAGAAAGGTATGGCCAACCCAAACAATAATGTAATTTGAAATGCGACTATATTTCTTTCTAATGGGACTTCAAGTACCACGTTACAGTAGGAATGCAACTAATCATCAACTTACGACTCCTTTCAATCGCCAAACCCCTTCTTTTGTTACATTGAAAAAAGCAAAAAAGAGAGACAAAATGAAGAAAAGATAGAAATATAAAATTCAAATGACCCTCCATTATATCTTCAACCAAAATGCACAATTTGTGTGTTATGGAACAAACAGGTTTTTCCTCAATTACATTTTTTTAATTATGTATAAAATTTAGGTTTCAATGTTTGCAAAATTTTATTTCATTAAAAATAAATAAATAATTTAATTAACAATTATAAAGTTCAATTTTACTGAACATTCTTAATTACAATAGTAAGTAAACACTATTCCTACTGTTTGAAAATTAGCAAAAATTAATATATAAAATAAAAATAAATGTGAAATTAACAAACTCTACTTAATTAAATAATAAATTAATTAGATTAAAGTATGAATTTATCTTTCAAATTTATACATATTAAATAAACATTAACATGTGTTTAACAACTCTCGTAAATAAAATGTGTGATATTGAATATTTGAATGAAGAGAATAAGTTATTAATAAAATAAGAAAAAACTTTCAAGGAAATTGATTGTCCAATATTTCATTTATAAATTAATAACTATGAGTGGTGGCAAGCTCCTGGGACTCGGGTACCCAACTTGCGCCGCCATTATTACTTTTCACGTGGATCCTACGTGGCGAAGGGCTTCCCATACAGGCCAAAGCCAGCGAAGCAGACGTGTATCCTTAAAACTCGCTCGTGCACTTTCGGTCAAAAGTGACTTCATCTTTGCTGGCTTCGGTCGACGGTCAACACAACACTCTCCCTCGTATGCCATCTGTAATATAACCCCCGAGTCCAAAATATCCTCCTTCCCCTTACCTTCTCAACCTGGCATAAACAGTGAAACCCTCAAGTGAGGACTTCTCCTAGCCGTGGGATCGGCAATCGCATAATCTCTAGCCATGGATCATAATATTCTGGCACACGTGGAAAGAAGATATGAACCTAAAAGCGGAAATCTCGGTAGTCGAGCTTACATTGCAGGCCATGTGACCGGCTGAGCTGGTCACCATGTGATTAGTCGCTAACCAAATCAAAGAATATTGCTGCGTTCTTGCCTAGTGGTTGGACTGCACGAGCATGTGCATTCCAAGTATAGTCTTGCTTATCACGCAATTCAACCTTGTAGTTATAATACGTGTCCACGTGTGGGTGAAGGGTAATTTTGGAAGCCAAAATCCATGCTTGTGCTTATGAGTTGGAGAAATTAATTAGGGAAGCAGAAGCATGTTTGGTTGGTAAGTCCATTATAGGATAGGAGGAATTGGGAGATTCTGTAGAATCACATCCACATGACATGCTGTATCATAAAATACTCCAAAATTATTAGCTTACACTAGCCTAATCATGTCGATTGAATGCTCTCCAATAATGGAAGCTAGACTTAGAGCCATCATGATATATCCTACAGAAGACATTGAAGCCCACTTGGAGATAGTTTAGATTGCAAATCTACTGGAAATGCCCACATCTCACAATGATGCAGATTTTAATAATAAAGAGTATAACAAAAACATTTGCTTGGTTGTAACGATCAAAATGATTAAACAATTCCTTACTTTTATAGCTTATTTGTAAAGATGTCCCCTATTGCCTTGGAACACCGGGACTGTATTTGGATTTGGCATCATAACATTAACATGGTCTACTTGTGTTTTATTATATTAAAGAGACCGTTTTTATGCTGCCAGGAACCCATGTAATGGAATGCCTTTCTCTTGGGTTGGTACGCAAAAACTCACGTGCTTTTCCACTTTGTTGTTTTGGGTTATTACATAATAACGTAATGTACGTATACCGTGTTTTGGGTTATTTTATAATAACGTAATGTACCTATACCGAATAGCATCATTTTTCTTAGCTCTCGTGAAAAGTTTTGCACCATTAGACCTGCCATCCAGATTGTCTGCTAATATTTGATTGTAACATGTAACCAACCATACCTTTAGCCTCTTTAACATCAGTAATATTTTATAAGGAGTTACGTTCGCTACCTTATTTTTCATATTTCTTTTTCTGCATTAATTTGCTATTTCAACCATTTATTTTAGTTTCATTTGCTTGTCTCAGTTATTCAACTATTTATAATTTCTCAAAACTAACTTTAACATATTTTTAATAGTTTTATCAAATAAAATAAAGTTCATATGTTTAAAGATAAAAATAAAAGTCATTTTCTTTTCTTTTATATCTCTAGAATAAGACTAACCTCAATTTATCCATCCGTCAGATCTTTGGCTTTAGCAACCTGAGAGGTCTTTGAGTTTAATAACGTTTTTCAAAGATTTATAATTAGTACCTCTCGAAGTTTAAATTGTAATCTCTTTCCTTTTAATATTAAATTGACACTAACTTTTTAAGTCGGGAGGCCTTATTTGTCACTCTAGATAAATGTATCTAATTTAGAGATGAATAATTAATGAATCACAATGACTCAAGCACTTACTAAATGGATATTTGGACGTACTTAATAATTCTAATGCGCAAAATTAATTAACCTCTTTTATTAATTTATTGATATATACTAAATAAATTGTAGGGTTAATTATCAAAAACTCAAACTTTTGTCAAATTTTCAATTAT
>JAOQMP010000005.1:15987237-16023608 GCA_027563575.1 Erythroxylum pedicellare
TTAATTGAAACATGTATCAGGGAACATTCACTCAAATAAAGAGTTTATAGTGATATCATCACTTCTAGATGTTTTACCGAGTTTGGTGATTAAACTGGTGCCAGTAGTTTGATGAACTAGCTATCCATCAAGTCTTAACACTAAGATAAGATCTTGTGTGTTAATCACCATATAGAGTAAAATGGGAGATCTAGAATAAAAAACTAACATAAGGGCAAAATAGTAATTTTACCCTTTATTGTGTGGATGACTATAATATGGCTCATAATAAAGTTTGCAATTGGACATATTATTTGAAATATATGTTCTCATAATATTTAGTAATTTAAGAGTTCAACTAATTGTCTTTAATGGAATGATATTTGGTTAATAAGCTGGAATTAATTCCAATGATATTAAATTAATTCCGAGTTTTTTGGAGCTTAAATTATCTAAGTCCAATTAGATTCACCGCTTGGCTTCTAGGAAGGTTACCAAGCATAAAGGTTTTAAAGCCCATGATTTAATGTTAGGCTTACATTAATTAGAAGCCCAAATTAACATTTAATATTGGGCTTGAATTTGGTTTGATTTGATTAATTAGATTAATAAATTGAAACAAAGTTATTAAAGAAAGAAGGAGGGCATATTTTAGTTTTTATACCTAAATGTGCAGTTGCACATTTAACATTGAATTGCCAAATTAAAAATGGTTTTTATCATGCTTTATCATCATTAAATGGAGTAATGATCTTATCATTAAATGGTTTAATGGTTGTCTTTTACTGATGGCATGTAATGCAACCTTTTAGCATTGATTTGATTAAAGAAAGGAAGAGGTGGATTTGATGTACTCTCTCGTCCTTCTTTCATCCATAACCGAAAATGAGAAGATCTCATTTAGGTTTTCGATCTTTTCATGTAGCCATCTTAAACAAATGAGAGGAGTCTCATTTATTGGCTTCTTTATGATTAATTAAAGAATGAAGTGATGCATTGGATGCACATCACTGCTTTCTTTCATGATAATCAAAATTGACAAGGAGAGTAAGAAGTGTTCTTGCATATTTGTCTCACTCTCTCCTCTCATACAAGGATAACCGAAACTTGAATGAGAAGAGTCTCATTTTTGGTTTCTTTAAAATCTCCTCAAAATATTTGTTTTCCTTTCCCACCAAAGGATCTTGCTAACTAGGTTGTCTAAGAAGAACAAGTGATAGATCGGATTGGTCGAGGATACAATAATAAAGAGAGGATATATTGACAAAGGAAAGGATACAAAGAGTCAAAGCTATAGCAAGGATTCGGAGAGGATACAAAAGCGAGGAGTCAAAGTTGTAGCAAGGAGTCGGTATATTTCTACCACCTTGTTCTTATGTAAATTATTTTCCTCATATCATATCATGTATGGATGAAACATATTGATTTGGTTATGTTATTTCCGTTGCATTTTGATTTCAAAATAAAAGTTTTGAAATCTACCGTTTTAGCAAAATCTTGCATGCTTTTTTTTTCGATCCAACATTAAACGTACATTTAGGCTAGGAAAAATGCCAAGTGGTAAGACAAGTTGACACATGGACTAAGCCTATAATTGAGTGACATTTGGAATACATAAATGAGTGAAATTTTACATAGGTAATTAATTGAAAAATGGTAGCAATGAATGAGTGACAATTGGCAGCTTATGGGGGGGACAAATGGATTGCATGTATGGTGATGTATGCCATTGTAATTTGGTGGCACCTTGCACCTAAATGAACTAAGCTAGTACATAACATGTTTCTGTTATGTTTCTTCTTCACTCTTCACTCTCTCCACCGAAATACACTCTCAACCATATCTTTTGAATTTTGTTTCAATTGTATTCAATTGCCACACCAAAATCCATGCTTTTACCCTCACAAATTTCGGTAAAGAATCCAAACATAGTTGTTTATATTAAAGTGTTTCATCCTAGCTGAAAATCATCTAATTGCCTTGAATTTATGATGATTTTGCAAGCAAGGAGAGCTTAATTAGCTTGATCTTTAAGATGAAAATTTGAACTAGACAAGTAAGCAAAAGATTGCTATTTATGGCTTGTTATAATAGAAATCCTAGGATGAATGAATTGGAATTGATTGCATGTTATGTTGATGTTGAGGTTGTCCTAGAATATGATGGTGAATTGTATAGTTTCTGTTTTGTTTTGATGCATGAAAGACAATAGTTATCAATTGCCAAATGGATGATTTTGAGTTAGAATTAGTGATGAAATTGATGAGCAATTAACATACGATTAAGGTATATTTGAAGCATAATTTAGGGACTATTATAAAGGTTTTTTGAAATTGGAATGAAGGTGAATAAATTAAAAAAAGTGTAGGAAAAATGAGTAGTCCACACCGTGGGTAGATGCATTAGCTTCTGTCATGATCGTAGGAAGGTACCCCACGATCGTGGGCAAGGTTTTGACATGGTAAATTCTGTTTTGTACAATTGTTGAACCACATAAGGATAAGACACCTTACATTGGTGTATTTGAACTTAATTGAGGCTTAAAAATGAAATTAGTTTGATGTTGTATTAAATGGTTAAGGGTTTGATAAGTTTGGTTGTTAATTGATGTTAAAACTTAAGGATTGGATTGTTTTGATATCAATGTATATGAATTTGGGAATTATGATTTGTTAATGGTATAAAGATGTTATTATGAATGAAAATGTGATTCAAAGAATATGAACAATGTGAACTAGGTATAAATGAATGATAATTGGGAAATTATGTTAATATAAAGCAAAAAAAAAAAAGGATTGGTGAATGAATGAGTGATGAATTTGGAGAAATCAAGCTTACTTAAGGCATAACCTAATTGAAAACAAGTTATGTACAAGCTATAATATTTTAATGATTAAGACTTACAGTTAAAGATAAATACCTGGGAAAAGTCAATTGAGCATGCATTGAACATAACATATATGCATGTGTATGATTGAGTACTTATTTCATTAAACAAGTTAGTAATGTGTAAATATATGTGTATTATATGATATAGAAGCACAAATTGACTGACAGCTTCCAGACATTGCCAGCTCATCAAGGTAATAGGTATCTGGAGCATACAATGAGTTAACCTAGATTTTTACTCACTATATTTGAATTGTTCTTAATTAACTGTTAGATATTGAACTATTACTGATATGATTGTGTTAATTCCGACCATTGATGGTCTGAGGAATTTGATATTCGAGACTGTATTGGTAGTGTTTGCAAATTAAATGTCAATATGAAAATTATGTTCTCAAACTATATGTTGAATGCTAGACTTAAATTTCATGAATGTGTTTTATGACTATGGACACTAAATGAGAGTTATTGATAACATAATATATGATTTAATGCATTTTCATTAAATTGATATGCATTATTAGATAAAGGAGTTGTGACCAGAGTGACCAACATGAAAAAGAGCTTAAAGCTGCTCAGAAATGTGCATACAAAGCCATAGGCTCAACGATTAATGAGCCCGGTATCAATGATGGGTACGATACATTATCTGAGATGAGACGATATCGGCAATAAGTACGGGACTGTTAAATAAGTGCTCAGTCACAAGAAAATAAAAAAAATGAAAGTGGAGTCTCGTGTGTATTGCATATTTATCTTTACATGTATCATGTGAATCATTGTAAAGAATGACTAAATTGATTTGCTATAATGTTATGCTATGTATGTGTACATGTCAATGATTGTAAAAAAAGTACTGAATTGTATTGATATAGTGATCTACAATACTTGTATACATGTTGATGAGATGAATGATTGAGGTGAAAGATTGGATTGTTCTGAAAAGATTATATGACATATTTGTATTATAATGTGCTTATTGAGATATGATTTGGTATACAAAACTGTATGAGAATTAATTCAAGCTGATGTGATATACTTTTGAAATTGATTATATACTTGTGATGTTGTGTTTTGACTTAAGTGAACACATCAATGATGGTTTACTTACTGAGTTTGCAAAATTCATTAAAATTATAACATTGTTTTTTAGGTACTGAGGAGACCTAGCTTCTAAGGCAATCTAGTAACAGTCTAGTATTGTCAATTTTGGAATCAAGAATGGCTCAAAGTTCTGGTCAGCAGATGTCTAAGTAGTTTAGATAAATTGTTTCTGTTAGCATCTCATTTCATGTTAGATATTTTGTAAAGAACATTCAACTCTCAGATGTTTTTATAATGACAATGTAGATGATGTTTGTGCAATGAAATGAGAAATGTTGAACTTATGATCACTTATGTTCTATATGATGCCATAATAGTGAATATGATTACTCTAACATGCCGTTCTCATAGGTTATATTCTTAAATGTCCTCGGAATGTTTAGGTATATGTTATATGGTAGTGGTGTGTTACATAAATTTTACATAGAATTGGTTCGTCCCATAACCATTGGGTGCACTTATACAAGAATCATTTTCTCCATTGATATGATAGGTTAGAAGGGATCTTATTGTCGATGAAAAAGTTTGCGAATTCTATGAACCATAGTGTCGCCATGTTATTAAGAAGCATTGGGGTTTCATCAGGGAATTTTTCATTTATATCATCACTTATGTTCGCGACCACATTCTCCACTCCCTTCTTATCTCTTATGTCTATATCAAACTCTTGTAAGAGGAGTACCCATTTAATAAGTCTCAACTTTGCATCCTTTTTGGTAAACAAATATTTAAGTGTAGCATGATTGGTCAATATTATTAGTTTAGAGCCCAAAAGATATAAACGAAAATTATCACATGCATACACCATTGCACATAATTCTTTTCCATGATAGTGTAGTTTAGTTGAGGTCATGCATGTGTCTTGCTTGTGTAGTAAATCGCATGCAACTTTTTATCCTTTCTTTAACCCAACCCGCAAATTATAGCTTAGTTGCTTGCATCGCACATGACCTTAAATGGGAGTGTCTAATCAGGTGGCACTAAAATTAAGGTTGATATTAGTGCCGCCTTTAATTGATTGAATGTAGATAGGTAGTTATGATCAAAAAGGAAAGGCATATCCTTGACTAACAAGTTTTTCAAGGGTCGTGCAATTTGCGAGAAATCCTTAATAAAGTGATGGTCGAACACAGCATGGCCTAGGAATGCCCGCGCACCCTTGACATTGATTAGAGGTGGAACTTTTCTATAACCTTTGTCTTTGCTCTGTCCATTTCAAATCCTTAATGTGAAATTTTGTTTTCGAGCACTATCCCCTCCTACTCGACAAAGTGGCACTTCTTTTAATTCAACCTTAAATGTGATTCTTCTCATCTTTGGAGAATCTTATCCAAATTAGTTAGACACTTCTCAAAAGAGTCTCCAAATACAGAGAAATCATCATCGAAGACTTCCATAACATTTTCAATCATATCCACAAAGATAAACATCATGCACCTTAGAAATGTAGTTAGGACATTGCCTAACCTGAAAGGCATCCATCTATACGTGAAGGTACCATAAGGAAATGTAAACATAGTCTTTTCTTAATCTTCAGGGTAGATGAATATCTTATTGAACCCTAAGTAACCATCTAAGAAGTAGTAGAACGAGTGCCCCGCCACTTTTCTATCATTTGATCTACGAATGGGAGAGGGAAATGGTCCTTTTTAGTCACTTTGTTGACTTTACGATAGTTTATGCACATTCTCCATCCCGTGACTGTTCTTGTCAAAATTACTTCTCCACTCTCACCCTCCTTTATGGTCATTTCATCCTTCTTCAATGCACATTCGGACTGACTCATACTATCAGATATAGGATATATGATCCCCTTGTTTAAACGCTTTACTACTTCCTTTTTGACCACTTCATTCATATAAGGGTTCAACCTACATGACGTTCCCTCACAACTCTGCTTCCTTCTTTGAGGTTTATCCTATGCATATATACATTTGGGCTTATACCTCGAATATCACATATTTACCATCACATGGCCTTCATCTATTTTTTAACAGTCTTGACCACCCTACTTTCTTATTCCCCATCTAATTGATTGGAAATGATGATGGGTAACAGTCTGACCTTTACCTAGGAAAGTATATCGGATATGTTAGGATAAAGGTTTAAGTTTTAAAGTTGGTGGTTCTCTATGGATGGTGGTAAGGGTGCTTTGGTCTGAACTAATATTTCCTTATGGGTATGAACACCTGACTCCTTTAATTCAACATCCCTTTCAGACTTAACTTCATTTGCCTTCTCAGCTCCATCGTCTATCTCTACTTCTATTGATTTGACTTCTATAAAGTAGCTTCTTACTTGCTCTTGCACACTTTCATCTGTAATACCAATCTTCATGCAAGCACTGCTTTCCTTTGGATTCTTCAATACCTAGTTCATATTGAACTCCACTTGATCTTCACCAATTCAGAGGTTCAATTTACCTTCATAAACATCAATTAATGCTTTACCTGTGTTTATGAAAACTCGTCTAAGAATTAGTGGATAGTTCTTATCTTCTTCGAAATCAAGAACAACAATGTCCAAAGGAGTAATGAACTTATCCACTTATATCAAAACGTCTTCCACCAATCCAAACAACCTTTTAATAGATTGATCAGCCAATTGAATTAGCATCACAGTTGGTTTGACCTCACTAAGTCCCGAAATTTAAAATATCAATAGCAACATAAGATTAATGCTTACTCCTAAATCACATAGGCATTTTGTAAACTCAAATTCACCAACCAAACAGGGTATTGTGAAACTCCCTAGATCCTTTAGCTTGAAAGGCATTTGATTGGTGACTATAGAACTACAATTACCAGTTAAGGTTACCGTTTGGTTCTCTTCTTAAGTACACTTCTTTGATAATATGTCCTTTGAAAAACTTAGCATACTTGGGCATATATTCTAAAGCCTCAATAAATGAAAGATTTATTTGCAAAGTATTCAATTTCTCTATGACTTTTGTAAATTGTGCATCTAATTTGCTTGTATGGAGTCATTGGGGGTACGAAATTTTAGGTGGATATGGCTGAGGGGCAACGTATGGAGGGTATTCGCTCATGTCCACTTCTTTCTCCTTTTCCTTATCTTTCTTTGCAAGGTGGGGTGCACTTTTTTGCTTTGTGATTTGTTTAAGTCCCTTCTCACTTCGCAATGTAATTACTTGTAGTTGCTCCCTTGTATTTGATTCCATATTGCTTAGGAGGCTTCCCACACTTCGTATAGACAACGCATTCCCCAATTAGCTTATTCAAAGGTTTCAATTGTGGAAGGACAAGGTTTAGTTCTTTGTTACTTGTTCGATTCGTCCTTCCAACCTCTTGTGAGCGTCATCCATGCCCCCACTCTTTTCTAAGATCTTATCTAACTTAGATTCCATCAAGTTTGGTTTCTCCTATTAGAAACTAGGTGGTCCTTGAGGTTGGAATTAACCTCTAGCATTGTTTGACTAAGAAAAGTTTGGGTGATTTTTCCACCCAAGGTTATATGTGTTTTGATAGGTGTAGACTGCATTGTGTTTTTATAGGTAATTTGATAAGTGTTTAGTGATCAATTTGATTGTTTAGTGTGTGTCTAAGTTAAGAATTGTGTTAGTTCATAAACATTTGTGTTTTAAGTGTTCTTTCGGTAAGAAAGTGTCTTTGAGCTTCAATTATACATATATGAGGTGCCATGATGAGTTGTTAATGTTTCAGGACATTTTGAGGAGTTTTGAAGGAGAACAAAACTAAAACACAGTCCCACGATTATGGAAAATATGCCATGATGGTGACAGAAGCACAACTATAGGGCCACGATCATGGGGAATTTGTCATGACCGTGAGAGAGAGCAAATGAACTAACCACAATCATGCACCAAGGGCCACAATCGTGACCTGCGCGCAGACAAACGTGGAGTCACTTTTACATTAAAGTTTTTTAGGGACATTTCAGACTCCAAAAAGACATTAGGGTTACCTTAATTGGAAAACACTATAAAAGGATAATGATGGAACCCTAGAGGGGAGTCTACATTCTTCCCACATTTGGAAACCTAAAAGAGAGAGAGAAAAGAAGAAGAGGAAGAAGAGGAGGGTTCCGATGCCGTAGCTTCCTGGAATAGTGATATCCTGATGCCGCTGCTTTCCTGAATCATCCAACCTGGGTTTCATGTCCTCCCCATTTACTTTTTACTCATTTAATGTGTAAGATTGAGATGGGTTGTATGGTTATGGATTTTAAGTCGTTAATGATGTTCTAACTTTTCCTTCAGGATTTTGCTTCTCTTTAATGTTAATCTAGTTTATTTGTGTTTGCTTGATTTGGGTGTTGTGATTAATTAATGTATGTGCATATTTCAGTAACAAATCTAGAGGGAGAACTGGATAAAAATGATTACATTGGATTAACAAAAGTTATGCGATCTAATTGATCACTTAATCAATCTAGTCGGTAATTTTATGGAGAGTGATCCGTGTGAGACCCAATTGTTTATTAGAGAGAGAACTAATTAGAACTGTGGGTAATTTATGAATTGAGAGATTGCAAGTCCATAATTCGATTTGGGTTTACAATTTAGGGAATGGTCATAACTTGAGAGATAGTAATCAACCCTACGATTGTCTAGAACCAACACCCCATAAACATATAATTAGCTTTAAAGATTGTTAAAATCCCCCCTACTATAACTTAATTAATTCTCTTTACAAATTTCCATTATCATAATATTCGATTACTGCTAGTTTGTTTAATTTAGTTTATTTTTAGTTTATTATTCAAATTTAAGCCTTAAACAAAGCACAACTTGAATTAAGTGGTGCCAAAGCACAATCTTTATAGGACGATATCTGATTTTTACTACAAGTAACAACCCATATACTTGCAGTTTTTAGCATAAAACAAGTAATTGGTTTTGCAATCAACAAGTTTTTGGTGTTGTTATTGGGGATTCTTTTGTTTAGCGTCTTGTTTAGTTTAGGTGACTTTGATTTAAGAGTGTTTGATAGTTTTCCTTAAGTTTTTGTAGGTGTATTAACACAAGGAGCATGAGAAGGTCTAATGAGCTTAGTGAAGAAGAAATTTTAGATATTACAAGGCACGAAAGAGAGATAAGAAGAGTTAGACATTAAGACAAAATAAAAAGAAATATGGAAAAAGAAGGAGAGCAAAGAGAAGCTAAAAGGACATTGTTGGATTTTATGAGGCCAGGTTTTAGTCCTCAAGGAGTTGCAAGGCCAGCGATTTAAGCCAATAATTTTGAAATCAAACTGGCACTCTTTAATATACTTTAGAGTAGTGTGTAGTTTTATGAGCTGTCTAATGAATATCCTAGTGCATATCCTGCAAATTTCTTGGAGATTTGTGATACTTTTAGGTTTAAATGGGATGTCTAATGATGTTGTGAGCTTAAGATTGTTTTCTTTTACCTTGAGGGATCGAGCAAAGGCATGGTATAATTCACTCAGTGCAAGCTAAATCACTACTTGGGAGTAACTAGCCCAAGCTGTCCTGGCTAAGTACTTTCCCTTGACCAAGACAATAAGAATCATCAAAGAGATCACCAACTTTCAACAAAATGATGGGGAGTCGATGTATGAAGCTTAGGAGAGGTTTATGGAATCACAAAGGAGTTGCCCCCACCATAACCTTCTGAGGGAATTTTTTTTACATAAATTCCACAATGGTGTAACTCAGAACACAAGGGGAACAATTGATGCAGCTGCAGAAGGGTCTTTGATGAGGAAAACCATTGATGCAATGTATGACCTTTTGGAAGAATTGGTAAGTAATAGTTGCATGTGGTTAAATGAAAAGAGTAGACAAGGGTCCAAGGAGCAAAAAGGAATGATTTCACTTGACTCGGTGACAACCTTGTAAGCATAAATTGCTACCCTAACTAAGCAATTGGGTAATATGCAAGGAGCTTCTTCATCCGTAGTCAAAACCATCTAGTTACAATGTGAATTATGTGGGCAGAACAATCATGGCATAGCTGAATGCTGCTTGTTAGGAGCAAGTGGTACATAACAAGTAAATTACTTGGGTCAACTGCAACAAGGTAACAATCCACACTCTAATATTTACAATCCTTGGTGGAAAAACCACCCAAATTTTTTGTGGAGTACTAACAATGCGACCTTCCAGATTTCAAAAAAATCATTTTGGGTCTTTAGAGAACAAAATGGACATGTTAATGGATGTATTAGGTTTAAGTTCTTAAGCCCAGAGGAAGGTTAAAGAAGACTAAAAGATAGTCAGAAAAAGAATGAAGGCAAAGTTTGACCAGATTGCGAGGAACCACACTTCATCCATCCACAACTTCGAGGTACAAGCAGGTCAACTTGCTAATGCTTTGTCTTCTAGGAATGTTGGAAGTTTACAATGCAACACTGAGGTCAATCTAAATAAATATCTTAAGGTGATCACACTTAAGAGTGGCAAATAATTGTAGGAGCCAAGTGTTCAAAAAGATAGTCAACAAAAGGAAAATGTGGAACAGAAAGGAGAAGGGAAGCCATATGTACCATCACCACCCTACAAGACTATGATTCCATTTGTGCAAAGGGTGAGACAACATCAAGTTGACACTCAATTCTCCAAATTTTTGGAGAAGTTAAAGAAACTTCAAGTTAATTTGTCTTTAGTGGAAGCATTAAAGTGCGTGCCTAAGTATGTGAAGTTTCTTAAGGACATGTTGATACATAAACACATTTAGGAGGACAATCAAATAGTGACCTTAACGAACAATAATAGCTCAATAATCACAAGCACAATGCCTTCAAAACTACAAGATCCACGAAGTTTTACTATTCCATATATTGTTGGTGATTTTGAATTTTTTAAATGCTTATGTGATTTAAGCGTAAGTATTAACTTGATTCCTTTCTCTATTTTCAGGAAATTGGGGCTAGGAGATGTCAAGTCCACATCCATGCTTATCCAACTTACGGATCAATCCATCAAAAGGCCATTTAGGGTAGTAGAAGACGTTCTAGTAAAAGTGGATAAATTTATAATTCTTGTTGATTTTGTTGTGTCATATTTTGAAGAAGATATGAATTGTCCATTAATTTGGTGTAAGCCCTTTATGAACAATGGTAGGGCATTAGTTGATGTGCACGAAGGAAAACTGGTTTTGAGAATTGGTGATAAGCAGGTTGAATTTAATATGACTAAATCTTTAAGAAAACTAGTGGATGGAAGTGCTTGTATGAAGATTGATGTTGTGTATGATTGTGTGAAGGAGGTTGAAAAGGAAATTGAAAAGGAAGTTGTTGAAGTGCATAGGAATGAGAGGGTGAGCAAAATGGAATTGTGTAAGCAGGGTAAGCAAGAGAGGTTAGAGAGAGCGGATGCACCCACACCACCCTCCATTGTAAAGCCTCCTACTGTAAAACTAAAACCCTTACCTTTCCACAGGTACACATTTCTAAACGTGCCACCTAAACCAACCCCACCACTTTGAGCCCATCTTGCCCTTAATCTCTATTATTATTTTTTGGTTTTCATTATATTGTTTATTGGTTTGTTCAAGTGTGGGGAGGTATTTTTTCTATTTATGTTTTCATTTTTTTTTTGCATGTCATTTAGGATGCATGTTAGGTTTTTAGTATTAGGTGTGTCATTTCCCCTACATTTGAAACTTTGTGATGAATTTGTTGCGATGAAATTCTATCATGCTATTTGGAATGAGATTAAATGAATGCATGAAATCAAGTTAGGCTACTTGAGTAGAGAGAGAACTATATGGAGTGATGAAAGTAGTTGGCCGCGTAAGCCACTCAGAACTTGACACTTGAGAAATAAGGTAATGTATATAAGTATAATGGATTTTCATTTGAGCCTATGTGAGGAATAGAGCCTTTATGACTCCACATTCTATAGTCATTTCATTTCCTTCTTTAGGTAATTACCTTCATAACTTGCTTTGAATCTGTTTAAATCTACTGCATGTATGTTAGATAGAAATGATTAAGGCCTTTTTACTTTAACCTTTGGCTTAAATGACTTACCCTTTTATTATCCCTTGCTAGCCTCATTGAGCCTTTAACCTTGTGTTTCTTGAAATCATCCATTTTTAAAAATTTTAAAACCCACAAACCCCATTAGCTTACATAATCACATATTAATAGATTGTTAAGTGATACGTGAGTGTGGAATCACAAGTTAAGAGCACATGACATATAGTTACTATTTTTTGTTCATTGTTTCTTTATTATGAAAAAAAAGAAGTACAAAAAAGAGAAAGAACAAAATCAAATGAAAAAAAGAAAAGAAAAGAAAAGAAAAAGGGATAACATGTAGTAGCTTCAATAAGTGCAGAGAAGTATTCAATATCTTATAAGTTTATCTTTTTCATCCCTTTGTACACTTAGTACTTGATAAACGCTTGCGATAAAGTCCTAAGACCTGTTTACCTTAACCCTATCCACATTACAACCCGAAACAACGCCCTTTTGATAAAGCCTAGCATGTAATCATTGTGGAGAAGAATAGGTTTATTAGCAATCCTATGATAGTATGGTTTCCTATAGCAAGTTTGAGTGAAACACTAACCATCAAACACTTGAGAGAAATGAGTGAAATTCGTAAGGAAGGTCCATGAATTTATACTTATCTTTGAGTGATGGTTTCATTGGTTGAGATTGATTATGTGCACTAATGAAAATTAGTCACGATGTGTGTAATAGCTTAACACTTGAGTTACCTAAAGTTTGAGGGATTGGATGTTTTAATCGTTGTGAAAATGAAGTAATAGAATTTTATTAGTTGTGTTTGATCTTTGTTTGAGGACAAGCAAAAGTTTAAGTGTAGGGATGTTGATAGTTGTAGATTGCATTGTAATTTTATAGGTAATTTGATATGTGTTTAGTAGTTAATTTGATTGTTTAGTGTATGTCTAGTTAAGAATTGTATTAGTTTATAAACATTTTGTGTTTTAAGTATTCTTTGTGTGAGAATGTTTCTTTGAGCTTCAATTTTTTATATATAAGGTGCCATGATGAGTTGTTAGTATTTCAGGACATTTGGAGGAGTTTTAGAGGAGAACCGAAACAAAAAATAGTCCCACGATCGGGGCAAATATGCCACAATTATCATAAGCACCAATTAGGGCCACGATTATGGATAATATGTCATGATCGTGATAGAAGAACTAGCATAGGGCCATGATCGTGGGGAATTTTCCACAATCATGATAGGAAGCAGATGAATGGGTCACGATCGTGCACTAAGGGCCACAATTGTGGCCTGCGCGCAGACAGATGTGGAGTCACTTTTGGATTTGAGGGACATTTTGGACATTTCGGACCCTAAAAAGACAATGGGGTTACCTTAATTTGAAAAGAATATAAAAGTATAATGATGGATCCCTGGAGAGGAGTCTACATTCTGCCTATATTTGGAAACCCAAAAGAGAAAGAGAGAGAAAAGAAGAAGAGGAAGAAGAGGAGGGTTCCAATGCCGTAGCTTCCTGGAATAGGTGATATCTCGATGTCGATGCTTTCTTGAATCGTCCAACTTGACTTTCATTTCCTCCCCATTTGCTTTTTTATTCATTTAATGTGTAAGATTGAGAAGGGTTGTATGGTTATAGATTTTTAGTCGTTAATGATGTTTTAATATTTTCTTCGAGATTTTGCTTATCATTAATGTTAATATAGTTTATTTGTGTTTGCTTGATTTAGGTGTTGTGATTGATTAATGTGTGTGCATATTTCAGTAACAAACTAAGAGGGAGAACTGAATAAAAATTATTAGATTAGATTAACGAAAGTAGGTAATCTAATTGACCACTTAATCAATCTAGTCGGTAATTTTATGGAGAGAGATCCCGTGCAAGACCCGATTGTTTATTAGAGAGCTTTAGGACTAATTAGAATTATAGGTAATTTTTTATTTGAGAAATTGCAAGTCCATAATTCAATTAAGGTTTACAATTTAGGGAATGGTTATAACTCGAGAGAGAGTAATTAACCATACGATCGTCTGGAACCTCATAAACATACAAAAGGTTAGATTAGCATTAATGATAGGTAAAATCCCATCTCCCATATCTTGATTAATTCTCTTTATAGATTTCCATTATTTCATTATTCGATTGTTCCTAGTTTGTTTAAATTAGTTTACTTTTTAGTTTATTATTCAAATTTTAGTTTTAAACAAAACACAACTTGAATTAAGTGTTGTCTAAACACAATCTTTATAGGACAATATCGGCTTTTTACTACATGTAATGACCCGTATACTTGCAATTTTTAGCATAAAGTAAATAATTGGTTCTGTAATCAATATGTTTAAATAGAGGTTGCTCCCCTCTCCTCGATTAAATTGCACTCCTATATAGTTAACTTATTCTAATTCACGGTCTTTCATAAAAAAAGTAATCAACGTTGTCATGGTTATATTATCCATACAACTTCCATCTTTGCTGAATAGCTTTCACAGGAGCTGAAGAAGAGGCTTTCATATTATTTAGCTATCAGGTCAAATTCTCAATCTTAGATTCCATTTTAGTGATTAAGTCAATAGTTAAAGCTTCTTTTTACACGTGAAGGGTATGTTGTTCACTCCTATCCATTGTCTAAAGACAATTGTTACTAGTCATTTCCTCCAACGACTCTTCCGCTTCATCCACCGTCTTCCTTGTTAAAGATCCTCCTGATACTGCATCAATGACGACTCAAGTGGGTGGGTTCACTCCATTATAGAAGGTTTCCAAAAGGAACTCTTTAAGTAGGTTGCAATCAGGGCACCTCCTTTGCAAATCTTTGTAACTTTACCAACCCTTATAAAGTGACTCCCTATCACTTTGTTGAAAGTTTGTGATTTCTTTGATTATCTTTGTAGTCTTTGTAAGGGGGACGTACTTATCTAAGAACACTAACACTAATTGTTCCGAAGTTGTAACAATCATAGGACTTAATGAGTGATACCATGTCTTAGTTCTATCCCTTAGTGTGAAAGGGAAGAGCCTCATCTTAATGGCATCTTCTGACATCCCATGATATGAGAAACTTTCACATATTTCTAAGAAATTGACTTATGAGCGTTATCATCCTCATTAGTCAGCCCATAAAATTGAACATAAGTTTGTAACATGTTTGATAAAGCTGGTTTAACTTTAAACGAAGCTACTTGAATAGGTGGTCTAGAGACACCTTGATTGGTCATATTAAACCCTGGTCTTATGAAATCTATGAGGGTCTGTCATTGGTTCCCTTGGTTTCCTTGTTGAAACTCTTGACAAAATTCGCCAACCATGGTTGCTTCGATATTCTCTTCTTTTCCACATCTAGTTTTTTGGATTGCTCGCTTTAACTGAATGATGTCAAGTTTTAAAGTTTCGGTTATCTAACTTGAACTCCTAGTAACTCTTGTGTTCATGCAATTGCATAGACACAAGAGTGACAAAAACTCCTTGGACTAAAAAAATTAAACTAATCCTACTAACTCCCCAACAACATATTAGAGTAGTACTCCAAAGGCAATCACCTTTAGTACTTTTGTGTAAACATTATTTTGATTAACAAAGTGAAAGGTAATTTTTCATTAATTTTATGTTCATTTATTTATGAATTCATGTCCATCTTAAATCAAATTAATGAATTCCATGATATAAAATATAACATAAAGGAAATCATGATGAGATCATAATAATAAGATACCTATCATGTGCAATTATGTTAGTATCTAAATTATCACTAGTTATAAGATTAATAAGACAAGACATTATTAATCTGGATAGACTAGCATATGTTATACTCCTTGATTTGATCAAGCAATGGATCTCACAAACTATAAGTATGAAATGTTTAAAGTTAACATGTGATGCTTTCTAAGAGTAGTAAGTACATTGGATGACCAGCTATGAGATTATCCTATGGATGATCTATCAAATGTCAATGATTAATCTCATCACAGCAATGGTGAAAATATCCTTAGACTTCAAGTACTTAATGATATCTTAGATAATGATCCTATGGTTTGACATCATTCCTTGTTGCCTCAAGACGAGGTCGCTCATAGGGTGGTGATTGGGTAAAACTATTGGTATTTAAAGGTAATTGGGTAGCTAATAAAGGGTTTGCCACTCTTGATAGAAAGAGATGATACCCACGGCCTCTTTTCGGGGTCAATACTCAGGAGTCTCTAGCCATACAAGTTATGTATCATGAAGAGAGTCTTCAATGACACATAGAGTAATGAGATCTCAGGACAAGAACTAACATCACTCGGACAAGATGTGACGTAGTCAATCTAGTGGGAGTTGACACATAGCTCATACTCCGAACTAAGTGGTATAGAGAATGATGAAGGGATGAATTGCACAATAATTGTCTATGGCAAGGTTCGTAAGGCAAATAATTAACTATCGAAGAGTTTGTGTGTTAATCCACTTATATTATGGTAAATTGGCATCATGACCCTTCATGATTTGCTTTAATTAAGAGTTAATTCAAGTGCCCAAAATAACCAGGAACCTAAGGGTCACTTACGTACATATGAACGAACAAGTTAAAACACACTTAAGTGAGAGGATAAGGATTCGAGAAGTGTTATGGAGTTAAAAATAAGTATTAGAGAGAAGTGTTCTTGAGTCTTGTTCATGCAATTTATGTAATTGTTTCATGAATCTAATTGCTTGTAACATAATCTTGACCTATCTCTCCATTTGAGCATTTACTTAAACTCATCTTGTTTGGTGCTCTAACCACCCTTACACACTATTTTTCCCCATCTTTTCATGTTCTTAAGTGATCAAGGAAGGTGTTTGGTGTTTGATACAACCTAAACAAGGAGAAGATTAAAGAAAGGAGGAGCATTATCAAAGGTACATGTGCTAAAATTTCATGTTCTTATAATTTGTGTATGCATGCATCTAAGATTAAGAAATTTTGGGGATGTTGTGGGGTTGGAATTTAGATTCCAACACTTCTGCAGCCTTATTGTGCATGTGATGCATGAATTCATGGCTCCCTTACATTGGTATCAGAGCTAGTTATACACATATAAGATGATTTATTGAAAATGTGCAAATTGTTTGCTGGGTTATGACTGACATGCATATTGATTTGGAAAATTTCTTATAAATTGTATAATTTTTTTCTTATTTTATTTCAAAGAAATTTTACGTGGTGTTATATTATGTTTCTATAAAGGGAAATTGTAATTTAATTTCATTTTCTATTTTATTTCGAATTAATATCCTGTCTATTCATATGTTGGATTCTAGGAATTTCTCGAAAACTAAATGCATGTGCTAATTTTGAAAATTTTGTAATAATTCTAAAAAGCTTTTTTTCTAATTTTCTTTTGGATAAATTTTTATAAGGTGTTATGTTATGTTTCTGTCAAAGTAAAATGCAATTGAATGTCATTTTCTATTTTATTATGACTTTAGTTTAAGCCTAATGCATGTATGAAGTTCTAGGAAATTATGGAAATCTAATGAACATGCATGCTTGTAAATTCCATATTAATTTTTATAAATTTTTTTAATGAATTTTCAACATGGACATGCAAGATAAGATGTTTCCACATGTATAAGATGCATGACACTTGTTGTTAAAGTGATTATCTTTTGCATGCAAGATGTAGGGTATGATAATTGTTATAAGCAATATGACAAGTGTCATAGATATGTGATGTGATGGCTGATTCCACTAAGTTAATAAATAATTCCTGGGAATTAGTTTCTGAAAATTTTTCTAGCCAAATGTATAAGACTCTAGAATTTTTTTAGAATTAATTGAATTTTATTTAATTAATAAATCAAGTCAAAGTCAACATTGGTCAGCTTTTTGAAAGCTGATGAAGTTGAATTGTTTAATGACTTATGTATATGTATTCCGGTTATAATACCTTTAAAAAATTTATGAGATAAGAAATATATTATTTTGATTCTAGTAGCATGCTAAGTGTATGTGCTTGAAATTATGGTTTCGTAAAATTTATGGACATCGAATCGATCTCTTTAGTGTCTAGTAGGTTAACTTGTTTATCTTGATGATTTTGGCCATCAAGATATTTTTTGGTTTATGCCGAAATTGTCTTGATAAATTTGAGATGACCTAGGGATGTTTTAGGTGACTAATTGATGTTGATGAATTTTGGAAACCTTAGAGATTAATTTAGAATTAATCCAAGTAGAGAATTACATTTCTAGTGTGATTAGAAAAAGACATGCGTACTAGAATTAGTGTTTATTTTGGACATCAAAATAATTGAAATTTTGGGGTTCCAAATTGAATCACATTCATAATTTGAATTAGTCGAGACTAACACTAGTACTCAATTCGGTTCAAGACTCGAATCAAATCACAAACTTTTGATGCATAGTTAAGTCATAACTTAAATTAAACCTCCATTGTGAGATGCACTTTAAGAGTGGTTATGGACATAAGCTCAATTTAATTGAGTTATCCATAATCTCAATATATATATATATATATATATATGGTATTGATGAGACCTAAGAATAAATCCCTCATTCGAAATATTAGGACTTACCCCTTCCATTGCTATGGCAAGAACCAGAGTTCTATCAGAGTTAGGTTGTTGGGCAAACCCAAGCCCGCTCTACACGAATATGTTTAAGCCATAGAAATTAGATTTTTGGATTAATAGGTTGGTCCTAACTGGAAGCATTGATTTTTTGGGCAAATATAAGGTCAACGTGGATAGAGGCGAAGTTGGGTTATATATATGGGATGTATATGGATCAAGAGTTGATAACACAATGAGTGTGCTAAATTAACAGTTGATGGCACAAGACGATAGTTGCGTAATTGAATGCAATTGGTATGAATGATACCTACCGATTGACCTAAGGTGGCTTGCTAGGCAAACCCAAGGTCATTCTTAGTGATATTGGATATCGACCCAGTAGGAAAACTACAAATTTTTTCGAATTCATAGTGAGGGCTATGGATTTGGATAAAAATAATGGGACCCATAATGCATGTGATTGAAGTCCTTATTGATATGCATTAGTATGCATTCTAACACTTTCTCTCATTCTTCTAGGTTATTGAATTGCCACAATGTCTTCATCCAGTGCAAATCTACGCTCTCTATTAGACTCCAACAAACTCACGGGACCTAACTTCTTAGATTGGCTACGAAATTTAAGAATTGTTCTCAAATATGAGAAACTAGGATATGTCCTAGATGAACCACTTCTCGATCCCCCTGCTGTCGATGCATCTAATGAGGATCAAAAAGCTTAAAAGAAGTTACTAGATGATAGTGAGATGGCTAGCTGTATAATGTTGGCCTCTATGTCACTGGAACTGCAAAAGCAACATGAGCCTATTGATGCTTATACCATAGTCTACCATTTAAGGGAACTATTTGATGAGCAAGCTTGGACTAAAAGGTTTGAGACATTGAGGTTGCTTTTTTGCTCTATGATGGCTGAGGGATCATCTCCAGTGCAGTATGTGCTGAAGATGAATGGATACATTGAGAGGTTAACTAGTTTGGGTTTCATAATGGATTATGAATTAAGTATAGACTTAATTCTGAATTGTTTGACTGATAGTTATTCATAGTTTGTACTTAACTATCGGATGAAGCAAATATCCACCTCAATACTTGAGCTAATTAATCTACTCAAAATAGTTGAGCAAACTGTCAAGAAAGATAATAAGGTTATGATGCTAGTGGACTCTCGTTCTGGTTCTCGCAAGAGGAACTAAAAGAAGAAGAAGAATAAGTCTAAAAAGTCAGTGGGATGTGTAGCCAGGAAGAAGGTAAAGGAGACTACATCAAAGTGGATATGCTTCCATTGCAACAAGGAAGGACATTGGAAGAGGAACTATAAAGCCTATCTAGAGTCGTTGAAATAGAAGAAGGCATTAGATGCTCCACTATCTACTTCAGGTATGTTATTTATCAATGAGGTTAATACTATTTCTGATCATAATATTTGTTTATTAGATACCAGATGTGGCTCACACATATGTGTTAATATGTAGGGTCTTAGAGATAGTAAACTGCTCAAGAAGGGAGAGATGGACCTACTTGTAGGAAATGGAGAAAAAGTTTTTTCATTAGCCATAGGAACCTATGTTTTGTATCTTCCTAGTGGGCCAGAGTTAATTTTCGATAATTGCTATTATGTATCTGTTGTGACAAAGAACATTGTATAAAACGAGATTTCATTTAACTTTTTCAAGCAATGGTTGTTTAATTAAGTTGAATGAAATTTTGTATTGTACTACTACATTATGCAATGGTATTTACATATTAAATATGTGCAATTCAATTGTAAATATCAATGATAATAAAATACAAAAACGGGATAACCTAAAATCATCTTAGTTATGGCATTGTCTACTTGGCCATATAAGTGAGAGATGCATGGCTAAGTGACACAAGAGTGGTAGCTTAGGGTCATTTGATTATGAATCATATGACATGTGTGAATCTTGCTTGTTAGGCAAGATGACTAAATGACCTTTTAAAGTAAAGGGTGAACAAGCGAATGGTTTATCAGACCTAATACATTCTTATGTATGTTGCAACACTCACATACCCCCTAAGAGGATATGCAGAAGCCACACAAAACAACACCCAAAACATATCGTACCAACAATTCCAAGCATTCTTAAAAACTCAAGCACCATACATTACCCTACATTTCATTATGTTTTAAATGTACTATACATAATGTAGTGACATAACATACAACGTACATGCCTTGAAATCCAAATTTCTTCCTGTCTATAAATATTACAAACCATATATGCAAAATACAAATTGTCTCATCATATTGAGTATAAGTCAGTAACATCAACAAACTAAACATTATTCACAATAAAACACACTTTTCATTGGCCACTGTGGTTGTCTTTATCCCAGTCTTTATACCCTTCTATCTGAACCTACATAGGGCAAATCCACTGTGCTAAGCATATAGCTTAGTGGGGAATAACTAAACAGGATACATAATGAAAACTTTCTCTAAGCATTCACATATTCAAAAGAAATCCAAATATGGTGAATCCCAGAACATAATATAACATAGTAGAACAAAATGTATATTTGTTCCAGAGCAAAACTCACTAATATCAAAATTCAAACACAATGTATTTCATAACCAAATATAATTTATCAATATAGAATATTTCTCATGTTGAAGCAAATCATTTAAGTCTCATATCATATTGTATAAATGTCGTAATTTAATTAAAAATAGGGTATAAAACCTTCATATTAGAGCATGATTTGAGCCAGAATAGATTTTTTTATATCAAAACTAAACATGTATCATAATACAAAACAAGTTAGAATGCTAATTCGTTTTACAGAAGTGGGTAACGGGACTAATTTAGGAGATACTGTTATCGGTATTATAGAACAGGAGAGACTTATGCCTCAATAACAGGAGACAACAAAGTATCAGTAACAGAAGACATCGAAGTGTAAATAACAGAAGACACTGAAGTGTTATAGGACAAGCTGCAGACCCTTCTAGGCATGCCTATTTACTTACAACTAGGACTAAACAATTTTAAAATAAAGAAGGTTCATAAGTCATACAATTACAAGTATGTGCAATAATATATCAATAAAGGTATAGAGTCATCACAAATATGAAACACTTCTAACACAATCCTAAATATCAAACTCCTCGGACACTGATGGTTTGGAATTATCACAATATTATCACAGAAATTCCTAATTCACAAACATCCATAGCAAATTCATAATACATAAACCTTTGAAACTCATTCATTCATGATCACACCAAGCAATTCAACATTGTATTCATCATTATTAAACCATACATTTTTTACATTATCATATTAATTAATAATGCATAATTAAACTAACTATTACTCAATTACATCGAATACCCAATTTAAGTTCAAACACACCTTAAACAAGTCCATTTAAGTCCTATTGTGCCAAATAAATTAACTAAACCTTATGTAGTTCATCAATTGTACAAAACCCCATGTTTTTCACCTTCCTAACCATTTCCCACAATTTTTGGATAAGTGACCCGAAACCTTCAAACAACTGTTTTCACAGGATAGGTTTTTGGATTAGTTTTGTATGGCCATTATGACCTAGAAAATGATGTTTTTAGATAATACGTTATTCCAAAAAAATGTTCCTCTATGTATTAGGTTGCTAATGAAACCAACTTTATGCAATTTGGTTCATTTTTTTGAAAGTTATACACAAATTACTACAGACTGTCCCCAAATAGTGACAGATCCAGAAACTCAATTTCAAGCCACATGTTGACACTTTTAGTGAGAGAAATCAAATTCTACTCCAAAAGTTGTAGATATATGTATCTAGTTTAATCTGCATTTAAATTCATACCATTTGGATACCTACAGGTCAAGATATGCCCAAAATATATACCTGTCCAGTGGAATTACTCTTTCTAACTAGTATCCAACATCTATCTAACCTCAATTCTTTCTTAATTTATCCAACATTTATCTAACCTCAATTCTTTCTTAATTTAGTACACATTTGATCCATTTCAAACATAAAACAATATATGTTATAATAGGATATCAAGTTTATAATTCCCTTACCTCACTAAACTTCCAAACAACCCACATATACCTAAGTTTAATGTGCAACTTTCAGCATCAACAAGGTAATAATACATAGAATCACAAGACTTACTTCTTAGTGAAATAATTTGCAAAGCTTCCTCTTGTTAATGATCCAAACTCTAGCAGAAGTCTAGAAATTGAGAAAAGATGAGAGGTTTCATTGGAGAGAAGAAAGCAAAATGAAGAAAGAACAAAATAGAAAATGTTTCCAGCAGAAACTTGCTTCATCACCATCTAGGTGTCACTCCCACCATAAGGCATATGTCTTCTTTGCATGTGTCAAATATGTCCTGCACTTAAGCTACCATTTTTCACACTTCCATTAAACCATTTGTCTCTTAATGAATGCTGCCAAATGCCACAATTTAATTAGGCCACTTGTCACTTTATTAACAATGCCATTTGTCACATTCTTGCTAAACCATTCGCTACATAATGGATGATGCCAAATGTCAATAATTCATAGGCTTAATCATACTAAGTTTCATAGACCAACTTAACTTGTCTCTTGACCATTTTTCCTAGTCTAAATTACCTTTTAGTATAATACCTCAATGTCCCAGGTTACTAACTAAAGCCCATCAATACCAAACTTCAAGTCACATGCCTTTCACTTTCAAATCATAACACAATTTTAACTCATATCATACATGTACTTTCATAAATATGTAACATTTCATCTAGGGTATATTTTGGGGCCTTACAGTAATGGACAGGGCTAAGGTCGAACATTATAAGACTTGAACTTGAATTTGAATTACAATTTAATTTATAAGTTTAAATTTCACTTAAAATTTGATCAAACTTCAAAAAGTGAGTCCAATATGAATTTAGTTAAATTTTGGATCAATTCAAAAATTTGAGTCAAATAAAATTTTTAGTTTGGGTTGGTTTAACTAAGTTTAAATTGGAGGCCTAAAATCTGAATCCTAAGTTTTTTATCAGGCTTGAGCTTAATTCAAGATTCAATCAAATTAAACTTTATTCGTTGACTTTGGATCAAGTTAACTTACGTTGGATCTATACTTTTTTTTTCAAAACTAATATAAACATATAATTAACTATAGCTCTTAAAAAAAGAAAAAAGGAATTATAAGAAAAATAATAGATAAAAACACAAAATTTAATACATATAAATTTTAGTGGTTAAGTTAAAGAAACTTTTTATTAAATATCTAAATATAACATAATAATAAAATTTAAATTATACAAAATTTATAAGTATTAAGTTTTATGTTTTAAAATTATCAATTAAATATTTATATAACTTTACGTATTTAAATGTGACAATTATCATAGTAAATTTCCTTTGTTACCTTATTTCTCTCCTCCACATAAATAAATTATGATTTAATCTTGTGACAAAATTAATCTCTTATTAATTTTCCTAGTTTTTAAATATTTAATATATAATATATCAATTTTATATTTTTCTTTCTCTCTGCACATTCCTTTTTTTATATACTATATTTAGATTTTTATTTTTGTTTAAATCAAATGTGTAGAAGCCTCCTTTTCTTATTCTTTGTCTTTATCGCTTTGTATTGCATTTTAAAGAAGATTGTAGATGAAAAATAACAATAAAACTAATTTTTGGTCCTCTTTTTATGAAGATTCCTTTCTACCTTTTTCTCATATATCCATTTTTAATATATCCTTTATTTCGTTTACAAATTTTTTTATTACTGATTTTATTTTTAGTAACATTTGTTTTATATAACTCTTCACTTCTTATCTTTTTCACTAACTTCACTTTATTCTTCTTCTCTTCCTAGTTATTTTATTTATAATTTCGAGTACTAATATTATTAATCAATAACAAACATGAATTAAGGATGGTCTATTGAATTGCACTTAAGTCTGTAAGTTTGTATAAATAAATGATTAGAGTGTCAATAAACTTTCAAATCCTAACTTCATCATGATATCACAAAAGCTCTTTAAGCATTACACAAAGAAAAAAGGTCAAAAAAGTTGTGCAACAAAGGTTGACTTCCAAAAGGCTTATAATTATGTCAAATGTCTTTTATTTTAAACATCTTGTCTACATTAAATTTTCCCACAAACTTTATGGTTTGGATTCAACAATTCATATCCACTATTACTTTTAATGCCCTAGTCAATGGTGAGCCTTCTAGCCTGATTACAAGTATTAAAGGTATCAGGTAAGGGATCCAATTTTCCCTTACCTATTTTCTCTAATTATGGAATTCTTGATTAAACTGATATTAGGAATTGTAGATAAAAGCAAGACATTTAAGTGTCATGCAAAATGCAAGAAGCTTAAAATTATAAGTCTATCTGTTACATATGATGTATTCCTTTTCTCTAAGGTAGATCATAAATTAGTGTCATCCTTAACTATAACCCTTAAAATGTTTAAGAGAATGTCGTGTCTATGCATAAATCAGAACAAGAGTGCCTTGTATACCTTAGTAAGTGCAGCCAACTTAATCCCCACTCTTCCAATCATATGTGGTTTCACCCCCAATAATTACCAATATAATACCTTAGAGTCCCAATTTTTGCAATTAAACCATCACAAAGAGACTATAGTCACTCATTAATAGAATTATCTCCAGAATTAATTGTTGAAGTAGTAAGGATTTATCACTAGTGGGTAGAGCAACACTTATCAACTCTATACTCTCATCTATCAGTATCCATTAGGCCTTTCACTTGGTTTTCCCAAAAGGCATTACAAAAACTATTGACATAATACGTAAAAACTATCTTTGGTTTGGCTTTAGACTTGAACAAAAGAGGAATAGAGTTAACCGGTTTAAAGTGTGTCAACCCAAGAAACATGGAGGCATAGCCATAATATCCACCAAGATCATAAATCAAGTCTTCCAAATTACAAACAATGCCACTCTTATCATGAAATTCATTATAAAAATAGAAAAAATTTAAAGAACATTATTTCAGTCAAGTTGGAAATGGTATGTCAACCAACTTTTGGTATGATTTTTGGACTAACTGTGGTCCTCTTATTCAAATGGATGAGTTGGATCATCTTCAAAGATCAATCAATTCAAATTCAAAAGTATTTTAGGCGATCTCCCTTATTTAATCCAAAAATTCTAGCACTCAATCTTCTGCAATTCTCAACTTCCTGAAGAACTTTAGACTAAATTAGCTTGAGGATATGGAAGTTAGAACATTAAGATAATCACTCAAATCATTCTTATAGATCACTATTCAATGAATCAACCCCTTTAATCATATGGTACAAAATTGTATCGTGAAAATATCATTGCCCAGACCTGCTCATACTTTATGGAAAGCCATAAAGCTTAAATTTCCCACTCTTGATAGATTTGGAAAGCACATATGTATACAAAACTAAGGCTCTCTTTGAAGGAGAGATTCATAATCTTATGATTAGATTTTCCTTCAGTGTAACTTCTTCAGTAAAATATAGAAGTCCATTATGTGTACATGTAAAGTGGCAGAACCTCCTTCTAAACGGGCTAACAGTATAGAATGGTGTGCTAGAATTTAAAATAGAACTAAAGATGACAAATAGAGCATATATATTGCACTTTATTATCTTATCGCAGGCATTTGGACTAAAAGAAACAACAGATTCTTCATGAATTCAGCTTACGCTGAGTTTGAACTATTAAAGCACATATGGGAACAAATCAGATTGCATTTACCTTATATAGTCGCAATCATAAAATCAGTCATGAGATTAGCACCACCTTGAGAATCAACTAGCCTATTGTTCATTAAGTCAAACTAATCTTGTACTTATTAATCTATGGAGTGGTTTCCTCTAGTACTTTGATGCAATTGCTTCCAGCATTATATCTCTTTTCTTGTAATTTTGAATTCATTCAATAAAAATCATTATTATTTATAGAAAAATCCCAACTTCATCAACTTTATTCTATAATCAATCTCAATAAACATAGTTGTTGAACCGAAGAGGTTCCAATTAATATTTTGACGATAACAAAACATAATTACTAGTAATTTGTTTATTATTTTGATGAAAAACAATATTAGAACAAAATGAAGCTATAGAATCAATAAGATAATGTATGAATTGGATAAAGAAAAGTTAAAGTTTGTAACTGATGAAATGAAGATCAAAATAAAAATAAAAGAAGATCAAGGCTCATAAAGATCATTTCCCATTTTATATTATTATTTATAAACTCACTTTGTTAATTTGATGATCTAAAATGCTCACCATGTATAATCATTCATCTTACTTCATTGCTTGAGTCTTTACATTCATCAAGAGGCATCGAAGCTTTTGATTTTAATATAAAAACCTCTTGATCTTTCAAATAATCTTTAGGGAAAATTTTGGGAAGTGTTTTAATCATTTTGGATTAAACAAATTGGTTTTGAGCATTTGAATTTGTTAAAATCATGTTTTTTTGGTGGTTAGTCGACCTATATGGGTTACTGGTTGACCAATATATATTAAAGTTATTAAATTTGATATATCATGACTTTGTAGAAACATTAGTTAATGTATTACTTGACCAATGTACCATATTGGTTGATCAATATGACTATTGGTTGACTAGTGTTCTAATAACTAGTGAATCTGATATTGTAAATGCATACTGGTCAACTAGTATAACATTATAAATAGTTGTTGCTATGGCTAGTTCTTGGCTCTATCGACTATTTTGGGTCCTAAAACACTATATTTTAGCATCAAGAAGGTTTTAGGTTTGTATACACACATTACAAAGAGTTTTCAATTATTTGAGCATCATTGTGACATATTTATGTGAGTGAGCCATTTTAAAGTTATTAAAGGAATAAAAGGGATATTTTGGAGTTGTAATAATTTGGTGGGTTGTTGAGTATTGTACTTGGGGGGTGATCTAAGTGTTATTGAGGCTTCTCTTCATCTTGGAAGAAGATTACAAGAAGGGCTCTCTTTACTGAGAAAAACTATGGAAAGGTTATTCTTTACCTTAAAAGAAGAATTATAGTAGAATTCCAAGAAGAGTCTTAGGAGTAGATGTAGACAAGGCTTGTTTGCTAAACCACTATAAATCGGTTTTTACTCTCTCTTCTCTATCCTCATTAATTTATTGCTCAATTGTTTGATTAATTTATATTAAGCAATTTTCTCATCCTTATTTATATTGATTGTTGTTAATTGAGTACATTAGTCAGAATTTTTTTAAAATTTTATATACACCCAATTAATCTCCGTCTTGGGTGCAATTAAGTACAAACAATAGTTGTCAATGAAAATTCAAAGGTTAAAAATCACGAAGAATGCAAATTTGACTAAAATTCAAAATTAAAGCATTTGAAACTAAATTGATCAAGACAATAAACTTAGTGAAGAATAAGTTCCATTGAACCTTTAATTTTCAAATCAAATGATAAATAAGTTCAATTATATAAAAATGTCCTAAAATTATACTTTAATTTGAAAAATCCTCTATTTCCCTAATTTGAAATTTGTAATTAAGGCATAATTAATAAACTTTGGTAAAATTGAATGATTATTATTGATGGAGCTTGGCCATATAGGTGTAGAGGAGTTCATGCTAGCCTGCTAAGTTACTTGAAACTCACTTAGAGAAGGAGAAGCATTAAGGACAGAGGTGCAATGTAAGAAGACTATAAAATTGTTTCTTTTTCAGAAGAGTTTTAAGAAGATTAAGTGAAATGGAGGTCTAAAAAAGTCACAATGGAGGAGATTTGTCTTAGATGTGGCACAAAGGGGTGTTGTTTATTACTTTTTAATAAAGGAAATGGAAAATTTTGTAGGGTAGCTATGAAAGATGAGAGGGAGAGTAAATTGAGTTTTAAAACTTAAATATACTAATCAATCACATAATTACATTGGTTGACCAACATAATATGTTTTTCAACTAGAACAATCAACCAACTGATTAACATCCTCATGGTACAAAGTCTATTATAGAAAATGGCTTTATTGGTTGATCACTAGATGATATTAGTTAAACATTTTGTTGTAGTGGTTGACCACTACATTGATTAGTAGTCTTATAATCTCATGGTACACGTACTTTATCAGATTCTAAAGATGAACACTACCATATAGTCTTCAACTAATAAGATATGAAATCATATACTATGGTCTAAATATCCTCTAAAAAATTAAAAAAAACACTCAAGCATATAGTAATTCACGGAAAATTTAATCAAAGATAAATATAAGCATTAAAATAGATCCTAATCAAATAAAAATTCCATTAATCATGCCCAATTATCTCCTTATAGTGAAAAATCTATCCTGATTCATAGGTTTAGTGAAAATATTAGCCAGTTAATATAGTATATCAAAAAATTCTAACTCAATATCCTTATTTTGCATATGACTAATAAAATGAAATTAATTTCTATGTGCTTAGTTCTAGAGTATTGAATGAGGTTCTTTGTGAGGCAAATGGAACTAGTATTATTGAACCTATCTAATATCTTTGTAACGCCAATGATACAATCTCTAAGTCAAATAATGTATGCATAATTATTGGACCTTAAATACTTGGTTTCTATGGTTAATAAAGCAACTTTTTTTTTTCTAAACTATGAGACTATTGCATTTCCACACCTTACTTATCTCAATTTGCTTTAACTCTTACCTTATAATAATAAACCAACTTTCTTCAGTAGGGGCTTTTTTTATAGTCTTAGACTCAATTTGAGAAATAAACCAAGATGATATAAGTCTCTAAGATGTGATATAGTAATTACCCCTTATTGAGCATCACCTATAACTAGATCTGATTAATGATTCTTCATGAATTTCTAATGTCTTAGAAGCTCTTCATTCTTCTAATCTCCCTCACTTGTTCAATAATATACTCACTTAACACATATGAATTGTTTTAGTGATCAATTTTGTCCTCTTTAAGGGCTTATTTCTCCAAATCCTTAGATAAAGCTAGATCATCTTCTTTAAGACTTTTCTTGGATACAAGAGGATTATATTTATTAAAAACAACATGCATACATTTTTCAATAATAAGAGTCTTCAATTAAACACTTGATATCCTTTACTAATTAAGAAATAACCAAGGAAAATTCTTTAATTCACTTTAGGATCATGTTTTCTAAGTTTTATTTAGTGTTCAAATTATATCCTTTTCAACAAAAAACTTTAAAGTAACTAATCTTCAGATTATTTATATTCTAAAGCCTATAAGTTGTTTTTTAATCTAAAGTTGATCTTATATAGACTCTATTAGAATATGATATGTGATTGCGATAACTTCTATCCAGAATTATTTTAGAAGATCATATTCATTTATAAATGATCCTAGCCATGTCTTGCAATTTCCTATTTCTTTTTCTCTCAATCACATCACTTTATTGAAGGGTCTTTAGAGTAGAAAAATTATAAAAGACACCATTATCTTTATAGAAGGTTTTAAACCTTTCATTCTTAAACTCCCTCTATAATCATTCCTAATTGATGTAATAGAGTGTTCCTATTCATTTTAAACTCTCTTTATAAATTTACTTAATTCCTTAAAGCTAGCTAAGAATAAAATCCATGTGAGCCTACTAAAATCATCTACTATGACAAAAGAATAAATTTAACACCTAGATTAGAAACTCCTGAAAATCTATATGAAGCAATTGCAAAAGTATAGTGTAAGTTACTAACTATTTGTCATGAATGAGCTATTTAATTTTTTACCATTTGATAAGCTCCACATAATTTGCTTTTTCTCTAATTTTACACTTGGAAGTTCATTCGTAAGTTGCCTGGAGTTAAGGTTAGAGATTAGATCCATAATTATATGTCTAAGTGTCCTATGCTAAATCTATGCATTTTCGTTAATAGATATTAAGAACTTCATATTTTGGTTAAAGAAATTTTCAAGATCAATTGTATATATATTATGTTCTCTTTTACTTAATAATGTAATGATATTGTCAACTACTATAGGTATAATGGATGATTTTTTGTAGTCTTTTTCATATAACTAGCCACACTTAATAAGTTATGTTATAATCCATCAGCTAAAAGCACGTTATTAATTATAGTGTGAGTCTTCCTTATCAAATTTGCTAACTCTAATTATCTTACCCTTATAATTGTTTCTAAATATGATAAATCCTCCATCTTTGTCTATAAGAGCTATAAATTATGATGCATCCCCAATTATATGCCTTGAGCACTTACTATCCATATATCATTTACTTTGTTTTTCTTAAAAACCTATAAAACAAGGAAATCAATATGTTCTAGGTACCTAAATAAACTTAGGTCCTTGATTGTTAGTCTTTGCTTTCTTTTCAACCCACTTCTTTAAGAGTTTACTTATTAGGCTTTATTTTATGAAACAAAATTTGGTAATATGCCCATGTTTACAATAAAAATGGCATACCATGTTATATGAATAATACGAGTTAGTACTACGATAATGAAACTTATGATTTTGATACATATATGCATTCCTTGGTCTTATATATGTATATGAGTGATGGGGGTGATCGTGATATGTTTTTATCCAATCACAATAATACTAAAGATCAATTAGACGTATGCACTTATCATTCTTATAGTATAATTTAGCGAATATAGGGGATGATTCCATGAGAACTACAAATATTAGTACTAACCATCATTTTATTATCTAATTCAATAAAACAAATAATTAAATTTAAATAAAAATGTACTAAATCTAATATCACTAATAATCTAGGATAACAAACCAAAACAATAGATAAGAATAGTATAACCAGATGATAAGTAAGATCCATATGAAGAATTTCCCTAAACTTTTATATGCCTAAATTTATCTTAATTCAATTATTAACTTTGGTTTCTTGGATTGGTAGGCATTCTAAAGTTACGACCTTATTGGTTTCAAGAAATATAATTCCCTATCCTTAGTTTATTAATTAAAATGTCTTTTTAATAAAACCACTAAGAATGGATTAATTCGTTGTTTGATTTCCCTTTATAGATTTGACTATAACTCGTTAAATTTATTTTTTAAAACCCCTGTAACTCTTATTAATCATATCGTGATCTATTCATACATATGATTTCCCAGTCCTTAAATATGAAATATGAAATTGAATCAAAACACTAATATATTTTAATACTATATAATTATGAATTATTTGCAATAAAACTTAGTCTTTTATTAAACCAAAGAATCAATCCAAACAATAGTTCTAGGGTTCATCTCATTTCTATCCGAATTTAGTTCATATTAAGAATAAGACAAACAACAACAAAAAAGATCACAAAAAGAACTTATTCTTATAGATTTTGAAATCATGATATTATTCAGTTAAATCTTAATGAAATTTCCTTCTTTTCTCCAAGATTGCTCCTTTCTTATTACTAGACACTTTAATTCAGCTCCTTATGATTACTTTACATATTCTCTTACTTTTTAATTCCCCAAAGCTGCTTTATATTCTTATAAAAACCTAAAAATATTTAAAGTCTTCACCAATATGGGTCCGACACGAACTCATGTTAGACTCATATGCAATTTTCTAGCTATAAAAAAATCAATTTACATAAAAATTAATTACCAAATTGTATAAAAATCATACAAATATAAGTGAAATTAGTCTTAAAATCATTATAAGAACATAATCTATCTAACATTTATCACAAGGATCCCTCCATTAAATATTAAAGGAATTAAAGCCTATTTTTGTATAGTGAAATGGCCTAGTATAGTTGTATATATAAGATATCTATCTTTGATTATATTAATGCTTATAAGTGATGTAAACATGTACCATGATATTATGCTGCCTATTATGAATATAAGCTTGATGCTTACTTGTAAGTTGATGATGTTATGGCGTAAAAGAGTTTCAGTGAGATTGCATGTTGCTTGATTTCTTTGCATAGAAATTGTTCCTATTATTATTATGACAATGTTGGCTTAGGTTGAGAACCTTACATGAGAGCATGGGTCTTGCTTTTAGAGTAAGGTCTAGTATATGTACCATACGCATATAATTCATATGTATGCTCAATGTGGATGCATCATGCTTATTTATCATTTTAGGCAAAAGTTCATCATTATGAAAATGTTTTACCTTGATAAATGTAGTTTTGGTATTAAATAGACTGTTATAATTGTATTATAGTTATATCCAATCCTTTTCTTATTATTTAAACTCTTTTGAACTCCTAGTATGCTTTTAAGTTCTCACTTTCCCTAATTAATTTGGACAAAGTATGATTAAGAGCATTGACCTCCTTTTTCAATGTCTTGTTCTCATACTCTAATGTATCTAAGTTATAATTATCAATAATAGCTACACTGTTAAATGTTTTGATTTTATTCTATTAACTCTTCATATTTTCATTTTCACTTATGCATGCATCTAGATGCTTTTAAGCCTCTTTGAGTTTGTAAACTAGCTTCTTCCTTTTCATACTTATAATTTCAAGGATTTTAATTATTTCATCATATGACAATTTAATATCAATATAATTATCATAATATTTAGAGTTAGAGAGTACCTTATGATCATCTTTAGCTATGAAGCATATGAGAGCTACTTCTTCTTCTAGATACCCACTTTTGGAATCACTTGTGTTATCTTAAGTGGAGGCTTTAAGTGCCTTTTTGTTCTTATCCCTCTTCTCCTTCTTGTCATTTCTATAATATTTATTATTATCCTTAAAGAGAGGGTATTGAGACTTCATATATCCAATTTACCTATAATTAAAAAAAATGATATTATTTAATTTGAATTTTGAATGTACCTCATCTCTTTGAATTCCTTTATTTTGGAGAAGTTATTTACGTGAAAAACTTATTTAATTTCTAATAAATGGGTAATGTCTTCCTTATTGCTTCCATTAATTGATGCCTATTCCTTTTTTACTTGATTCCTTCTTTGAGGCCTTAAAATCTAAGTTCTTCCTTTTTAGAACTGTTGTCTCTTTGTTTTAATAGATGAGTAATGATCTAATGAGTTCCTTTAATGCTATCACATTTAGCTCCTTTGTTTCTTAGGTTGCCCACCTTGACTTCCCAAGACTTTAGAAGATTCCTAAGCACTATATTCGTTATTTCACCTTTAGTATATATCTTGTCTAAGCCTTTAAGAGCATTAATATAAATAAATCTGGTGTACATATTAATATACTCTCATCACGCTTCATTTGAAAAAAACTCATATTGATGTGTTAATATGCTCACTTTACTCTCCTTTTCTTAATTTGTTTCCTCATATGTAACTTTTAAAATATGCCGAATTTCATGAGTCATTTCACATATTGAGACTCTTATTGAATTTATTTCTTCGTGATGAATAAAATAAAATATTAATATCCTTAACATTTAAGGAAATTAGTCTCTCATCTTAAGGATCTCATTCTTCCCTTTAGGTTTGGAACTTTTATATCATTTATAAATTATGTAGGAATGAATGGATCACTTAAAACAATTTCTCATAAGTCACTTTCTGTTGGACCCTGTTTCCGAAGTCCAACTCCGAAGTCATAAAATGTAAGCATATTACCCTGTAGGGTTATTTTAATGAACCCTCATTATCCATCATTCGTTCATCTTCATTCTCCGATCCCATAGGTGTTGGGCCCCGATTCCGTCCTCGTAAGACACATGCTTGACTTCCTAAATGACATATGAACACGCATCCCATAAGGGTGGAATTATCACACCAGTCAAACACCAAAATCACAAATTAACTTCTTCATATAAATTGTATCTATATGTCTCTAGTTTATTTTGAAATAAGAATCATCTCATTCGAAGCTCTATAGCTCAAGATATGATCAAAAAGCCAAAGTACGTTCATAATTAAATCATGCTCTTCTAACTTATTCCCTCACTTTCTTTCCATCAATATTTTTCAAATCAAGTCAAAAGGCTGCCAAATTTTATGGAGAGATAGAGGAAGGTGTTAGGAATCTATTGGTTTAATAATCACTTTAATTGGAGGTTGGATTACGAAGTTATGTCTAAAAGACTCAAATATGTTCATAGCTAGAAAACCTTTTGGGTGGCGAAACATTGGTGAAGCTACGAGGTGCGAACGCACCTTCCCTTGTCGCGATCACACCCGAAGCTACTCCCAAGGTTTGGTCACACCTTTCCTTGTTATGATCTCACCAGAGGCTATTCCCAGGGTGCACGGTCGCACCCTGCTTCCTCGCGATTGCGACCGAGGCTTTTATACATCGTATACAACATCTCTAACTTATAATGATCATATCTCTCTACTCTGATGTCCAAAATTTTCATATTTTATACCGTTGGAAAGCTAGAAAGATAATCTACAACTTAAAGAAGACATCTTTTTCTAATTCATCCTAGACTTTAATCTCTACTCACTTAATTCATTACTTACAACAAATTCTCATTCTTCATAAATTCCTATCTTTCTTTTTCCATAACACCTCTCAATTATATACAAAAACAATTCATATTCTAAAATTTATCATCTCCAATCGATAAATTCCAAAAGTATACCTAATTTCAACTCAACCTCATTCGTACACAAACTCATGTTTCATTAACCTCAAAAGAAAAGAGTTTTACAAAGCTTAATGGGCATTCCAAGCTGCATTACATCATAACCTAAAAATATACAAACTTTACAGGAAGGAGTAATCCTAAAAAATGGCTAAAACCTTGTGTTTTCTATAAACTAACTTAAAATACAAAAATATGCTAGTTCGGAGTGATGCCTTGACTCTCAATCATTTGATCTTTTACTCATCACTTGGAGATGAGGAGGAATGAGGGTGAGCTTAAAGGCTCGTGGGTAACAGTTTTAATAGAGAATAAGCAAAATCATTGAAATGTTCATTTGTCATAGAAAATTCACATTGAATTCATGAAACGCATAGTTCTCAAATTCTCAACCAAATTCACAATTCTAGCTCAAAACTCATAGTTAAAATATCATCACATAAACATAGCATATACATTAAACCATTAAAGCCTAACACTCAATTATGCACCATTCTTGACAATTCAAAGATGCAATACACAAACAAATGGCTCGAGGGTTCCATAGAACGAAATGGAGAAAACAAAGATTGCACCATGAAGAAAATGAGTCCATTTTTGGAGCTCATATGTCACAAGTGGGCAGCCAGGAGAAGGCTCTTGTCAACGTGCACTTGACGAACGAAATGGTTCCACTCTTGCCTAAACAAAAGCACATATTCATGCTCAAATCATTTCATCATATGCTCATACATTCATGTTCTTTTCATTTATACAAAATGTCATGACATTTTTTAAGGCATAATATAAACTGTTTCAATGCATTTCCATTCTTATTTCGCAATTCATCAACAAAATTCATATACCAATCATATAAAGATTTCTCAAATCATTTAAATAGCAATCATGCAACATTTATAAAACAATTGAAATCATTTAATTCTCTTGCTTTTGAAACATAGTCATGGCTCATTAACTCAGTTATAAACATGTAACCCACCTTGAATTTCTTGCTTAAAGACTTACTCAAAAATGCCTCTCCTCATGCTCCTCTTGCCTCTCTTGATTTTCTTAACATTGACGAAATTCCCAATTCAATAGGAATTCCAATTTGGGTACCTAAACAAACATATGCATAAAATTCATCCTAGAAAGCTTAAACCCATGCATTTCCTAAGCTTCTTGAACTAAAACCTTTCTAAAAATCCAAAAGATTAAGTAGGACCTTATCTTGAATCTTCACCAAATGATGAGTTTCTTAGCTTTAAAGAAAGCTCTTCTCTTTCTCTTTCTTTTTCTCTTCTTGAACAACCTCAAAATCTCTTTAGAAACCTTAGAAAAGATGAACCCTAGCTCATCTCTCTTCTTTTCTCTCAACCACTGAAATCTCTCTTCTTTCTCTCTTGATTTGTTATTTCTC
>JAOQMP010000005.1:16030363-16041853 GCA_027563575.1 Erythroxylum pedicellare
AGTGACTTTATCAAGTATCATAAGTTAATGGTTGTAGGATTTTTGGAGATTAAGATCAAAGCTAAAACCTTTTTTTTTTTGGCCAAATTTTGCAAATCTTATCTTTATATCAATAATTTGGATTACCATTAAGATGGCACAATATTTATAACTTCCAAATAAATCATTTTGCTCAATATCTGTTTTTAAAACATAAAGTATCTCATCCATCTTAAGGTTACTTCTTTTACTAATAAGGACCCTTACCTTCTAACTATTTTATAAGCCTCAACAAATTTATCATTAAGGAAAAACCTCCAGAATGACATTGTCTTTATTTCTTGAAATACCTCCTTACCATGGTCCCTTTTTAGGGATTTGAATGCCAACTTATCAATAATATAATCTCTTAGACGCTCTATTAACTAGGACCTTACCACGAGATATTTTTAATATTGCCTAAACACCTCCTCTTTGAGTGATTTGAACATCAATAGCTATCTTATTACATGGATCAATCCTTAAACGAGAAGCACTCTCGTCAATAAACTTGTGATAGAGTCCTTACAACCCCTTTTATCTCTAGAAGTTCCCCACCTCTTGGATGAATTTCACAAACTAAAGAACTTCAGACCTATATACTTCCATTCTTACTATACCAAAGAATACTTAGTGTAAGAGATAACCTTTTTAATGTATTAACTTTCCTATTAATTTGTTTAAATCCAATGATAATGTTAGGAAAGTGTAGGAAAGTGAAGTTGTCAGATACCTTCTATATAAAAGCATTAATAAATTAAAAATAGTTAAAGAAGCTCTTAAGTAGCTCAACAAAAGGATTATAAACACTATCAATTAGATTAAAAATACAAGACCAAAATAGAAAATAATCAAAATTTCATGAACTTTAACCCATCAAATACCTAGAATTTAGAGAAACATATCTTAAAGCATTATATAGAGGTATCGCATCAGTATAAATCATTAATACACTAAAAATATCATAAAGAATAACTTATAGATAAGGATGGTAATTTAGATTTCTTCCATAATCACGTAGCATCTAAAAGAAATTTTAATACAATTTTAACCATCCAAGATAGAAATGGAGCTTAATTATAATGATATAATGTTCTAACACTTCAAACTTTCGCTTGGTATAAGAAGGAAATCTTATTACTTTGCTTAATACATCTTTAACCTAAACCTTAAAACTTTTTCTTTTTTATATTAATTTCTTAAGGATACCTTTCAGCAGTGAAGACATCCACCAGGCATTAACACAATCTTATGTCCAATAAAATTTTAGGTATATATGGTTTCAATAGCCATTTTATATTAAAAGTTATCACTTTATAGGAAAGAATTTGAAAAATATCATCTTTAATTTATTTGAGAAAGGAACTCTCCTAAAAGAACTAAACAACAATCACATTATCCTAATGCTAAAATCTTAAGCTCATTCAACTTTAAGAATATAAACTATAGTTTGTTATAAGTTTCTTTATAGACTCACATATAAAATGCTCTTTATAAGGCTATAGGAAATACTTCCCTCCCTTATTGATGAAAATTAGGTTTCCTTCCTAAAGGGTAAAGATATAGGAGATAATATCATGATAGCTCAAGATCTTTAGAGGAACTACCATAGAGGAAGAGGAACTATCAATTGGCTTTTCAAAACTGACTTCTGAAAAGCATTTGATAGCATAAGCTGGGACTTTATTATGAAATTCTTAGAATCTTTTGATTTCTCCCTTTGATTCATCAAATGGATAGAGAAATCCATCTCAACTACACCATATAATGTCCTAGTAAGGGGCCATCTAAGAGCTTTTGAGGAGTTAGGGAATTAAGATAAGGAATTCCACTATTTCCTTAATTTTTTGTTTACTTAGTCTTACATTTATTTAAGATCTTCTAATGCTTCTCCGTGCAAACCATAACTTACTTGTTTCTCCATACAAACCATACCTTACTTTCTACATGACAAGCCCCTATCTTGAAATGACTAGGTGACCTGTCCGACACCCTACGGTGGCCCTCCAGCTAATATCTTATCCAATTGGAAAGTTCCCATAGAACTAAGCCTATTGCCCTTTTTATTAAAAGGTTTTAATTCAATCTAAAAAGATATAAGTAATGGAGTTTTCTTTTGAACCATTTTATTAAAAATTTTGCAGCACAAGGGCTTTATTTTGACATCTTCAAAATTTTCAAAATCCTTATAAAAGTTCAAAACACTTCTATAATCACATTAAAATCTCCATTACAAATTTCGGACTTCAAGTCCACTCATAAGCAATCTCAACAAACACTTCAATAAATTTTAAAAGCTAAAACATATTCATACATTTCATTAAAAACCTTTATATACATACTTTCTTTAAACAAAATACATTCCAAAACATGTTCATTGATATATAGTAATTCTCAAAAGCATTTATAAGGTAAAAAAGTCTATACAACATCATATGATGAAGCAAGCTACTCGAAAGGTGGAGTCCCTACTACTAAAGCCCCTGAGGGTGCATCAAAGAGGTTTTATTTTGAAAACAGAAAGTAGAGTGTGAGCTAAACGAGCTCAATGAGTGTTAACGTTTCTATGCAAATCACATTTAACAATTTAAACTTCCTTAAAACAATTTCATTTCATTTCTTATGATACAATATCAATATAAAACGTATATGCTTTCAAAAAATCAAATTTTCAAGTTACTTATAAAGTAAATTGTGATGGCATCATTATTGTCATAAACTTTCTTACACGATATAGCCCACCACTAACTTCTTTGCCATATGGTAACTTTAGGCATAAAGTCACGGATATGGTTCTGCATCACTTACCTGTAATTGGTTAACCACTAATCATGGAGCTAGTTCTACATCACTTACTTGCACTAGGTTAACCGCTATACATCGATAGTTATAAGGTTGGTTCTGCATCGTTTAATCCCAACTAGTTAACCACTAGTTATGAAGCTGGTTCTATATCGCTTACCTATACTAGGTTAACTGCTATATACCGGTAGTTATGGAGCTAGGTCTATATCGTTTGCCCATAACTAGTTAACCACTAGTTATGGAGCTGGGTCTACATTTCTTACCCAGGGTAGCTGCTATATAGTAGTATAATAACATGTGTAAATCATAATGGTGTACCATAAGTTAAAACGTGTTTCCTTTTTATTAACCAATAACCTAATTTCAATGTAACTTTAAATCATATGATATTCAATTTTCAAACTTTAATTCATATATTACTAAAACATACACTTATACTAGCAATATTCACTTGTAATGTATCATTCACATAAAACTCATAATCATAAAATATAAACTCACATATCATCAATTCTTCTCCAAAGAATTTATTCAAATAAAACAATTAAAATACACTCACTATTTTGCAAACTTATTGTCAAGCACAATCACGTGTTTGGTGCCTCTCCTTTACCTATAAAAAGTGCATTTTGCTTAGGCATTTATTTCCAAATTTGAAAATAAGGCAGTAAAAATATGTATTAGATTAACTGAATTCAAAATTAGTATTTAATTACATAATACGTACACTAATCATATTTCCACTTACTTCCATAAGCTAACCCATTGTTCTCCTTTTCAAAGTCTAACTTAAAAAATTACTTAAATATCATCCTTTATCCATACTAACTTAGCAATTTCTTCAAAACAATATCTCACTCAATTAATTCACCTAAACCATAATCAAAGTTCAACAACTCCATTTCCTTTTTAAAGTCAAATTATCCTCACTTCAGGTATATTTATATATATGGTTATTACTTCATAAACATACTTTTATACCAAAAATGCCCTTAAGGCTAAACTTAACATATCTTACATCAAACTTTTGCAATTCATTTCTTTACTTCATTAAAATCAAAACCATGCTATGAACATCATAAAACAATAAAATAAATTTTTTGGATCAAATCACCTTAAAAAAAATTAGATAGAATTTTTCCTATCTTCATTTCTTGGTTTTCTTTCTTGATTTCAACCATTAAATGCGCCTATTCTCATTATCTACTCCATGGAAGGTTAAAAATTACCATTGATTTCAAACACATCTATCCCACTCAAAAACCCATAAAAATTAGAAATTTAAGCTAGGAAACTTAGCACTTTTTCCTCCAATCTTTTAAGCATTTGATGAATTTCTATTCTTGGTCAAGATCTCTCAACTTCAAACTCAAAACCCATGAAAAATGGCAGCCCTCTTCTTCTTCTCTCCTTGGCCGAAACTTCACCTTTGTTTCTCTCCTCTTTTCTTTTTGGTTCACTCTCTCACGGCTACACCAATTCACTCTTAGGGTTTCACTAAATGAATAGAGCAATTTGTCTTAAGTTTTGGCTTTTCATACTCTTTAATGCTTTACACATGTCACCTTGGTATTAGTCCACTATAAAGACTCATTAATCCACTAACTTTTATGCTAAAAAGACCAAATTGGACTTTATAACTTTAATTCACCAACTAACCGAATTAAATTATAAAAATATTTGTAAATGTCTTATTATCATTTTGACCATGAAATACTCTAATTAGTGCCAATACTTATTCATTAGATGCTTTAAAAAAAATCTAATGGCTAAAAATCATCAATATCTATTATTTTTCAAAAAGGGCATTTTAGTCATAAGTTTTTGGAACTCCAGAATTCCATCCAATTAGATTTAGTTATTCGTTTCAGTATCATTGGACTCTAATACTTATTTTGAATAATTTTCAATATTTCAGGGTTGGGTCCTTCAAAAATCACTATTCACCTTAATTCACTATTCATCCAAAAATACTATACACTAAAAATAAAAATTTACATTCAATGAAAGGAAAGGTTCGAGGTTCTACACTACATTTACTAAAGCTCTATACTTGGTATTATTATTCAACATGAATAAAAGCTTCCTATTTACTTTTGGAGGTAACAAAATCAATGTCTATATCCTTCCAACTCTCGCGATTATCAAACTAGCCAACCTCCCTTATAAGTACCTTAGCTTACCTCTAATATCCCTAAGACTAAGCTATAGAGACTGCATATCCCTTATTTTTTTAAAAAAAGAGTTGAGTGATCTCATAAACCTTTAAAACACTTTGATATGTATATAGACTCAACCTCACAAACCTAAGAAAAATTTCTGAAGTTGCTCCTTTGGAGTCTTATAATGCTAATATAAAACAAAGAAAGTGTGTCAAAATATAAGGGAAGGAGGACTAGAAATTAAATCGATAAGTGAAAGGACCCATCCTAGAGTTCCCCTTCTAAAACCCAAGTTGAGTCCTCCCGACAACCCCATGGTAACCTTTCAATTGATATCTAACTCAATCGAATGGAAACCCTTTTTTAAAATCATTTTACTAAAAATTTTAGCAGCATAACAACTATATTTTGACTTTCCTAAAATTTTCAAAAATCTGCATAACACATTTTAAAACACCTCTAATATTTCATATACCATCTTAACTTCTAGAATGAGACCTCAGATCCAAATCATAAGCAATCATAAACATATGATAATTTCCATAAAACTCATCATAAATATTCATTTCATGATCAAGTGAACACCATTTACATAAAATCAATTTAAAGTACACCATATATCATCAATTATTTTGCAAAGAATTTAGTCATATAAAACAATTAAAATACACTCACATGTTATAAATTCTTTTGCAAAGAATTTAGTAATATAAAACAATTAAAATACATTCACAACTTGCTAGTTTTCTTTTTACCATTTCGAAATCCTTTAGTTGGTTTTGTTTTTCAATCTTAAAACCTAATACGAATACATTCAACTATTTAATACATTTTCCAACCAAAAACACCATAAACCAAGTCGACATTATTACTTTCAACATACACTCCCTATTCTATTTTTTCGTCAACCAATAATATAACACTTTATTTAATCATTCCAAAACCACAAATACACTTAATGACCATCCTTAATCACATTCACATGGTCATTACATCATAACCAAACTTTTATTCCAAAAAATGTCCTTAACGTTAAACTTAACATATTTAACATTAAACTTTTCCAATTCAATTCCATTTGATTTCCAATCCAATCCAAATTCACTTACATGGCAGTTTAATACACATTTTTAAGCCATAAAATTTCAATAACAAATTTTTTTACAAAATCAAGCACTTTAAGTTGAGTTTCAACCAAAACCAAATCCAATTCCAATTTGAAATTCAATTCTTTTTCATTTATTTCCTTCATTAGCATCAGAATCATGCTATAATCATCATAAACATCAAATAGGAGTTTGGATCATATCACATTAATAGCCCTAGCCATAGACAAAAATTCATCCAATCATTTCCATGGTTTTATTTCATTCTTTTAGCGACAAACTAACTTCCTATTGCCATTCATTAATCTTAAATCATCGAAAAACAAAATAAAACACTTTAAGCAATAGATCCCACCTTTGACCAAGTTTGACCAAGGTTTCATACATTAGATTCACGTTATTTTCTTCTCCCAATTGCTTCCAATGCAATAAAACCTTGATATCTCATCAAAAGGGTGCAATTTACACCATCAAAACCAAATCTAACTTATAACCAAACAAATTAAAATTTTCAACAAGATTAGTAAGCTTACTAACCCGTTTTCTTCTTCTTATTCATTTAAACGGCTATGGAACTTTATTGGATGCTTGATTGGAGGTAGAAGAGTATGAAAAAGGGTTTGGATCATTCTTCCATGGCCATAGTCGAACCTCCCTCTTCTCCTTTCTCTTTTCTTTTCTTTTTTTTCTCTCTTTGTCTACGTTTCTTTCATCAATGGCCAGCCACTAAAGTTTGAAGAAGAAGAAGGCTTTGTTTAATTACAAGTTTGGCCCCATTTCCATTAAGAATTTCTTATAATTACACCTTTGTCCTAAACTTTTCATATTTGCTCTTTAATCCCTACCATTTTTCACCATTTAATTGGTTCTCTTTTAACGATTCATCAATCCACTAACCTCTTTTAAAATTACCAAATTGCCTTTTAATGAATACAAAAAGACCAAATTGTCCTTTAATGCATATAAAAATATCAAATTGCCCTTTAATGGATTTAATTCACCAACTGACCAAATTAAATTCCTAAAATATTCCACAACCGTCTTATCATTAAATTGACCGTAAAATACTCGAATTAGGTCAATACTTATCTACTGGATGCTTTCAAAAAATTTCAAATGGGTTCAAAATCCTCAATACCCATTATTTCCAAAAAGGGCATTTAACCCTAAACTTTTGGAACTCCCGAAATTCATCTGATTGAGCTTATTTTCTATGCATTTCAGTATCATTAGACTCTAATACCTATTCCAAGTATTTTTCAAAATTTTGAGGTTGGGTCCTCAAAATCACTATTCAAGTGAAAAAACTATTCGCCCAGATTCATTATTCATCCAGAAATATTATTCATCGAAATCATTCAGATTTCATTTAAAAGTGTCATCTAAATCCTTAAGGCACATTTAAGGGCTTTTAAAGCTCATTCGGACCCATTTTGTAACTTTTTAGAGTTTTTGAAAATTTTCCAAAAAATTGCTGGTGGGGTCTAAAGCCATCTTTGGTCTATACATGATCTCTATTTTAACCTCAACAATACATTTAAATGCTTAAATTACTCTAGTACACCACAAATATATCATACTCTATAAAATGCATGTCAAAAAATTACTCAAAACCATAATTGAAATAGAATATTACAATAAGAATCACTAACATAATGCTCATTTTAAAAAAGTGGAGACTTTATATAAGAATTCTAATTCATTTCATGTAAGATTTATTCATTTCATTCACCTTTAAAGTGAAAGCTTCTAAAAGCAAACTGTAAGCACTAATGCCTCTTAAACATAGAAAAAAATCTTGACCATAAGATATTGAACCCCGTTTCTGGAGCCTAACTATCCAGAATATCATAAGATGTAAGCATATTATCCTGTAGGATTGTTTCGATGAACTCTCATTAGTCATCATTAGTTCATCTTCATTCTCATAACATCCCAAAACATTCCTATTTGATAAATGGATATAATGCCCCTCCAACTGATTCCTTCACTTTCTTTCCATCAATCCTTTTCAAATCAACACCAAAGGCTACCAATGTTTATGGAGAGATATAAAAATATGTTAGGAATCTATTGGTTCAAGAATCACATCATTTGGAGGTCGAATGATGAAGTTATAGCCAAAAGAATCAAACATGATTATGTCCTCAATCATATTGTACCTGTTTTGGGACAATTGACATAACTTTCACTAAAGATGTCAGATTAAGGTCATTCTAAGACAGTTTCAAAGAGAACTTCGAGATATACAACTTTTGTGCAGACCTCAAAGAGAAATGTTTCCATCTAGAAGGTCAAAATCATGAATTTCCAAAAGTGTACGTTATATGTCTGTTAAACGGACATACACTGCCACGTAACGGTCATACACAGGCTCTAACTGATGAAGGTCTGTTTAACGAACCTAATGTCCATTTAATGGACATGGACTAGGCTGGGGACATTTTCAGACTTGAGAAGGTTTATTTAACATATCTAAAGTATATCTAACAGACATAGGTGAAACATAAGCCCTTCTAAAGCATTCCCAATGGTTCTTACATCCATTCTAACATCAGGTTCACTCATAATCTTCCCAAATTCAACTCTTCTAATGCAATATCACTTCATATCAATCCAACTACCAAGTTTATTTTATTAAACTCTCCAATATCTACTCAAATGATTCATCCTATACAACAAATTCTCATCATTTACAATAGTTGTCCTATATGCATCCTATGGAGCATTACTAACTTATAATAAACATATCCCCCAATTCCAATATCCAAAAATTTCATACTTTATATCATTGGAAAGCTAGAAATTTCAAGAAGACAACTTTGTCTAATTTATCCTAGATCAATGAAGTTTTTCCCCTAAAGTCAGAATATAATTTTTACCCCTATGAAAGTTTGAAAATGCAATGTATAAACATAGAGAGTCATGAGCCAAAAATGCAATCATATTTCTTTATCATCAAAAGATAAGAGTTTTACAAAGCTTCAGTGGGCTTTCCAAGCCACAATACAACATTTCAGAAAATCCCAAAATATAAAGGGTACTTGAACGAATAATACTTGAAATGCGACTAAAGCCTTATGTTTACAAAGTCTAGCTTAGAATACAAAATATGCCTAAACAGAGTGATGCCTTGACTCTTTTCCACTCGATCTCTTGCTCATTACCTGAATAGGGGAAGGAGAGTGAAGGTGAGCTTAAAAGCTCGTAGGTAACAAGTTTATAATAGAAAATAAGCAAAAATCATTGAAATGTTCATTTATCTTAGAAAATTTATATTGAGTTCATGAAATTCATAGTTCTCAAATTCTTAACCACATTCACAATTTTAGCACAAAACTCATAATTAAAACATCATCACATAAACATAGCATATATATTTAACCATCAAAGCCACCATTCTTGACAATTCAAAGATGCAATGCACAAATAAATGGCTTGAGAGTTCCGTGGAAGGAAATGGAGAAACCGAAGTTTACACTATGAACAAAGCGAGTCCGATTCTTAGGATCTTATATGCCTCAAGTTGGCAACCGGGAGAAGGGTTTAGGTCAACGTGCACGTGACTAACAAAACAGGTTCCTCTCTTGCCCAAACAAAAGGACATATTCATGCGTAAATCATTTCATCATATGCTTATACTTTCATGTTCTTTTCATCTATACAAAATGCCATGATATTTTTCAAAGAATAACATAAAATGTTTCAATGCATTTCCTTCTTCATTTCGCAATTCATCAACAAAATTGATATACCAAACATATAAAGATTTCGCAAATCATTCAAATAGTAAACATGCAACATTTATAAAACAATTGCAATCATTTAATTCTCTTGGTTTTGAAAACATAGTCATGGCTCATTAACTCAATTATAAACATGTAACCCACCTTGAGTTTCCTTGCTTAATACTTGCTCAAAGATGCCTCTCTTATTGCTCCTTATGCCTTTCTTGATTTCCTTCATCAATGGCAAAATTTTCCATTCAATAGGGTTACAAATTGGAGACCTATAAAGCACATTCACTAAAATTGATTCTAGAATACTTAAACCCATGCATTTCCAAGCTTTAAAAACTAAAAGCTTTCTAAAAATCCAAAAGATTAGGTAAGACCTTACCTTAAATGTTCACCAGATGATGAGTTTCTTAGCTCTAAAGAAAGCTCTTCTCTTCCTTTTTCTTTTTCTCTTCTTGAACAACCTCAAAATCTCTCTAGAAAGCCTAGAAAAGATGAACCCTAGCTTGTTTTCTCTTTTGTTCTCTCCTTTCTCCTCTTCTCTTCGTATTTTCTCTCTTCTCCTCTCTCACTCACGTTCTTATCTTCTTCAAATGTAAGACAAACATTTCTTCTTCCACTTATACCCTTAATGAGTCTAAAATGTCCATTTTGCCCTTCTTTCATGCCTTGTGGCTCTTTATCCTTAAGTTACTTGCCAAAAATGCCCTTGAACATTCTTACTGCTATATTTCAACAATCCAATGAAATAAATCCTACTAACATAGATATAACAATTAAACTACCAAAAACAAATCTATCAAAACCCTATAATTCATTTAAATTATGCTTAACTAGAAAAAAATTCAAGGGCCAACATTTCTCCCCCACTTAAAAGAATTTCGTCCTCGAAATTCTTATCTGATGGATCAAGAGGCAGGGGTATGTTTCCTTTTATGCTCCTCCATTTCCCATTTAACTTCATCACTCATATAATTTCTTTCAAATAATCGTAGTTAATGGATTTAATTAATCCTTTAATGAATTATTCAGATATCACACTATCTTAACTATTTCCTCAATATATTTCAGATTACTCACTATTTTTCTTTTTTCACTGATATTGATGACAACAATATCAAATCACATTAATATTTCATAGCATACTCATAAAACACATTATAAGTCTAAGACATTTTTGTTAGTACTTGAAACTCATATGTTAATGGTCATATGCTCTCAACAACTTTATGTGGATGAATATAATGTGAGCTTAATTTATCCTTTTTCCTAACTGAGTAAATACTTTCAAAAACAATTCATCTTTCACTTGATATTTCACTTTTCTCTAATGTTAATACACTTAACTCTTATATTTATCTTAATATATTCCATACCCTAACTGAGTACACCTTGTCGTGGAAATACCTTCAAAAACAACTCATCTTTCACTTGATATTTCACTTTTCTATAATGTTAATACACTTAACTCTTATATTTATCTCAATATATTCCATACCCTTAGAATTGATCCACCTAACTCATTTATCTATCTTGATTGTTGGATCGGAAAAACAAAGCATGCTATATTTGGAGAAACGGTAGTTTTCAAAACTTTTAAGAAATCATTACTTGCAGTGGAAGCAACAAATCCAAATCATCATGCTAATCCATACATGATAT
>JAOQMP010000005.1:16100003-16122437 GCA_027563575.1 Erythroxylum pedicellare
ACCATTAGAATCAAATTTCATAACTTATTTGGTCAAATTCAGATTTTTCTTGAAACATCCTTTCTGGTCAACATTGTATGTTCTTTCTAATCAAGAAAATGGAGTAATTTGAGAACACTTTCTTCTAGAAAATTGTTCTCCTATCTCTTAAGTTTCTAATGACACCAAGATCATTCAATTTGGTTCTGTATTTTGAAAGCTATACTCCAAATATTTTCAGACTATTCTCATTCTAAAACAGTACACTATACTCAAATTGTATCTAGAAATTGAAATTCCTAGAGACTGAATTAACATTCACTTTCTTCAGAAAATTTGTCTCCCTATGTCTATAGTTTACTTCAAATCAAAAATGATTCCATTATGATAATTACATAACAAGATATTGTCAAAATACTGAAGCTTGTCCAATGAAATCTTCCTGGTTATCATATTCCAACACAGTCAACATTTTCATCTTAAATCCATTAACCTAACAAAATTAAGTCACAGTCGTGCAACATCAATGCATGGCCGTGCAGTCCAACACATTTGAGACATGGGCATGCAACCATCATGCATTCCTATTCACACTAACATAATGCAAGCCCGTGCAACTTAACGCACGACCGTACACACCCAGTCCAGATTTTTCCTCATCATTTTTGTCCCAGTTTTATCACTCAGTCTCTCCATAATTATTTCATATGGATAACATTTTTTGTGGAGATGTAGATAAATGTGTTAAGAGTCTTTTGGATTAAGAATCAAGTCATTTGGATGTCAGGAGAAGAAATTATAATAAAAATATTGAAGGATGTTTAGAAAACCATTTTCCTGTAAACAGCTTAAGGTCGCGATCATGCAGGGGCACGGTCACGAGTTTTCAAACTGTCAGTAAAGTCTTGATCATCCTTAATCATGATCATGATTTCCGACTTTTTGAGCAATGTTGCAATCGTGTTGAAGCATGATTGTGCATCCTCCTTCTTCTTAATTCACCAAAACTGCAATTCTTCTTCTCTCCTTCCAATTTTTTACAGATTTCTCATTCCTATCTTGTTCAACTACCACATAAATCATCTATACTTCTTCCCTTTCGATTTAACTAAAAAAAATGAATCAAAATCCAAGATTCAAACTTAAACATCAAAAATCTGATTCTCATATATGCAAATTTTAGTTTCTGCAATTTTTTTTATCCATCTACTTTCATCCGATACATATTTCCACCTTTCTACTCTTTCATTTCATCAAAAACTTATCATTTTGTCAACTTTATACCTATTCGTTAACTCTAAATTCATTTTTTTTCATCTCTAAAACCCCCAAAATATTCAGTCATACAGTCACCTACATATCCACAGTAAATAGAGCATATATGAATATCATCTTTAATGAATTTTTGCACTAATTTCATACACATTTTATTTGTTCTTTCAACTCCAAAAATCATTTCTACACGATCTTATAACATTTTGATCATCAAAACCCACAAACAAAAATATCAATATATTCATCCTATAATCACGATATACATGAAAATGTCCATTTTTTCCTTATTCAAGTGATGACAATAAATCACCATTTTTGTTTCATAAACCAACAACTCTAAAGGATTTGCAAGATACTTACTTGATAAAACTCTAAAATCTTCAAAAACTCAAGAAGCCCTAATTTTCTTGTAACTCGTGTACACCATTATAGAGGTTGGCAAGTTTCGGCTTTTCTTGAGACAAGTGGAAGAAAATCGAATTTAGGAGTAAAAAAACAATAGATGAAAACAAGGTTTAACTTTGGTAGAGGTTTGATGAAAAACTCTGTGTTAATGAAGAACTTGAGGAACAAGCTACGAGAAAGATGAAGCTAAGAGCACTGTACTTGGTCTTTCAAAGTAATTGTATGATAAAACTTGAACTAGACAAGTGACACCTGTCACTTATCTAACATCTAAGGCTTTAACTAAGTTCTTATTGAACTAGTCCCATAACTCTCATCTTTTCATTCCAATCATCTCTAAAGTTTTCAATATCAATAACTCACAAATTCTAAAGTCATGTCCAAATTTTCAATGTCATTTTCTTTTTTACGATTCTCTAATATCATTTGATTCTTATTTCTATTTCTATTTATCAATTTACTTGCCTCTTGGCATGTTTCCTGGTCCAATAATACTCAATATTTTTGGAAAATTTTCCCAAAAACTCACCAAAAATTCTAAATCAATACGTATATTCTCCACATCGATTTTCAATAGAATTAATTCACAATTCTCAAATAATCATATTTATAATCAATTATACCTGGCAATTGTCAATGAATGCATGTATAGTCATTTTAATGTATGCTAAAATTCAAATTCACGTGCGTGTATGCTAACAATATGCATGAGCATAAAAATGCATTTTTCTTAATCTCTTATTGATCTCACATGTACCATATTTTTGGGTTCTAACTCTTAATATGGGAACGAGATGTTACACGATGATCTTTCAAGTATCAACATCCAAAGCAAAAGCTATTAAATGAATATGATATTCCAGACCTCAATTCATCATCAATTCAATACATATTCTATCTAATTCAAGTATCAAATAATTCATATTATAGCATGCAATCAAGTTTAGCATCCCCTTACCTTCTTAACTTCAAAGAACAACTCCAAGGAACCAGTTAGTCTAGCCCTTCCAAGTAACCAACACATATCAAAGATCAAAGTGCAAATCTAAGCACCAAGAAGACAATGGCACAAAAGATAGCAAGATCTACTTCCTTGATGCAGTATCTTGCAAGAACTCTAAGTGATGATGATCCAAATTGAAGCAAAAATCCAAAAATTGTGAGTGAATGAGAGGGTTTCAGTGGTGAGATGAGAAAAGAGAGATGAACCATAGTAGAAAGTGAACAACAGAAACAAAGCCAATGTTAGATACATGCCATGTGTAAGATGACTCATCTTGCTTTAAGGACATATGTTACATAAACACACAAGCCACATGTCCTCTCCTTAGCTAGCACACATATTCTTCTATGAGGCTGCCAAATGTCACAATTATGCTAGCCATTTGTCACTCAATGATATAGACTTAGTCATTCAAATTTCCATCTACTAACTTGTCTTACTACTTGATAATTTTCCTAGTCCATTGTATATTTTAATACTTTAATTTCCTAATATTAATTCCAAATCACTAAGTATGATCCATTAAACTAAAATTCAAGATCAAACCAAAATTTAAAACATATACAACTTATAATCATGTCACAGTTTTAACACCCATCATATATACCTTCATAGGCATGTAACATTCCAACTAGGGTATAATTTGGGCCCTTAAATTAAAACCCTTCCTTATGAATTGTTTTAGGAAAAAAGGAAATCTCTTTATGATCTCATTTACAATAAATTTGGTTTTCTTTTGATGAAATATGCTTTTCATTATTGTAAAGTTGATAGTTTGGCTCTGATTTTTTATTAATGTTTACTGTGAGCTACTGAGTATAGTTCATTTTGTAACTTTAAGGTCTTGTTTTGTTGATGATACATGAGGTTTTATTGGTTTCATTAATGGCATGTTTGGTATTGAGTAAATTATATCTTATTATAAAAGCTTGTGGTTGTTTTTGGTTTTGGTGCTCCTTTTTATCTTTCTTTTTTGATTAGTGATCATGATAGTTTATACCTCAACCTCTATTTAATTCTACTAGACCATCCAGTTTTGTCTCCTAGAAATTCAATAATTCCATATTCATAGGTTTATAGGCATAGTATTATGTTCAGTTTATTAATTTCATAACTTGATTTCTATCGTCCTAATTTGTTGGTGGAAACTAAAACTATTGTAGACATAACAATATTTAGGCTTAAACAAAGTATTGGTTGTTTATAGAAGTTGCAGTGCTTAATTCCTTAGTGCAATGTGCATATCGTTAGGCTTACTCTTATTAATCTGCCCTTCTTGTTATGGTTTGCTTATGGGCTACTTGCTGTATTAAGGGCCGACTTATTGTTCCATTTGTATTGTGGTTGTAGTATTATGAGCAATCACTTCTAGTTGAAACCAACACCTTGTTTCCTTTATACATCGTATACTTCGGCTTGTTTTGTGTTATTTTGTTAATTGTAATTCCTCTTATTTTTTAATTATCAATTAGAAAATTGATGTAGGACAAATCACTCATATCGATCCTTTTCTTTTTCTGTTATTGGAAAAAAAATTCCAATCTCTTCAATTTGTATTGTACACTGCTATTCATATTGGATGGGGCAATTCTATTATTTTCCTATTTATGCTTACAATCGTGCTGCTTACTGATTGTCCAATGTTTACGTTAGAGAACATTGATTTAAACAGTTGTTCACTTGCAACAATGTTACTTATGCTTGTGAGTTAATCCAGTAGGTTCTCATCAATTAAAAGGCTATTTTTTGCTCATGCATGTAATTGTTCATCTGTTCCTATCACTGAATCTTTAATTAAGTCCAAGCGTAAATGGTAGTTTTAATGAAAGGCTAGCAAGGAGCATTGTCCTGTCGATTTGATTTTTGAGAACATCTCATGATTAAAATGGCCTTATTTTTGTATAAAGGCATCCAGATTATATTAGAGTCATATTTAGATTGAATTATTAGATTTGATTTATTATTAGTTCAATATATAATAATAGGCATTGGTTTATTTTTTATTTCAATAAAATATTTTATTTTTACTTATTCTTTTAATTTTTATTTCTTATTTATTTATTATATACTGTTTGAACCTTTAAAACTTAAACTCCTTTTTAATTTATTCCATGTTTAGTCTGATTTTTAAAATTTGCCCCTCAGCTCTTAAATTATGGAAAGTCAAGGAAAAGACAAAAGACAAACAAATTTTCGTCAACATTTATCTCCTGTTATCGCAAGCTATTCAAACAGCTAAATAACCAACCAAGCCATTCAGGATTGGCGCCGAGACCCAGATGCTCAAGTAAGCAAGACATTCAATATTGGACTTCCGGCTTCTTAAAAGAATTATATATGGGTCCAATTTTTAGGATCCATAAACACTCTAATTACCCCGAGCACACTCCAATTTTGAATTTCGTCACTTCACCCTCCGGCTCCAGCGCCAACTCCGCCCATCTCGGCCGCCCGCCGCTCTTCCCTTCTCCAACAAGTTTCACATAAACTATTATACTTTGATTCCCAGTTAGGATTTATTAAAGCATTTTACGGGAGCGGATTTTTTGGATAATAAATGGACCGAAACCCAATCAACGGCAGGCTTTTCTATGCTTCCACCTCCACCGACGGCGGCGGCAGTGCCGGAAGACCCCGACTTCTGCCTAACTACAGTAGCCGAGCAGTTCAAGTACGTTCAAGCAATCTACTCCCTTTGTCCATAAACCCTAAAAACCTCTCACTGCTATTTTCATGGTAGGGTATTAGCTGCAGCCCATTTGTTTGTCAGGGTTGGGTTAAACTGCATACGAACGGCAATATTGGTTTGCTTTTGAAATACTTTTATTTCTTTTTGTTTTTTTAATGATTGAAGTAGAAGTTTTGACCAGTGAACTTAATGGGCAAGACTGGTGAATATTGTTTGTTTTAGCAAAAAACTTTGGTACCAACAGAACTGAGATCTAGTATGGATTGATGAATGTTGTTCAGTCCTTGTTTATGTGGTCTGTTCTATACAATTTGTTTGGTAATGGATTATATTTTTTTCTGAAATATTTTATTGTATTTCGAACCTCATTTCAGGAAGCATTGGAACACTTGGCATCAATTGATTTACATGACTTGTGCGGTGAGGCAAAACTTGAGCGTTGTCGGGCAACTAGGGACTTGAGAAGTTGTGGAAGATATGTACAGTATGTGTTGAATTCATGCGGGCATGCGTCCTTATGTTCCGAGTGCAGTCAACGTTGTGATCTCTGCCCCATCTGTAGAACCCCAATACCTAAGAATAGCAATCGATTACGTCTTCGCCTTTATTACGAGTGTATAGAGGCTGGCCTCATTTCCAAACAATGCGATGAAAGATTTCAAGAGGGAGAAGAAGGGGACAGCCAATTAACTGCTGATGTTCAACGACTCTATTCCTTGTTTGATGTTGCCATGGAAAATAACTTGGTTTCTTTGATTTGTCACTGTATCCTGTCCCTTCCTTACTGATTGCTTGGTGTTCACCTCATATCATAATTTTTAAATTTTACCTTTCCAATTGCATATGATTTTTCATTTGAAACTTCCATGTGGAAGTATCCTAAAGGAATGCCTGTAATAGGACTACCTGAAAAGTGGATTATCCGGTGTTCTCATTTATGTCACATTGCCTGATAAATTCAATGTGGTGGAATAATGAAAAAAAAACAAATATTGATTTCCAATATCCTTAACAGAATTTAACAGATGTTACAGATGTTTGTATGGATGAAAGTGCTGTCTCTAGTGATCCTGTCATTGCTTTCTTGTTGGATGAAGTGGTCATCAAGGATTGGTGCAAGCGGACTTTTGCAAATGTCTTACCAGAACTTCAGGAGATATGTATCCTCTTTAAGTTTTGAAGATATAACATTTTTGTTTGACTGATTCATACTATGTGTCAATCCATAAAGTTTTGTATTCTTAACTGTTTGCTAGATAATCTAGAAGCAGAAGATATGAAAGATAGATTAGATTTACTTCCTAAACTTTCATTTCGTCTAGCTGCAATATTAAATGTGCTAGAAGTTTTGGTGTCATCAATTAGGGATAGTCTTTCAGCCCAGCTTCATGACTTGCAACTTCTTGAAGAGAATGCTTTAAAGACAAAGCAGGTTTGTGCGGTTGCTTGCTGGTTTATTACAGTAAGCTTTGTTGATAATCTTTTCCGTCCATCAGTACTCAGTAGCCTGTTTCATTTATTTTCTTCTAACCATCAGATACTAGTATCTAAAGCCGCCAAGAGTTACAGAATAGGCCTATTTGTTTTTCACATCATGACTTTTATTCTGCTATAGATTGATATTTTCCAATGTTTTATGTTTGAATCTAAATTGTCCTTTCTAAACTTTCAGACCCTTTTGATGGCAGCATCATTTCTCCTATCTGCATTTAAATTTAATTTATTCTTAGTGTTGATTCTCAATTTTCAGCATGCGGATATTATGGCTTGGTGTATAAGACATGAATTTCTGAAGAATGTGAAAGCCCATTATACTGATGTTACATCATGGTGTTCAGTCGTTGGAGAAAGGAAATCCGCTGCTATTAGACGTTCATGGCCGGATGTTGTTAATCAAGATGCTGAGCCAAGTACACCAACTGGTTCCCTGTTCATTGATGATGCTCTGGAAAATCTTGATATAGGGCATGTAAGGGATGATGTTGAGGAACCAGAACTTTTATCTTTGCACAAGGATAAAAGATTATTGTTTAGGTCTAAGATAGAGGGCGTGGCAAGATGCTATCCATTTGAAAGTCTTCGAACTGCTGTAGATCTACTGTTTTTGCATGGAAGCTCTGATTTGGTGGTTGCAAAGCAAGCAATTGTATCCTTTCTAATAGTTGTCCTTATAACTATATATTTTCAGTTTGCAGAATTTTTGTTATTCTTGTTTCCTTCACATTTGAGCAGTTTCTGTACTACCTTTTTGACCGACACTGGACAAGGCCTGATGAGGCCTGGAGACACATTGTTGATGACTTTGCAGCTACATTTGGTATAACCAGGCATTCATTATTGGAATCACTGACCTTTTATCTTCTGGATGACAACACAGATGAAGCTCTTCAGGTAATTGACTGTGGTTCCAAAAGGAATTTATTATCAGTTTTGTTGTCGCTGAAGACAATAAATGTAAGATTGAGAATTGTGGATGGGGCTTCTATGTTGGCTAACTACATCACATTTGGTGAATACATAATAAACTTGATTGTTTGACCTATGCTTTTATCTGAATTGTTAATTACTTTTCTGTGCCAAAGTATATTTTACTGATGTTAAGTTTTCGTCAGAAGGTTGCATTTTTCAACCAGTTCTGCCGGTTAAGTAAATGTGCCTCTTCATGAACTGGAAGAGGTCTCTGTTTAGAAACTTGGCACATGCATTGTTCTTTGTATTTGATTTGTATATGCTGATCATTCTGCAACATTGTGTTACATAGGAGGCATGCAATCTTCTTCCCGAGATATCTGGTCCATCAACTCATCCAAAGATTGCTCAAGTCCTGCTAGAAAGGGAAGCTCCTGAAACAGCTCTTATGGTCTTACGATGGTCTGGGCAGGATGGATCACAGCTGGTTTCACTTAATGAGGCAGTTACTGCAGTTCGGATAAGAGTAGCATGTGGACTTCTGACTGAAGCATTTATGTATCAGAGAATGCTTTGCAACAAATTCAGGGAATCGAAGTTGAAGTTTGGAGTACCTGGGGATGCATTTGACGGTTTAAAGGGTTACCGCAGATCCTGGGAGGACTGGGTAGAGATACTAGTGACTGAAATTTGTTGTCTCTGTATCAAGAGTAATTTGGTAGATCGAATGATAGAGTTGCCGTGGAATTCAGAAGAGGAAAAGTATATCCATAAGTGTCTCTTCGATTATGCTGATCATGATCCCTCAACTACTACTGGAAGTCTTCTTGTGGTGTTCTATCTTCAGGTAATCATCAAGTCCAATCCGTCTTTAAGTTTGTATCATGTAGTCTTAATATTCCAGACTACATTATATGGAACAGAATTAATAAAAAGGAAGGGTCAAAAATAATTTAATGTGCAACCATGGTAACTATTGCCAAGTTTCAGATGCACATTTGATTGCCAGATTTTTAGTCCTAGTGATAGTAGTCTATCAATGATTTTAGTTTGACGCATTGGTGATATACTATGAAGTATAATTCCAACTCATTACCTCAAATAGTAACAATTATATTGCAGTCCTTAATCTCTCAACAATGGGTGTATAGATTCATATAAACTTTGTGTAATGTTGAAACTGCACAATGTTCTATTGGTTTTTGTTTAAGAAGTTTATCTGTGGACCGTCTTCTAACTTGTGAGATGATATATATTTCCTGGTATTCCAGCGGTATCGCTATGTTGAGGCCTACCAAACTGATCTCAAACTTAAGATATTGGAGGAGGACTTCCTCTCAAAGAATACTGTTGAGGAATCAGTTTTATCTAGAATCAGATCTGCAAGTCAGTGGAGGGCCGGACTTGTAGTAAGTGGTTAAAACATTTCACTGCTTTTGCATGTGTTTTTGTCTGTAAAGAACCAATTTTCTCAAATAATGTTCAATTTGTGGAGCATGCAATATGGGTATATTTTCTATGCCTTCAATCTTGCAACATCTAAAAACTGTATTCAACAAGCTATGCTCAATAACAACAATAAGCTTTTGATCTACCCTACTAAGTGCAACTCTTGAATAGTGTTGCCATATAGAAGACTCCAAGTTGAGGATCTTGATAATTAAATAATTTCTGTTAGTGACGCAAGTTGGAACCCGCTAATATTATAGACATTGGGCATTGGATGAACAGTGAATTCTGAACTAAATTGGCTTTAAACAGGCCAGATCCATGGACTTGTTGCCACAAGTGCAACAACAAGTGGTAAGAGCTGGAAAATTGTTACCTGGCATTTTGGACAGCTGTGGTGAAGAACCTGAAGTACCGGCAAAGTCTGATATACCCTTAGTGCAACAACCAATGTCAAACAGTTTAGTGCTTCCAAAATCAGGTGATTCTTCTGTTATATATACAGATCATGCAACAGCACTAGGACCATCAGTTCTTGAAACTCCAATTAATAGTGGTATATCTATCTATCATCCTCGGTTTGCACTTGAGAATCATGGCTGTCCTTCAGTTCTCCTTGCAAATGCAGAAAGAGGGCTGAGACCTCAAGAAAGCATGAGTAAGAATTTTGGATATGATGGTGCCTCAACTCCAGGAAGTTCTCATGTTAAGCACGTAAATGGCACACCATCAAGGGAAACCACCAGAACTTCATCTCAAGTGCTTCCCGATAGTAACCTTCACCAGTATCAATTTGATAAGTTCTCACCAGAAATGCAACAGAATGGTTTTACTAAAAAATACCAGAGCAGTCCTGCGTATTCCCCAAGCACTTTAGCTAGTGCAGTAGCTCCATCAGGCAGCAACCTTGGTTTTCCTAATGATTCTGCACACGTTCCTTGGTCACGTCATCCTGGTGAAAAAGTTCATTCACATGGCAATGATAGAGATTACAAGATGACCTTAGGGGATGATCCAATGTCCATTGGTTGGAGGTATTATAATTTTCTTTTCTTTCTGTGTTCTTTTTCTTTTTTTATGTGTTCTTTTTCTTTCTTTTGATCCTTTTCTACATTCTGAGTGATCGCATTATAGTTCTTATAGTTGTCTCTCTTTTATTGTCTTTTCATCGTAGTGGGGGGGAGGAGCAAATTGCCATCGATGAGAAGAATGTGAATGGCACATTTAGATGGAGGTCTGATGAAACAAGTGAGGATGAAGATGAGTCTAATCTGGAAAGAGCTGTTGGAGAAGCTTCTCATACAACTCCCAGGAGGAGAATTAGAAAAAGTAGGTTTGCCAGGAGATGACTTCAAATTTTCATCGATTGGGATACATGGGAAATATTAAAGCTATAAGAACTAGCAGCAAAGAGCCATTATTCTTTTAGGCGAGGAGTTTGCTGGCAAAGTATGCCAGCGTCCATGAGAGGTATATAAGCACCTTGTATACTGCAGTAGTGTGTTTTAAAGTGAGATTCTTGCCGTCAACTTTTCTCTTGCCGTAGGCAGATAAAGAAAGATGGATTCTTTTGGGGTTTTGCCACATTTTTTTTATCTTGTTAAATTAGTTTAATATTTTTTTTAATGAAAATTTTCATTAACTCTAAAAGTTACAAAAATTTACAAGAGAATGTCATTTACAATGAGAAGAACTAGATGGAAAGAGAGAATTTATTTAAAATACAAATTTTTTGTTTGTAGACTTGCAACGATATTAATCTAAAATCAGTTTCCATCTTCGTTTCATTGCTACGTTAATTTTATGTCGGACAAGAGTTGGTAAAAGCTTCCTAGTTGAGCAACAAACAAAGTGAGCTAATTCTTATCTACTTCAGTTCCATTAAACATCCTCCTCTTCCTTTCTTTCCAAATAGAGTAAGCTGAGTAATTTGTAGCCAAATTCAAATCTACATGATCACTCCCTTGTTTTTGAGAAGTTTATTTGCCCAAACAAGTACGTAGAGCCACTCCTGGTGACGACATTGTAATCTCATTACTTGCAGCATTTTGTTCCAAATGACAGTAGTATAATCATAATAAACGAATAGGTGATTATTAGACTTAAATTGCAAGTTGCATAGCATATATATCTGATATGTGGCTCCATTCAATCTATCATTGGTTTTCAATTTGGCTCTTGCAGCAAGTCAAGTTACAAGGGAGGCCTTAGGCACCCGAGTTCCTTTCAATCAACTTTAGTATGATGCTAATTAATGACTTTAAGATAATTTTGATTAGTGAAATCTCTACCTTTGTTAATCATCCAATGGAAAGTATCACCTTTAGAAGTGTTGAGGGAGTAATACATCAAATAAGATCTAACTCTTTTGACCTCCATGAATAATCTCTTTCACCCAAAACTGAGTTGGAATTCTAGTGATGAAAGGAGAAAAATTTTTCTTAGAATCAGAGGACTATGTAAGACCAATTAGCAAACCATAACTAAAAGGAAAGACCATTCCCTATATGAGCTTTAATGAGAGGATATATGATCAGCCTCTTTCTAACTATATACCAAGAGCTTTCTTTCCTCTTATCTAACTGGTAGAAGCTGGAATGCTTAAGGTATACTTCAATGATCCACTTAGACCAAAAGGATTCCTTGTCTGTGAACGATCTCCAAATTCTCTTAGCAACTAACAAGGTTTGGCTCTTTTGCAAAGAAGTGAGCCCTAGACTCCCTTCCTTTTTGCTACAACAAATATTTTCTGATTTGATTTTAACCCCTCTGAAATTGTTAATGTTAGACCCTAAATTTTTTATTATTATTGATTTATTTGTTTCATTATTTTTAGAGTTGAGTCATTAAATTAGCAAGTATGAATAGAAATTAGAAATTAGAAATTAGTGTTAGAATTAAGTTAGCTTAAGTAATTAGTAGGCTTATGTTAAATGAAATGAGGGGTAAATATGGAAAGACTAGTTAAATGAGGGGCAAAATGGGAAGAAAGACTAATAAAATGGGCTTGAATTAGAAGAAGGGAGAGAGAAACGTGAGAAGCCATAGAGAAGGGAGAAAAAAGCGTAGAGAAAGAGGAGAAGAAGGAGAAAATCGTGGGAGAAGCTAGGAAAGGGAGAAAAGACGAAGAAAATCTTGTCAAGGTAGGTTTATCTTCTTCTTCTTGCTTTGTTAGAGAAGGAGTTAGAGAGAGAATGAGTGTTCTGTTGGAAGAAGATGACTTAAGGGAACCCATTTGATTTTAGGGTTTCTAAACTAGGTCTTGGGTTTTCTAACCTAGATGGACTATGGGTAGGTTAGGTTTGAGCTTATTTTGTGTTATTGCAATATTTGTGATTTTGAAGCTTTATAGATTTATTGAAAATTGGATTGAATGGGAAATTTGGTTTATTTAGGAAATCAAAGGAACCCAATCTAAGAGCAAAAGGAAAGGCAAGCTTGACTTGGATTTTGCAAGCTATTTAGGTGAGTAATTTATTTATAGGTATTGTGTAATGAGCAGAATGCCTTGTGTGTGTATTGTGTGCTAAAATGACTTGCTTTGAAATATTGTGATGTAGAAATTGAATTATGATGTATGACATTTGATAAAATTGAATTGTGAGTATGATTATGCTATGCCTTGGAATTGTATCATGACATTTTGATTAAATGGAAAGAAGAAAAACTATAAGAATAAGAACTTGTGATATGATTAAATTGAGCATGAGATTTGATTGTGTTTGGACAAGAGAGGAACCGTTTCGTAGTCATGTGCATGTCGACATAAAGCCTTCTCCCGTCTGCCCGCTTGTGGCACACGAGATCTGAAAAGTGGACTTGTTTTGTTCATGATGTAAACTTCGATTTTTCTATTTTGTTCCACGGAACCCTGGAGCCATTTGTTTGTGCATTGCATTTCGATATGTTAAGTTATGATGCAATTTGGGTGTCATGCTTTTATGATAAATTATATTCAATATGTTTTATGTGATGATGTATTGAACTATGAGTTGTGAATGTTGAACTTACATTGTTGGATCAAGATAAGATGAGTATGCTTATATGAATGGATGCATATATGTTTGATTGTGTGGCTCATTGCCAATAGTTATAAATATATTAGCCACTGAATATATTGGCCACTGAGCTGTGTAGCTCAACCCAATATTTTTTCCCACTCCTCAAGTGTAGAATGAGAAGATTTGTGATCCTTGCAAGGCATTCGGAAACTCCAAGATAACTAGAAATCTTTTGTACTAAGTTAGTGACTAGACTTGCAAATAGCTTTATAAGCATATCAAACATTGAGCATCCAATGTATTTTGTATCTTGTGTTAAGCCTTTAATGTAATATTGATATGTAATTAAATCTATGTATGGAATTCATTTTGATTTAGAAATGAATTGAGAATTGTGGAAATTTCCAATGTGTATGTGCATATTTCTCTTGTCGTTGTACATTTCATATTTCAAGTTTTCCGTAGGGGTAAAATTGTGTACTAATTTTAGGGAAAAAAACTGGATTAATTCTATCTTAATTAGACAAAGTAATCTTCTTAGAAGTTGTAGTTTATCCTTTTATCTTTCTAACGGTATAAATTATGTAAATTTTGGATATCTGGGTTGAGAGATATGAGCATTATAAATGGTGGTGCTACATAGGATGTAAACACAGAACAACTATGGTAAATGGTGAGAATTAGTGGTTTTAATGAATCAAATGAGTAGGGGTTAGAGGATTTAATGGAAAAAAGTTTGTTTTAGAATTGATATGAAGTGGTATTGCATTAGAAGGGGTGAGTTTGAGAAGATTATGAGTGAAAGTAATGTTAGAATGGACGTAGGAAGCATTGGAGAGGCCATTGAGGGGCTTGGGTATCCCTTATGTCCGTTTAATGGACATTAGGTATGTTAAACGGACCTTCTCAGTTCTACCCCCAAACCTCGCCTATGTCCGTTTATATCTATTAAACAGACCTTCTTGAATCAAAAATGGCCCCCAACCCTGTGTATGTCTGTTAGGCGAACATGTATGTCCGTTTAACGGACATACATTGTATACTTACAGAGATTTACGTTTTTGACCCTCTAATGGAAAAATATCACTTTGAGGTCTTCACAAAAGTTGTAGATCTAGAAGTCCTCTTTCAAACTGTCTAAGAATAACCTTAATTTGAGTTATATAGAGAAAGTTATGCGAATTGTTCCAATAGGTACAATATAATTGAGCATATAAATATGGTTGATTCTTTTAGCCATAACCTTATCATCCGACCTTCAAATGAAGTGATACTTAAAGCATTAGATTCCTAACACATTTTTCTATCTTTTTACAAAAATTGGTAGCTTTTGGTGTTGATTACAAAAAGATGGATGGAAAGAAAGTGACGGTTCATCGAAATAACCCTACTGGGTATTCCACTCACGCTTTATAACTCCGGATAGTTGGACTCCGAAAACGGAGTCCAACAGTCAATAATACCAGTTCATAAGAATTTTTTAATAATTTTCGTAAGCTCCTTTTTGATCCTTCTAAGCAAGAATAAATGGGAGATCCAGTGAATGTGAAGGCTTCTTAACATAGAAGTGATGAGTACAAATCTCCCTACATAAGATAGAGACTTATTTTATCAGGAGTTGATTCTTTTTCTATACCTTTCTAGAAGAGGGAAACAGTCCCTATAACTTTTTTTAGAATAATCCCTATAATATCAGATTGAACATACTACATGCTCTTTTGTAAGTTGATATCAAGACCTAAAAGCTCATAAAAAGCCTTAGCATAGTTGAACAAATTTGAGACAAATGAGTAGTAGGTCTTGGAAAGCAATATCAAGTCATCTACAAAAATGAGATGAGTAAGTTCCAGAGCTTTGCATTTATGGTGATATTTGAAACTGGAGCAATTTTGCGTATTTTTCAAAATCAACCTTGTAAGAATTTCCAAAACAACCACCAAAAGATAATGGGAAAAGGGATCCCCTTGCCTAATCCCATTGATTCCCTTAAAATGTAGAGTGAGATTATCATTAATCAATATGCTGAAAGTAATGGTAAAAATACAAGCATCTGTCAAGTAAATGAAATTATTAGGCAACCCAAACCACTTAAAGCAGCTCCTGATGACATCCCATCTAATGTTATCAAAAGCCTTAGAAAACTCAACTTTAGTGGCACAACTTTTGATTGATTTATTTGACTCATACTCCCTCAATTGCTCCTGTATCAATAAGATGTTGTCAGAGATTGATCTACTAGGAGTAAAGGCATTTTGAAAGTGATGGATAAGATTCTACAGGATATTTTTGAGTCTACTCACAAACAACTTAGAGATTACTTTGTATATAGTATAATAGCAAGATATTGGTAGAAAATCCTTAAGATTAATAGCACAGTGAAGTTTGGGAATGAGTTTATAAGAAAAATTCAGCTCCCATTACATTCTCCATAAAGAGAGAAATTCCTTCACCACTTGAACAATTAAATCACCAATGATATCCCAAGTATACTGAAAGAAATAAGCATTGAAGTCATCAACATTGGAGCTTTCTTTGGATTCAAACTGAAAAGATGTTCTTGATTTCCAACATTGAGGCAGGTTTTTGAAGCTCATCATATATATCAACATTTAAAGGAGTAGAAGCATTAAGAAGATCTACTATGGTCTGAGGGTTGCAAGGAGATGTATAGCCTACACTAAGAATACCCTTGAAGTAGTCATAAACCATCCTATAATGGAATGGCTACTTGTTACCAAATGATTATCACCCTCTAGAAAGCTAAGTATCTTATTAATATTTCATATAGAAAGAATGAAAATGGAAGAATTTGGTGTTTGCATCATCCTCTTGACTCCAGGAAATCCTTGCTTTTTGAAACATCAAGGAATTATGATCTTACAGGGCCCTTGAGTAGAATTCAAGTGCCTTACTCTCCCAATGCTTCAATTCCAAATAACTTCATCCTATTCCTGAGCAACCTCAGCTTCTGCATAAGCAGGAGGGATTTGCACCTGTGAACCCTGGTTTGCCAAATACCCTTGACTAAATCCTAAAACCCCTCCTTATGAGCTAGGAAATTGAAGACCTGAAAAGTGTATTACAAAAACATGACAAGTAGAGACATTAACTTGCATAAAAGAGTGATCATAGCATATTAGGGGACCAAAATAAGCCGAGGAATGAGGGCATTATTTAGTCCAAAGATGGTTAACTAGCACTCTATCCAACTTGCTCCTTATGAAGCTACTCCTTTGCTTCTTATTAGACCAGGTAAAGTGAAATCCCACATACCTCAAATCAAAAAGTTCTAGCAAGCCTAAAGAAGATTCCAATTCTTTTCCCAAAGAATTAAGGTCGATATTATCCCCTTAAACTTTGTAAGGATATACACAATTGAAATCGTAATCAATAATCTAAGGCTAACTACAAAATATTTTATAAAAACCGAATCCTCCCATAATTTGGATCTTTGAAAAACAAAATTAGATGCATAAATAATAGTCAACTCGAATGAAAATTGAGAAGCCAGGTCCTTACAAACAAGATGTATGTATTAATCTAAGTTGCATTTAGTTGATCCTTGAAACTTGTCTCACACAAAAGCAAAAAATATTATGTCATTGTAGTGGTCTTGGTGATTGGATCCAAAACTCCAATTAAGGCCCAAAAACTTCATAGAATTCTTTAATTGGAACCAAAACTCCAATTAGGGCCCAAAAACTTTATAGAATTCTTTAACTTGTGAGATTTAATACAAGTCTCCACCAATCCCAAAAAGTAAGGTTTCTTGTAGTGTCGTTTACCTTAGAATACATACCGAAACACTCGGAGGTCATTCTGGTACATAACCTAAGACAATTGTGCGCTACGTTCAATCACTACATTCACTTAACATGGCATCATATCTTTATTCACTTATAAAGCATCATAAGAAAATTACAATATTTTAAAAATCAACTTTTTTCTCATTTCATTTTGTAATTACCGAAGGTCTACAATATGTCTTTCAACATTTCCTACATGTACATCATCGTAGCCTAATACAAAAGTACTATATGAAAGAGGAAATATACAAAAATCTGTCTACTCTGTCCAAAACCCAGCTGATTGACCTTTAGGCCATAACTTCTCTTTCAAAACACAAATCTACACAACTGGTAAAGTCTTTCAGTAGCTAGACTCATCTCTCAGTCCTGAAAATCAATGTTGCAATTTTGGTGAATTTTGTGAACATAATGAGGTAACCATCATCGATGGTTCACTCAATTCAAGCATCACATCATTTCACATAACATATATTCACATTTTTTGCGTAATTACATTTCACATTTTCACTTAAACATAGACAATTTTGCATTTCAATCAATCGCACATACTTAACAAACAGCTTATGAAATGTTCATGTGACTCTTTTCCAATTATTATGTTGTTGTGTCTGAGTGATTAAACTGTCCCGTATTTATTGTGGATACCAGGCTCATTAATAATTATCCCGTATCTGTTGGGGATACAGGTATAGTGAGCCTTTGGCTCTTAATCACTTTCTAAGCTCTAGGCTCTTTTTCACATTTTGAGCTTTAATCTCTTTTTCGGTGGCAACTCTAGTCACAACTCGCATTATATGATCATGCATTCATGTATGGAATGCATCTCACATTTTCAATCAATCATATCATGAAACATTTAGTTTGTCGCATTCACATGCAAGTAACACTTCAATATCTTATTCACGTATCTCAATCATTGGACCTTCTGTCCGAGAATCAACTCAATTTAATTCATATTTATGAAGCAATTCAAAACATAGTCGAACACAACAAATAATTGAGTAGAACCGTCTAGGTTACTCACAGGTCGCTCCCGAAGCTAATGCCTGGAAGTCCCGACAATGCCTAGAGGTTAACATTTCAGTTGCTTCTCTATATCAAATAACACACACACATATCACAATTTGCACAATTATAAGTGTTTAATAATGCACATATATGTAATGAAATATGTGCAATGCATGTTCATGACAATCCCAGGTACTTATCTATCAATTTCTTCACAAAATCAATCCCATAACAAAACTCACCTAAGTATAATTTATACTTAGGTTTATACCTTAATAAAATCATTGAAATCACAATTCATAACTCATTGAATCACTCTCAGATTTTTCCAAAAAACTAAATTTTGGGTCTAATGTTCTTGATCATTTAGACAATGAAAATGAAGTAATTTGGCAATTCTCTCTTTTAGAAGAGTGTTCCCCTATGTCTTATGTTTACATTGACACCAAAATCATTCAATTTGGTTTAGTAATTTGAAAGATATACCTCAACCATTTTTGGACTATTCTATTTCTAAAACAGTATACTATGTACAACTTCCATCCAGAAATTGAGCATCTTAGAGACTGAATCACAATTCAACTTCTTCAAATAATTTATAAGCCTATATCTCTAGTTTACTCCAAATTAAAAATCATCTCTTTTGGAACCCTATAGATCTAAATATAATCAGAATGAAGTCTGTTCAATAAAATAGTCCTATTTACAATGTTCCAATAGATTCCCAGACTTTCATTAGAGCAATCTTTTTTAGATCACACTACCAAATTTTTGTGAAGATATAGAATAATATGTTAGGAATCTATTAGGTTAGGAATGAAGTCATTTGGAGGTCTAGAGAAAAAGTTATAGTCGAAAGAAGCGAGATGGTTCAGCTTGTACAATGCTCTCAGGTGTTTAGATCAAAATCAAGTCATGGTTACTATTGAAGATCACAGTAACTTGATGGGAAAATTAAACATCAGCCATTGCAATTAAACTCATGGGGGTGAGGGAGAAAACTCATAAGCGTGCATGAGTCATAGGTGTGTGGGTAAGAAGTCATAGGTGTGAGAGATAAAGACAAAAATTGGGTGAGAGCATACTAGTCAGATCCATCCACGTTTATCACTCAATCTCTCTTAATTCAGTTCAGATGGATATGATTTTTGTTGGAGAGGTAGAGTAATGTTTTACGAGTCCAATGGTCTAAGTCTCATGTCATTTGGAGGTCAGACGAAGAAGATATTGCTAAAAAAACCATCGGATGTTCATCACCCCTGAAAACTTCAAAGTCACTATCGTGCAATTGCACGATAGCGACTTTCACTATTCAACCTCCAAAGTCACTATCATGCATCTTCACAACAGCGACTTCCCTTCAATCCGAGTCGCATACCCAACTTCCAGGTTCCATAACTTTTGATCTAGAGCTCCAAAAATTGCAAAATTTATATCAATGGAAAGCTAAAAAAAATATCTACAACTTTTATGAATAAAATTTTGTCAAAATCTTCCTATATCAATACGGTTTAATCAAGAAATTTCATATCAAAATTTTACCTTTCTTATCTCTTTTCTTTGTTTCATTCTCAGCAAACTTCTCTACGGTGTCTTCCATCACTAATCCAACATTTCCATTTTCATTCATAGACTTCCTACTCTATCTCCCTTCAACTCAATACAACAAATTCACACTACCCCTAAATATGCAAGTTTAGTAAAATTCCATCAAAAGCCAAAGATCAGTGATTCATCCTATTCATTTTTTGCCATTCACCATTCTCTGTATTTCAGCTTTTGTAAACATTCGCTATTTTTCCTCTCAACTTTTATTTATACACTCATTCTCATCTCAGACCATCACTTTACAACTATTCTTCAACTTTAACATCATTCTTTTGATCATCTCTAAAATACTCACATATTCACGTACACACCTACATACATGTATATTCATAGTGAAGATAACAGAGCATGTTTGAACATCATCATTTTATAAATTTCCACACTAATCCCATACATCATTTCATTACTCTTTCTAACTCCAAAAATTATTTCTACATTACCAGATCATAAATAACCTTCAAATATTAAATAACATTTTATCCAAATTTTTCATCCTATTAGCGCAGTGTTCATAAAGACGTACGTAAATTTCATGATCATGCAAATGACAGTAATTTCATCAAATTTATTTCATAAATCTACATCTCTAAAGGATCTACTCAATACTTATTTGTTAAAATTCCAAAATCCTTAACTATCCCAAAGCCATAACTCCACGCAATTCATGTACACCACTGTATAAATTGACTAGCTTCGGTTCTTTCTTAGGGCAGAAGAAACATATAGCAAAGTGGGAGTGGTATAGAATAAGGAAAAACAAAGTTAACTCTTGGAGGATATTTGATGAAAAACTATGTGTGTTGGAAGAAACTTGAAGAAGGTGGCTACGAAGAAAGTAACTAGGACATAGTACTAAGTCTTTTAACTCCCAGAGAACATAACTTACTTTCTAACAAAACTATAAAAGGCAACTTGACTAAGTTAGTGACACTTGTCACCTATGTAATATATAAGGCTCTAGCTAAGTTCCTTTTGAACTAATTACTTTAACTTCCTCCTTACATTACAATTATCTCCAATGTCATTTGATTCCTATTTCTATTTTCCATAATAATCCAAAATTTTTTAAATTATTCCTAAAATTTCCAACATGATAAATTCGAAATTCCCAATAATATCACAACTCAATTCAATTATACCCAGAGTTATCCATGAATGCATGTATAATTATCTTCATGTGCAAGATTTCACTATTTATGTGTATGTGTATGACATATTATGCAAAAGCATGAAAATGCATTTCTAATCTCTCATTACTCACTCATATTTACTATTCTAGCCTCCCTGTAGGTAATGGGATGTTACAAAATTGCTACACTTCCTTTTACTTTTTATTTTGATATGCTTATATTATGTACATTGGGCACAATGTACAAATTTAAGTGTGGAGAAGGGATTTATTAAGCTTATTAGAATCTTTGATATTAAATTTTATTAACTGTTATCCTGAATTAATTAAAATTTGTCTATAAATACTTTAGTTCATTATTGATTATTGAATTGAATTAGTATACAAAAGGATGAAAGTTAGAATGAACTTACTTTTATAAGTATATTTTTAATAGTTGTTGAAGTAGTTAATTTGAATGAAAATTACATATTATTTACACACATTGATTATAACCCCATTATTAACCTTTATCTTATTTTTCTTGAAACCTTTTCATTAATTTGGACCTCAAAGGTTATTTACATTACTTGAATGTTTGAAACTTGAAAATTTGAAAGGTCCAATATTTCTTTGATTATGGTATATGATGAATGCTTGAAAAAAATGATTTAAAAATTTATGTTGCAAGAATAGAAAAAATGTATAGTTCCAATGGATTTATAATGCAAGAGCCTATATATTGTGAAATGATAAGTTTCTTGTAATGCTTCTTTTTTAAATCTCCTTCAAATTTGTCATGCTTTTATTGTCCTAATCATACATTACCTAAGCCCTAGTAAACCCTTATAAAGACCTTTCGATTTTTGTTTCTAATTTACTTATACGTGTTGGATATGTGATAATATTGAAAGAATATGGTTAAGAGTTCTACTATGAATTTATTTGAGAGTTTAATACTTTTCACCCTAATCACTTGGGTGTATTGAGTAAAACCTTGGTGAGGATATAAAGATTTATGGTTTTGATTTTAAAAAAATTATTGATGTGATTACTAGTGATATTGACTTATCAAGTAGTTTTAGGATAACTTGAACTAATTATATATTAATTTGATTGATATGACATAATGACTTAAACTATAGATGGAAAACTTAAGATTAATAAAAGATACATGTTTTTAAAGTTGATAATTTAGACTATGATTTGTTGGAGGATAAGTAAAAGCTTAAGTGTAGAGATGTATGATAGATGCTTATTTGAATATAATTATACACTAATATTTTGTTGGACCAACGGAGGTTGACAAGTTAAATCCCACTTATGTTTTGATAATAATAAAATGTATAGAATTTGTTAAGAAATTATTTCAGTAGTTTTGGATTGAAATAAATCTAGAAAGCATTATAAATCATGGTGAAATCAAGAAGGAAGTAATCTTGAACATAATAGAGACATTAAACATGAAGATTATGGGTGGATCTGATTAAATGTATCCGTTGGAGTCACCATAAGTACACCAGCATTTCACAAGTCGACTAATATATTAAGGATCATCATATGCGGTTTGAAACAAGTCGACTAATGTGTTGCAAGTCGACTACAAATCAATTAAATAGGAGCACTAGTCGACTATCATGTCACTAGTCGACTGATCGAGGAGCGAAGTCAAAGCCTGCAGTGAAAAATGT
>JAOQMP010000005.1:16139460-16164739 GCA_027563575.1 Erythroxylum pedicellare
ACAATATGTCAATACTGATCAATATAAAGTATCGTTTTAGATTTTTTTAAAATTATAAAATATTCATTGAATTTTATAAAGTTGTAAAATAGTCCCTTGATAGATTATACCATCTAATTTTTAACTTTATTTCTTATGTTGTCTTAAAAATTCATAATAATATAAATTTAATATAACAATTTATATTTTCATATTCCTATTAATATTACTTTTCACATGTTAATATTTCTCATATTCAAGGTCATCATTAGCATTTCATATTATGGCAAGATTGTTACCAATCTTGATAGTGACCAACAAAATGAGTTTTGAAAACACAAAAGAATCATCCCTTTGTGTAAATGAACCTACAAAGATTGTTACTACTAGTAGCCTATTTTTTAAACTTGTAGCAATTAGGGGCCCATGGCATTTTTAAAGAAAAGGTTAAAACTCATAATGCAACACTCTATATAAGAACTTTTAATCATAGAATGTAATTAGTATAATTGAAGACAAATGTAAGCTATATACATTAGTTTAATTTGATTCAAATTATTCATTCATCTATATAATGAGAACCTCGTGTAGAAGCATCATAATTCAATTTTATGAAGTTTTGATGATCTTATTAAAATTATCAAAACTGAACTAGTGAAAAAAATGAGAAAATGAAGAAGCCACATTCTATAATTGTAACTCCTTTAATAGCTTTTATTTTCTCTACAATGGCATTTGCCTAATCTTTTGTGATTTTTTGTTTCAACACGCAGGTACCTCCTTAACTAGTTCTTTGGCCTCCTTCAAATCTAGATTAGTAAAAGCTCTAACTTTTATAATAACCTTGATTTTTACTATTGCACCAAATTTCTCTGACTTTAAATCAAAAGTTGTTTCCTCTTTATTTTCCTTAACATACAAAGATCATGTTCTTTTTAATATATGCTAAAGTGCCACATCCAATACACCAAGCTTAAACTTAGGCATAATATAAATTTAAAGATGAATGACAATAGAAATGAAGAACTTGGATTAAGTTATGGAGTTTTCTGTTGGACGAGGTGACGGAGAGGAGAAGCAAGAGATAGAAAGAGTTGCAAGGACTGAGGAGAGTCCATAGCTCTATGAGAAGATTCAAGAGGAAAGAAGAGCAGGAACAACTTTAAGGTTAGGATTTTTTAAAGTTAGTACTTCAACTTTCACAAATTTTTATTTTAGTTGTAATATAAAATTGATATTTTTTGTGCCATCTAGTACCAATTGGCATCAACTGAAAAAGTTGATATTGATCGGCGATATAACATGATAAAAAACTACATGATGTGTACCGTTCTTCCAATTAAAGTTTTTTAAACAAATATTTGATGACAGTGGTATATTTATTTGTTAATTATCATGTATTTAATATTTATTTAATAAAATTGTTACATAATCGGTACAATTTATATAATGATTTTTCTGTATGTAGATGAAGTGGTGCAAACTATTGAAAATCTTAATTATAACAATTAACTAATCTCTTTCCTCTATTGTTTAATCTTTACTTCTCAATTTATTTTTTTAAGTTATTGATTTGATTTTGAAAAATGTAAACTTTCATTTATGTGCTTTTATACAGATTAACCAAGAAAATTCTATACCAAATTTTTAATTAATTTTTATAAATATTTTTAATTTTTTGTATTTTTTTACACTAAAAAACTTAGATTCTATTTTATATTTTGTTTATTATGTGACTTGTGTAAAACATTTGTACTTAAATTTATTAACAAAGATTTTAAAATTTGATTTTATTAAAATTTGATCCTAACCTGACTTGATTAAATTTCAATTCATAAACACAACTTAAAATTTTGGGTCGAGCTAAGGTGATAAGGTGATTAAGTCTAATCCAGCTAATACCAATCCTACGTAAGACATAAATATTTAAAAAGATGTTGGATCTACATATTAACTAGCTATAAAATGATTTTATAAGTCTAAAGGATGGTTAGTGATTTCAAATCCAGAGGTTAAGCGTATTATGACAATTTTATGTAAGACAAAGCTTGCTTTTTTAAGGGTGATACTGGAAAAGTTGATAGATATGTCACTTTTATTGTATAGAACCATATATGAGATTTTCACCTTATATGGCTACTCTATCAATTCTTTCAAAGTCATTGGATCCTTTTCTTTATTCAAGAAACTCTTTTTTTCCTCCACCCTGTCCTGAAGAGTAACTAGGCTAAATTCAGTCACGTTTTCATATTCCAATTGAACACTTTTCTTTTTTGATTGTTTTCAAAGGAGAAGATTCTTCTTTTCACCTAATATATAAGGATCCAATCATGATCTTATAACTTATAATGAAAATAAAAAAATCTCGATTAATCCTTTTACCCCTCATTATTCGAGAATCAGATATATTTTTCTTTTTAAGTTTGAATTTGTTCATTTGGAATTTGGGCTCTTCTACTTCATTTTTAATATTTTTCTTTTTATTTATTTATTTAATTTTCTTTTTATTATTATAATTCTATTATTCTCTTTTTAATTCCCTTCCATTATTCCTTAAGTCCCGTAGGCTTTGTTTGATCTTATAGAATTGAACCCATTTTCTCCATATATCCATATAATTGAAATATTTTTATTTAATTTTGGATTTTATTTATTTCTTTTTAATAGATTTTTTAAGATTTATATAAAATATAAAATATAAAAATATATTTGAATGGTTTAAATAAAACGTTTATATTATGTTATATGATACTTAATCTTTTAGTTATAGATTCTACTTATTTCATTATTTCATTATTATTGTTTTATATATATAATTTTATTTAAATATTTTGTCTTAAAGATTGTAATCCAGCGAAGGTGCAATTCGAGACATGAAGAATAAAAAATAAAATTTTTTCCTTGCTTAAATTTTCAATGTTCTGAGCATTTTATTTATTTTATATTAAATAAATAGATAAATTTAGTAAATAAAGCAAAAGAAAAAAGGTTCGATAAATTTTAAAAAAACAAGGCATCAATAGAATCGAAAAGAGAGGGATTCAAACCCTTGGTACAAATAACTCACACAACAGATTAACAATCCAACGCTTTAGTCCATTTAGCCATCTCTCCCAATTAAAAAAAGTAATTAAATTGTTACATTACACATCACATAAAGTTGGAAAAAGTTCCCTCTTGATCTCTCTTTATTACTTTAATGCAGCCTTAGACGCTTCAATTGTCAATTCTAGCATTAAGCGAGAGGTGTTATGCCTATGATTAGGGTTTGGATCCTATATTACAAGTTAATCTTACTCCAATTGTACCAATAGGCGACATAAAGGAAGAAGCATTATGCCTAGGAATTAACAACACATTAAAAATTTGTTATAAATTCACCCTTTTACTTATTAGGATCAAGACTAAGAATTGAGACAGCAAACATCCATCTCATTCATACTTTGGATACTTATACAATCAACAAAGACTGTTGATCTGACTAATTCCTAGAAAGTGAAGAGTGTTAAAATTTCTATATGATACCAACATGCTTGATGTTTAGAAACAATCTTTGAAGGTTGACTAGGATTTCTTATAAAAATACTAGTCATGTTTAGTTCATAATGAAAATATTGAATTCCTTTTTAATTTTATATATTATTCTTATTTTGTACATAAAGGATCATACGAAATGAAAATCTCATGTATGATTATATTACGTGAATTATTTCTAAAGAAGGAAAGAAGGAATACACGCATAGAAAAGACAAAGGAGTGAATAGTAGATTTCCATGATTTTTTGCATATGTACAAAACTGTTTCAACAACTATTTAATAGTGATAGAATACTTACTATGGTGACACGTGTTGCCATCTTACATAGTTTGTTAAAGCCATTACAACTAAGATGCGTTTTATTATATTAGTGAATACTATGTTCTTTGATGTCATTTGCATCATCTTCGTCTTCATGCCATTCTTCAGTGTTTCTATTGTTCATGAATTATTTTTTATTAACATCCCCTTTCCTTTCAGAAGCCACCTTGTCTATTAAATTAATTTTCGAAAATCTCCTTTATAAGTCGAACATGGTTTCCTACGTAGAAGTGTCCTTAGGCTTTCCTTGCATTACATTAAAACTTGAGTTACTGAGCGATTTTGTCACTTAACTATTCTTCTTCTCCCCCCATGTAACTTTTGGTATATTCTTTCTATGTTGATTACAACTGCTAGTAATCGTGAAGACCATGAGGTTTTCTCCGCAATAAATTTCTTTAGCTGTGATATATGAAAGGTAGGATGAATGGTAGAATCCTGGGGAAGCTCCAGTGTATACACCACCTTATTAACCTTTGCTATGATATGGAAAGGACTATAAAACAATAGGGTATTTCACTGTTTATAGTGTCATTTCCCTCTCTTGTAGTGCTTAAACAATTATAGCATTATAAGAGTCCCTTTCTAAATAGGGAATGTAAGAGGTGGAGGATACCTATACAAAATCTCGAATGAGGTTGTGTTAATTGTGGTGTGGTGAGTGGTATTATACCACCATTCTGCCACTGACAACCAACATGTTCATTTCTATGGAGCATCACTACAAAAAATCTAAGTTATGTTTCTAGGATCGTATTAATTGCTTCTATTTGACCATCTATCTGAGGATCATACAAAGTGTAGTATCTCAAAGTAACTCCTTGCAAATTGAATGTTTCTTGCCAGAATGAAATTAAGAACAAAGGGTTGAGATTGTTTACTATACTTTTCAACATACCATGAAGTTTGAATACATGATCCATAAAAGTTTGTGCTACATCTTGGGCTATATGTGGGTGTCCCACGACCATAAAATTAGAGTATTTACTCAATCTATCTTCCACCACATAAATACAAGATTTACCTTTTGAAAGTAGTAACCTTTCAATAAAATCCATGTTGATTTCCCGCCAGTAACCCTTCGATATTAGAAGAAATTATAGCAATCTTAGGTAAGTTACATTGTCATGCTTGCTACGTTGGCATTTAATGCAATTTGTAACATAATTTCAAACGTCCTTTGCTAAATACTTCTAATGAAAGAAATTTTTTACTCATTTAATGGTCGCTCTCACCCCTAGATGACCTCCCTATAGGTTATCATGTGCCAAAGAGATTAGCTTCTTCCTAAATTCCTCATCACAGCTGATAACCAATCTTCCTTTCCATCTTCAGAGATCATTCTTCCATTTATAATTTTTTGATTGCACTTATTGAGGTTGTAGTCTTTTAATTAAATCACGAATGGTTGTATCTTTTCTCCAACCTTTGCAAATTTCTTCCATTAACATCGTCTGTACCTGAGATATTGTAAGTGTAAATAGTTCACAACTCGACACCCTGTATGATGTATCTTCCACCACATTTTCCTTTCCACTCTGATAAACCACCTTGAAGTCATTTCCTATTAGCTTAGGTAACCAATTTTGTAGAAATGACATAACAATCCTTTGCTCCAAAAGATAATTTAAGCTCTTATGATCGATTAACAATATGAAAATTTGACCATTCAAATAATGGTGTCATTGTTTCACTGCCTTGATGACTGTCAAAAACTCCTTCTAGTATGTGGAGAGGCCTTAACGTTTGGGTGTTAATGATTTGTTGAGGAAGGTGATGGGATGCCCATCTCATTGAGGAACCATGTCAATACCTCTATCACACACGTTTGTTTCTACAGTGAATGGTTATGAGAAATCTAGTAAGGCTATAATAAGAGTTATTATCAATAATTCCTTTAATTCATCGAACATCTATTGTTATCCCACAAGGTGTTTCTTTAACAATACATTTAACGGCTACGTTATTACACCATAATGCTTAACAAAGTATTGCACAGTGGTGGCCAATTTTTAATGATGGAGATATTTCTCGCATCTGTTGACACTCCTTTCTTGGAAATCGAATGTCCCAAGTATTCGACCTCTCAAGCACCAAGGATGTACTTGTTTCTATCAAGGAATATTTGATGTTGTTTCACACATTGCAGAACCTAACATAAATGATCTGGATGCTGTGAGAAGGTACTACTGTATATAAGGAGGTCGTCAAAAAATACCAATAATAATTTCCGTAAATACGATATGAAAATCTCATTCATGAGACTTTGTAAAGTGGATGGCGAATTTGTAAGCCTAAAGGGCATTACTAGAAATTCAAAGTGCACTTCGTGAGTTCTAAACACCATTGTTGGAACATTTTCCTCCCTCTTTTTGATTTGTGATAGTCAGATCGTAGGTTTAGTTTGGAATACTAGCCAGAACCTATCGTGTCTAATTTCTATTTACTTTGCTTGCCTTCATATCTTAAGTTTGGTTACAAATTCTTATGTTTTGATCCAAATGAGAAATGAACTGAGTGAAAATGGAGTGGATATTGTATGCATGTTAATTGCATTATTTTGTAATTTTGTGTGAAAAATGAAAGTTCACATAAATAATTTGCATGAAAAAAAGAAAAAAAGAAATATGGTGGCTAACTTGTCACCACCATGACCATAGCTGCACGAGGGTGACAATGAGTCACACCCATGACTACCATAATCACCCCCATGACATTTTTTTTAATTCGTCTAATTATTTACGTAGCATTTGCAAGTTGAAGGCTTAAAAACCTAAACCTAGAATGAGACTACAAATAGAAATAAGAGAGGAACGTGGCGGCACATTATAACATTCCACATTTCATAGACATTGAGACTCATTTAGGGACACAAAAATAGATAGAGAAAAAGAAGGCAAAGAAGAGAGGAGGGAAAGTAGAGACTAATCGGGTGAGGAAAAAAGAAACACAACAGAAAGGTGGAAGTAGTGTAAGCCTTCGATCTTCTGTGTAAGAACCAGGTAGAAGTAGAAAGCGAGAGCCAACGTAGAGAGCTTGAAAGTGGCAAGAGATCACTGTAAATATCTCATCTGAACACTTATTTCCTCATTCTATTTATCATTTCTCTGTTGTTTCACTAAACTTACTCCTCTGTTAGTTGATATACTCATAATCTATTAGCTTTTGATAGTTCATTTTGGTTGTTTACTTGGTTTATTGCTTAAATACTTTTCTTATACTGATGAAGATAGGATTGAAGTATTTAAATATGATGAATCTTGTTATTTCTATGATAGGTTGATCTCTTTTTCTTGAGAATTAATGTAACTATTTTAGTCAAATATGCATGATTGAGGGACTATGTTGTTGTCTTATGTTTGCTATAGTTTTTGAACTGAATGGATGCAATAGCATGATCAAACTTTGCATCATTTTGGTATTAAACGAAGGATCGAGAGAGGAAGTTTAATATGGAACAAGAAATTATAGACGCTTTGGTTAAGAATTAGAAATATATTAACTTAAGGTTCCTATAATTAATTCGGATGATAACTTATTGAATACAAAAGTTAGACTTAGTTTATTATTTGAATGATCTTAGAGCTTAACTGTCAATTTTAGTAAGACGACTACCCAATCATTTCCCCTTAGTCATGCATAAGAGATTAAATTAGTGAAATTAATTATTAAGAGTTTTCCAGTTTGATTAATCTATTCGTTTTTGCTCCCAGTTAATTCTGTTTACTTTTCAGTCTAATTGCTTAATTTTCTTTAAAGTCGTTACTCAACAAATCGGATAGAGTGTTTAGGATTGCATATGTTTTTATTTTTGTTCAAGGTTAGTTTAAGTGAACCAATTTCACCTTCGTGGCAGACGACCCTAGGTAATCAATTATAACTATCTCGTATACTTACAAGTAAGATAGCCTAGGTTTTTTAGAACTTATTTTGGGTATAACAAGTTTTTGACACCGTTGTTGGGAAGGTGTTAATTTTTAGACTTTAAGTAATTTTAATTATTCTTGTCTATCTATGCACACATTTTTATCTTGTTATTTCATTGAGTTGTTTTAGCAGTTTTCGTTACTAATTCAGTGTTGTTTTTATTTGGTTTATACGAGGAAGGAGGTCTCAGAAAGGTGAACTTGCTCCCTATGTTAACAACGTACATCGGATAAGATGACCTCTAAGGAACTTTGGAGACAAACTCGAGGGACCCAAACCAGAAGATCAAGAGATAGGTGAAAGGCAGCCAGTAATGAAAGAGTGTGCCAGACTAGTAATCGATACTATCACTTCATGTATTTGTCTGAGAGAGGTAGCCATAAACTATGAATTAAAGAGCATCCACTACAACATGCTACCATCGTTCTATAGGGTTCCCAATGAAGATCCTTTAAACGTCATTCAGGAATTCTACACTACTCTCCAGACATTTCCTTTGGATGGCCTAAATGAAGATCGACTCAAGATGAGGTGATTCCTATACACATTGAAGGATCAGGACAAGGTATGACTGATGACCATTCCACCTAGCTCATTGACTACATGGGAGGAGGTGTACAACAAATTCATAGGAAAGTTCTACTTCCACCAGAAGACTTCTGAGTTGCGGACAAATATAGCTATCTTCACTCAAATAGAGGGAGAACCATTCCATAAGGCGTGAGAATGCTTCAAACTTTTTCTAATTCAGTATCCATACCATCATTTTCCACTCCACATGCAGAACCAGTTCTTTTATGATGGATTGATGCAACAATGTCAGTACACAGTGGAAAATACAATAGGAGGACTTGTGGGAGAGAAAACGGCTGAAGAAATGTATGAAATCTTTGAAATGTTGGGGGAGCAATTCTTAATAAAAGAGTGTGAGGGGAAGAAGAGTTGGAGTTCATGAAGTGAGCTCGAATTAAGAACTAGCTCTGCAATTAGCTGAGTTAACAAGGAATATAAAGATGTTAACTACAAGACTACCCCAAAACGTTCCAAATCAAGAGGTATGTGGTATATATGGAACTTATGGTCATAGAGCTCAAGTTTGTTCATATTCTTGTGAGCCATTTGTAGATAGGAAGAACAAGTGAACTCATTCAATGGTTTTTAACCAAGGGAGCAAAATGATCTGTACTTGAACACCTACATCCCTAGTTGGAGAAACCATTAGAAATTTTCATGAATGACCAACAATCCACCAGTACAATCCCAACCATAATACTAAAATTTTCAAAGGTAAAATTATTACCAAGGGCAATATTCACTTTAAAACCCACCAAGAAAGCCTTCTTTGGTGGAAAGCCTTAATGCATTTATTCAGGTCACAACTTAAAATCAAGATACGAATAGTCAGAGATTTGGTTCTTTATAGGCATCTGTAAGGAGTATTGAGACTCAAATAGGGCAACTTGCTGCTTAAATGCACAATAACCAAGAGGAAAAGTTACCTAGACAACCTGAGAAGGCCCAAGCAGTTACTGTTTTGAGAAGTAGAAAGGTGATTGATAATCACATTGAGATTTTTCCTAATTTGTATAATGCTGCTAATCAAGAGGAGGAGAGCCTCTTAAGAGAAAAAGATGAGCAGAAGGAAGTAAGTAATGGGCATTACTCTTTTAGTCACATTCAAAAAGTCAAAAAACTTAAGCATGACACCAAGGATAATCAAGGATAAAAACCGCAAAAAGTGAAGGATCCCTATAGACCGCCAATTCTATATCCAAGTCATCTTAAAAAATCGAAACAAGATGAACAATTTTTATACTTATATAGCATGATTTTTAAGGTTAGCTTTAATCTGCCCTTGTTAGATGTGATTAACTAAGCACCAAGAAATGAAAGTTTGAGCTTAACAAGAAAGTGATAGTTTCGGAAGTAGCAAGTGCAATTTTTCAGCATCAATTACCCCAAAAACTGGAAGATCTAGGGAGTTTTATCGTGAAAGTATCAATGGGTAATGGGATGAGGTTAAAGGTATGCTTGACCTTAAAGAAAGTATAAACCTTATGCCTTGCTCTATTTATGAGAAACTAGATCTAGGACAATTAAGACCTACCAATATGTGCTTACAATTAACTGATAAGTCAATCTGTTACTCAAAGGGAATAAAGGAAGTGTTAGTGAAGGATGGCGGATTGATTGTCCCTGTAAACCTTGTGGTCTTGGATATGAGGGAGGTTAAAGAGCAAATGAAGGAGCACACCATACTCCCAGGGAGGCTTTTTATGGCTACTACCAATACCTTGATTGATGTGAAGAACGGGAAAGTGAGCATGACTACTTTGGGATAAACAATAGAATTTTCAATTTTTAATTCAAGTATTCTTTGTTGAGAGTGTTCTTTCTTGATTAAGGAACTCTAGAGCTTACTTTTAAATACTAGTCAAGGTCACATAATCATATGCAAACATTGAAATGATGAAGGCAATTATGATATACCCTTTTTGCTTAAAAAGCCATCATAATTTTACCCTTAGTGAGTCCCCTTTGAGCTTCACATGAACCATTTCTTCTTTAAACCCAAATGTGAGCCTTAACCTTGATTATTTAACTTTTTCATCATACTATTGAGCATTTGAATGGGTATGATTGGGTTTAGGGAATAGTTGCTTGAATAAGTGTGGGGGAATCATTTGATATAATTGATTTTTGAGTTAGGAATGGGTATGGTTGTAGTAATTTGTATCTCTCCTCTATATTTTACCTCTTTTAAACTTGATCTTGTTCTAAATAAAAATAAAAAAGAAGAGAAAAAAGAGAAAAGAGAAAAGAAATAAAAAAGGAAAAGGAAGGAAGAGAAGATAAGCAAAAAAATGAAAAGAAGAGGAGAGACATAAAAAGGGACGTGCTAATCTTGTTAACTTCAAAGAAAACAATTGAGTGTTTTATGCTTCATTGTTTGTATTACTATAAATGCTCAATTTGTTATGTGGTTTTAAACTATGATTTTCCTTTTTCCTACTCTTAGTCCAACCCCATGAAAACTAAATAAAGACCTTCAAATTGATGTTTGTGTTTGATATGAGTGGTGGAGATTGGATTAGTAAGCAAGTCTATGGTAGATGCCCTACATGAAATGAATTATAAGTGAATACATATCCTATCTTTGAATGCTTGAGAGGATGGAGAGTGGAGTGAGTGTCTATCACACTTGTTGATGGTTATTTAAATTGGAGTACTTGTTGATTTTGACTAAATATGTGAAGAATAACTTCTTCATAAAATATTATAAGTTTCAAGCTCTTAGGTTGTGATTATTGAAATGATCGTTGATATCTTTGACTATTATTTATTACAATTATTGTTTCCATTGTTTATTCTTGTATAGTCTGGTATTATTTATTTTACTTGAGCACAACCATAGTTTAAGTGTGGGGAAATTGTTGTGTCTAATTGCTATTTACTTTGCTTGCTTTCATATCTTGATTTTGGTTACAAATTTTTATGTTTTGATCCAAATGAGAGATGAAATGAGTGAAAATTGTGTGAATATTGTATGCAAGTAATTGGATTATTTTTGCGAATTTTTCTTGAAAAATGAAAGTTTATGCAAATAATTTGTATGAAAAGAAAAGACAACAAAGAAAGGTGGTGACTTAAGGTGTCACCACCGTGACAAAGCTTGTCACAGTGGTGACTAACTTGTCACCACCGTGACTATGGCTACACAAGGGTGGCAATGAGTCATACCTGTGGCTGCCATACTTACACCCGTGACATGTTTTTCTTTAATTCGTCTAACTATTTATGTGGCATCTATAAGTTGAAGGCTAACGGCCTATTTGGTAGAATGGAATAGCCATTCTATTCTTAACACATTCCTAACATATTCCTAAACCTATGTTTAGTTAAAAACAGAGACAAGAATACGGAAGCATCATTAACAACTATTCTTCAAATTTGGAGATTAAGCAAACCCGACACCAGCCCATCTTTAGCTATTCGAAGAATAGCTCTTCTTGTTGAAGACAACTTTGTCCTCTTATGTTCCAACCTCTGAAAGTTCTTGTCCTTCTTTGAGATTGGAACATCTTCGAGCCTCCTCTTATCCTCTCACGTTCAAGCCTCCGAAATCTTCCACTTCTTCAACGTACGCTGTTATCTTCTCCAGTTCGTGATTCCAGATCTACCATTTCTGGATTCTAGGTAAGTGAGAATTCTTACACAACACCAAAAGACTTCATCTTCTTATTCCACAGGCATTCCCGAGTATAAGTGATACCCAATTTCTATAAATATATGTACTTAACAACCCTCCTCATCCTTTTTCTTGATTTCTTGTTCTGTTTTTTTTTTTGACCCACCTCCAATGTTAACTCCACAAGAAGTTCATTCCTTTTTTCTGGATAATATCTTTGTCTCTTTTTTTTTGGGTATTTTATCTTGATGAATAATCGCTTTTGAAATTGTGATTTTCAGCTCAAATCAAAATCTGGAATCCTCATGAGCAAGACAGCGAGCCGATTCTTGATGGAGGTCCCAACGATCTAAGGTCTAACAAACAATTTGGGGAGGAGGATAAGTCTCACTCTCACACTGGAGATGGATCGAGCCCTGGGTATGATAAAGTTTCTCTCCTTTTTTCTTTTCCTATTTTTGCTTTGTTTCATGAAATTGAGAGAAAAGCATATGAGCTTCGATGTGGGTTTTGTTGGTTTAGTGCCTCTGCCTTGAATTTAGACCTCTTTATTGTCGGAAAAGATGACATATTTTAGAAATCAAACTTAGGGATCTTTTTACTTTCATTACAAATTGATTATTGAACTTTCTCTGCTTTCTTTGCGTTTAATACCCTTCACACAACTTAGACAGCTTCAAGTGCAAAAATATAGTTAGTATGTTATATTGATATCGCTGTTTATACTTAGATATTTTTCCAATTTAGCAAAGTCTAGCAAAGTCAGTTGTGTTATGTGTTGATGTAATTGTGAGCATGTGAGGATATATCTGAAGCGCTATTATTTTGCCTTTGTTGCTAGTTCAAGGAACCTATTTGATTAGTTTGTTTAATATTACTCAACATGCTGCAAAAAGATATTTATAGGAGGTTTAGCAAGAGAGATTATTACTGGTTAGTTTCTTCATCCTGTGCAAATTTGCAAATTGTATACTTTACATCTTATTGGTGTTTTCTTTTTCCTAGTTTTTCTTTGTCTTCCGCATCTGTTACTACAGCTCAATTCATCAAACATTTTGGTAAATATGGTGAGATTACAGATTTTGTGATAATGAAGGATAGGAAGACACCGTGTGGCTTTGGCTTTGTGACCTATGCAGATCCCACAGTTGTTGATCAAGTCATTCAAGACACACACATTATTAATGGGAAACAAGTAGGGTTTGTGTTTTTTTTAATTTCATTGAAAGACATGAACTGTTGACTCTTTGTTCCATAATCCAGAAATTGGACTTAGATTCTTTCCGTGCTTCCTTAATTTCCTGAAAAATAAAATGAACTTAGAATCATGTCTATGGTTTTCTGATATATGTTTTATTACCATATTTCTTAGGTGGAGATCAAGAGAACAATACCAAAAGGTGCTATTGGATCTAAGGATTTTAAAACCAAAAAAATTTTTGTTGGTGGAATACCTGCTTCAGTTACCGAAGGTATCTAGTGTCTAGAAAGCTGGATCTTTGGCTTTGATTTTCACGAGTATAAAAGTTGCTTGATTATATGTATCCATTTGCAATGGACAGATGAATTCAAAGAATTCTTTTCACAATTTGGAGAAGTTATAGAACACCAAATCATGCGGGATCACTCAACCAATCGCTCTCGGGGCTTTGGTTTTATCACTTTTGACAGAGAACTGGTGGTTGATGATCTTTTGGCTAGGGGCAACAAGCTTGAACTTGCTGGAACCCAGGTGAGAAGAATGTGGAATACCTTTAACTGCTTATTTTTTGTTCTTTTCTTTCTGATTCTCAATAATCTTTCCCTTCCATCTGTCTGTATTTTATCAACTTTTCGGCAGCACCCTAATCTCTTATATTTGTCAGTTAATGTAACAAACCATTCTTTAAAGGATTTATTCTCTTGCAACACCTCGAATTAAAACCCTATAGATCTATACTTTTGGGTTGTGCCTCTCCAAAATTTCTTTTACAACCAGTTTCAGTTTGTAAATTGTCATTTAGATTGGCTGTTTGTCTTTTCTCTTGTCCTCTTTTGTGGTAGCCAAACTACTAAAAGCTACATATATTAATGCATAATATAATTATGAGTAACCTTGTGGGTTATTATTGAAGTTCAGAATGTTGATAAACTGACTAACTTATGTTCCCAAGATGTGCCCTTTGTTTACTTCCTGTGAATTGCCCTGGTTTAGGAGGATCAGACCATATTTATTTCATAGTTCATTTGGGAGATTCTTTGATCACATAATAATCTTTATCATGTTTCAAGTAATGATAGTTTTTAGGCTTCGAAATGATTCCTACTCATTGATCTTTTTAACAGCCTGCTTTTTCTTCTCTATGTGTACTGTGTAGGTTGAGATCAAGAAGGCAGAGCCAAAGAAGCCTAATCCCCCACCGGCCTCTTCCAAACGCTACAATGACTCTAGACCTAGTTTTAACAGTGGATTTGGTGAGTCTTATGGTGGATATGGTGCCAGTGGATTTGGTACCGGTGGTGGTGGTGGCAGTTATAGAGCAGGGGGTGCTTATGGGGGTAGAGCTGGAGGTTATGGTGCATATGGTGGTAGTGAATTTGGTGGTTACGGAGGATATGGTGGCGGCGGCAGTGGAATAGGCCCTTATAGGGGAGAACCCTCCATGGGATATTCTGGTCGTTATGGGGGAGGCTTTAGCAGAGGTTATGATTTTGGAGGCTATGGTGGCCCCGGTGAGAGTTATGGTGGATATGGTACGGGTTATGGCAACAACTATGACACCAGCCTCGGGGGTGGCTATGGAGCTAGTGGTGGAGGTTCCTTCTATGGAAGTAGAGGAGGATACGGTGGTGCAGGTACTGGAAGATATCATCCTTATGGGAGATAGATGGTTCTTGAAGCCAAGATTTAGGAAATATATGGCGTCAGGGCATTGTGGGTTGTCTAGATTATGGTATTGAGGTTGAATTTTCAATTTTGTTGGCTTTCTTTCACCTAGTCAGAGGAGGTTCTTGGTATTCTTTTCTCTGAATATTAGACCGTCTAGTCATCTTTTCTCTTGCCAAGACCAGAAGACCGAAGAAACCATTGGTTCCTTGTTTTAACACCATGAAGTGCAAACTGGACAAAACATTGTATCCTCACTCAGATTGTGAAAAAGAACATCTGAGACTTAAATTGCACTTACATGAAAACTTAAATTCTGTTGTACTACCAAATAAAAATTGTTGACTTATATAGAGGCTCTTGTGTGAATCCGTTCTTCAAATGCCTGAAATTTGCTATCAATATCTGAAATTTTTTTAAAAAGATTGAAAAAGTGTTTTCAAAATTTTAAAGTTTAATTATAAAAGCAGCTATTAAAAAATTAATTGTTTTATTTTAATTTATAAAAACTTATTATTTTATAAAAATTAATTTAAAATTTTAACAACCTTGACGCTAACTAAAGGTGAAACTTGTGCAATACCCTGATGCAAAAATAGTTTGGGGTGTAAGAAAGAACAAACAGAAAATAAAGAGTTGAGGGAGAACATTAAATATCGTTGAAGTAGAAGAAAATTGAAAGTTTGAGTATTTTATTACTACATTTTAAAGGTTAGGTTAGAATTGAAAAAATTTAAAAATTTAGGCATTTTTTTTAGTATTTTTAAAATTTTACGAAATTTAAAAATTTTTAAAATAATTAAACCTAAATAAGATTTCGAATCATTTGCGTAAAGAAAAATATTTAAGGAGTGAAAAAAAGATGAGGTGAACTAAAACTTTGTGGTTTGCTTTGCCGCTGAGAGTGAGAGTGAGAGACACGTCAATTATCTATTAAAATTTCTGGCTTTCTTTATATACACGAAAATCAGTTATTGAAAAACTAAGAAGCAAAAGAAGAAGATGGCAATGGTGTCATGGCATCTGGGAGCTCATCAGAAGGTGCTAGTTCTAACAATCCCACTAAAGTTTACGGTTGCTTGCTCGGTCATTTCGTTTGAACTGGAAAATCTTGACAGGAATTAGATAAAAAAATAAGTAAATAAGCAATTTTTATAGTGTTTTGATATGTGTAAGGTATGAATTTTGGCAGACACCGGGTCTTCATATTGTGTGTAGAAAGAAGGAACGAGACAGAGATCAGTTCCATCCTTACAAAGTCATTGAAATCACTCCTCCACCCAAGAATCTTGGCATTCGTTGCTTTCCTCCCGTGAGTTTTTGGGTTTTGTTTGTTCTTGGTTCTTTTGATAATCTTTTCAGATTGCAACTGCTGTTAATATTCTGAGAATTCGTTTTGTAGTTTACAGGTTTGTAAATTGTAAGATAGGAACTGTATTAACGTCTTCTGATTAATACCATGCCAGTTTGTTAACTTGATGAGAAGTCATGAACCTTTTTCTGGGTTTTAAGCGGTTGGGATTGCAAGGGTTTGAGAATTATTACTGATCTGGTGAATAGGGTAATAACTAGAAAGCAATGAAAGCCCCTTAACTAGAAAATCATCTATAGCTGTCCTATCGGTTGACAGGTATGTTATCATGTTGATCATGATATCTGTTCTAGATGCATAATACTTTGAGATGGAATCGAGACATTTAAGTAGAAATAATATGGTATTTGGTTTTATACCTTGTAAAATGTTGATATGGTTGAGACCATCACAGTCCTTGTAATTCCTGATCCAATTAGTTTCAAGATTGTGATGTGAGGGATGGTTATATTGCAGCGTCTTGTATGGCAGTCAAATTTCATTTACGATGTCAAACTGTTTTGAGAGTAGAGAAGTGAATTTTTCTTGGAGATTCAATTTGGGAGAGAAATATCATAAATCAATGTTTGTTAATGAAGTGCCTTTGTTTCTTTTGAGATAGCAGACCAAGATGAAAAGTGAAGAGGTATGTTTAGTGTATAAGTTTAGCTCACCATGTAAAAAGGTTCCAAAGAGAAAAGTGAGGAAATGATTACATGAAAAACAGATTGATATTTGCATCATTTTGCTTGGCGGTCTACTTCAGTAACTCAAAATTTATAGTAAAGCAGAAAAATAACCTTTGGGGGTGGAGATATACTTCATGCAGCGAAAGACAGATTGGGTGCTGTATCTCAAGGGGTGCTTATATAACTGTCAGGATTTTTACTCATTTCTTAAAAGAGTTGGTTAAAAGTACGTGGAATACCTCTTTCACTGAAGCTTTCACAAAAAACAGAAATGCAGGAAGTTTTACAGCAGTTTTACACATATGATCAGGTTCTGAAGCGTTTTGGGGTTAGCTCTCTCTGAATGGACTAATTTCCTGACTGTACTCAAATTAACCTTACTAAAATTGTGCTTGTAATTTCACCTCTAAGTCTCCGTACGATCTACGAATAGGAGTAGCTATGGAATCAAATTTTGTGTTACTAGGCTAGAGTTGATTGTAGATGGTTGATATGCCTCCATGTATTCAGATAGAAAGAGTATGACTTATCTGTAGTTTATGTTCTTACAAACGAAACTTGAGCAGTTTCTTTAAACCAAGTCATTCATCCCAAGGGAATAGGCTCAATCTAACTTGCGTAGGAACAGACAGAAATGACATTATTGTATCGTCTTCAACATATTTCTTATGTTCTTGTATTTGGACTTTGGTTGGCAGAACATGCAATGTGGGGAAAGTGTTACAATAGAAGGCCAAGCATATACGATCTCATCCGTAACTCACCGCTACCAGCTCCGGAAGGGAAAGTATGAACCAAGTGAGAAGAGACTTGATGTCTTGTCCACTGGAAGATACATCTTAAACTTATATCTTCAAAATTTACTAGAACAATCCTGACATCTTATGATCAACTACATTTAATCCAGTTAGCAGCGATGTTTTCTTTTTTTTAGCATTTCGAGCATTGCCTTAAGAATTCAGGTATCCTAAAGTTCATGTAGAGGAAGTATCATAAGCGACTCTGTATCAGCACACCAGATGAAGGAATGGATGGCTCTACTCATCATGAAACCTATCTACATGTCTCTTCAGCTCTTCTTTTTGCTACCAGGCAGTAACTCCAAACTAGTTTTTCATATCATACGGTGAGTACATCCGTCGAAATGGACATCGCTGCCCAAAGTTCAAGCGGTTCATGTCGGAGGGAATGTGTTGTGGAGAAAAAGGATTTCTTGGTAAGTTGTGCACTAGAATTATTGACTATGGAGACTATAAAAGTTGGATTAATATGTTTGCCCAATTATATGATAAAAAGTAATATATTAAATGATAAATTTACCCTAACACATGCAAATAATATATCAAAAGTACCTATAAATAAGAAAGGTTAAATGAAAAAAATCAATTTGGTTCAAGAGTTTATGACATGTCAGGCCCGGACTGCCAGGCCTAACCTGACCTGGTCTAAGTGAGAGGGACAAAATGACGTCATTTTTCAAATTTTCTTTTAAAAAATTAATAAATCAGGCTAGGCTGACGATAAAATTAAAGCAAGACTTATTATTTATGCATAAGTTTTCTATTAATTGTCTATCAAATATCAAAGTGGCAACCAACATACAAAATAAATAAAAAGGTTAATTATTCATATCATCTAACAAAATTTATATAAGTAAAGTGATAGATTGTTATTTACTATTTAAATTATTATATGATATAATGAGAGTAAAATAATATTTTGGAGAAATATATTTATATTCAAAGATGATACGTGTATTTGATTTAGAATATTTATTTACCTATAATTGATTGTCATTAGTATTTGAATTATGAATAATACATTGTAGCATCCATCCAAAAAAAGAACTATATTATGATTTTAATTATTTATTTTCAATACATAAATAAAATTGTATTTAATATGAACATTTATGTATAATTTATTTGCAATTCCTTCTCTTTGTTTACAAAGCATCGTCTGCTACTGCTTTCAACCTCTTTTTTTTTTCCCCAAAGGTAAAATGGTATTCCACAGGAAAAAAATGTACAACGTCAAAAGGGCAACCCCCGTCTGTAGACAAAAGAAAAGCAGAAGTCAAATGTACCCCTGCACAGAGTACCACAACCAGACTAAGCAAAAGCCCAACAAGATCAATTGGGGATACAAACAAAATACTGGCCTACAAAAATTTCAAAACAGTGGGCTTAAGCCCAGCCGAACCATGAAAGCAGCCTACATGAAGGGGCATGGGAGGCTAGTCATAAGGCCGACTTCGTATAAGGAGCAAGGAGCAGACAGCTAAGCCATGGGTCTTCACCAAAACGACAGCGCCATCTACGTTTTGCAAGCTACAAACGGTGACGTTACATAGGTGTATAAAACGTTGCGTAGCACTCATACACGACAACATTTGTGAAGGCGACGTCGTACTGCATTGGAAGCCCCCAGGCGCAAAACACCAACGGCAGCGTTTTCGGGAGGCTTTGAGCCCCATTGAATCAACACCATGCTGTTGGGGTTAGACGATACCGGAGCACTGCATTCAGGAGCTTGAACAAAAACGTCAGCGTATGCCATTCAAGTCTATTCAGAAAAATGACGAAGTATGCTTAATGTCAGTGTCCACAGTGGAGGCTGCATTCCATTTAGCTCGCATAAAACGACGTCGGATGTTACAACCCAAAAGACGTCACACCATGGTCTACGCGATAGTGCACCTGGGGAGATTGCGTCAGTCTCAAACGGCACCGTGTCATGTTATGAGACGGCAGCGTATCAGTTCATCCTACTCTGTCCTTACCAAGCATACCGAAAGTAATTGTATGAAAATAACCAGGGAGGGAGCCCCCCACGTACTGTTGCATGTGGCATGCAGGTAACTTTGTAACCCTCCCAAACCGATATTCATCTCCTCCGGCATCATACACCTTCCACTGCTCTATATCCACACATCCCGATCTCCACGTACTTAGGCATGCAGGAGGCAGAGTCCGTTTCCCTCAAGATCCGCTACCTCCATTCCTCTAAATCTGCACGACCTTCCACCACTAAACGAGATGGAGACCTAGGGCCGCCGAGCATAGTAACTCGCATACAGTAGAAATCCGACTGATCAAAAATCAATAAGCTCCATCGGGTACAATCTATACAGAATTTTATACACATGGGTTTTAATCTTTGCTACAACATTAGCTCGAGAAATGGTTGTAGCATCCATTACTACGGCATTCCTGGTTTTCCATAGTAGGTAGAGAGAGGTAATGAACGCAAGTTTGGCCGCCTTGCAACGGAGGAGAGAGCCACGATGATTGGTTCGCAGCCAACGAATGGAGCTCCGGAGGGTTGTCATAGCCCTCGGCATACTTAGCCAACCTCGTATAGAATCCCGGACGTCTTTCGTGAATGAACAAGAGAAGAAAAGATGCTCTGGTGTTTCATCAGCCTCTGCGCACAAAGAGCACTGACGAGTTATATCCATGAAGAGTAGAGTGCCCTTTGTAGGGAGTCGGTGTTGCATACAAAGCCAAGCAACAAAAGAGAACTTAGGCGGAATATATTGTTGCCAGATCAAAGACATCCAGGGGCGAGATGGCCGTTTGTCGCGTAGGATTTCATACACTTTGGTCGACGATAAGACACCGCCAACACATAGGGATTGGACTCCTTGGATTACCCTCGCCCTGCCTCCCAGTAAATCCACCAATAAATCCCGGATCAACGCAAGTCGTTTGAGTAGTGGGGAATCCCGAGTGTGTGGCCTCCAGTCCCAGATCGAGGTACTTCGCAGATGGTAGGTATGCATCCACCACGACCACAACGAGTTAGCCTCCTCATGACAGTTCCATAAAACCGTAGATAGTAAGGCATTGTTCCACTATTTATAATTACGCAATCCTAACCCACCTTCCCTTTTCAGAGCACAGAGGGTGTCCCAGGCTACCCGGTAGCGTTTCCCACCCTAGAGGAATAATCGATAAAGGGAAGTGATACGGTCCATAATGGTAGCTGGGAGGGGGAGGGTTTGCATCCAAAATGAGAGCACACCCTGGATGACGGACTGAACTAAAGTCAATCGACCCGCATACGACAAACTCTTCCCCTGCCACGCCATTAGATATGCTTCGACGGTTTCGACGAGAGACGAGTATTGTGCAACAGATATCTTAAGGGGGGCCAAGGGGACTCCAAGGTATCGAACAGGGAACAGACCTTCCGGGAAATTTACCATGTCTAGGATAGCTTCTTTTGCGCCCCCTAATACGCCTCTAAGGAAGATATTGGATTTGGTAGGGTTGACACTTAATCTCGCCACAGAGCTAAGAGTCCTTAAGCCATCCACGAAGACCCTGATAGACGGGATGTCACCCCTGGAGAAGAGCATTAAATCATCGGCGAATGCAAGGTGGGAGATACCCAGTAGCCTGCATTTCAGATGAAAGTTAAAACTCCCAGTAGCTGTCTTTTTTCTCAGGTATCTTGATAAATACTCCAAACACAACAGAAACAGGGAAGGAGACATTGGGTCTCCCTGGCATAGACCACGCTTCCCCTGAAACATGCCATGGAGGGAGCCACTGATGGACACCGAATATGAGGCAGTAGACACACACGTCATAACCCACGAGATAAATAGCGGGGGGAAGCCAAGGCCGATCAGCATTTCACGTAAAAATTCCCAGGACACAGTATCATAGGCTTTCGTGAGATCGATTTTAAGGAGGCATCGTGGCGATATTCGCTTCTGACTATACCCACGGACCAACTCTTGGGCCAAGAAAACATTATCTCGTAGTCGTCTCCCCCCAACAAAGGTCGATTGTGCCGGATCGACGATACTATCCAATTCAGAAGCCAATCGATCTGATAGAATCTTGGTGATTGTTTTATATATCACATTTAGGCAAGAGATGGGCCGGAAGTCAGTCACTCGAGGTCTAACATTCTTTGGGATTAAGGTAAGTGCAGTAAGATTAAGCCGACGGAGGAGCCGACCACTCCTAAAGAATTCTTGGACCGCATCACAAACACTATGACCAACACAATGCTACTGTTTTTTAAAGAACTTCGATGTGTACCCATCCGGCCCCGACGCCTTTTCACTGCCTATACTGAAAACCGCCTTTTGTATGGTTTCCATCGTGACGGGAGCCACCAGGAGAGCTTGAGCTTCCTGATCCAGTACTGCACCGTGAGAGACAATGTTCGGGTCCACTGCTATGCGTGGGGAAGGAGAGCCTAGTAGGGAAGTGAAGTAACGAACGAGCAGATTCGACACTTCTGGTAAGGAGGTAGTCTCCGACCCATCCTCTCTAGTAATATAAGTAATCATTTTTGCGCGACTTCGCTTCCGAGCCAGGGCGTGAAAATATTTGGTGCTTTTATCTGCCTCCATGAGGTGAGTACAGTTTGCTTTCTGCCGATAAAACATCCGTTCCGCATCTTAAAGGAAGACTAATCGCTTCCGAAGATCATTAACACTGGTCCTCAATTCTTCATTATCTGGTCGGCTAAGAAACTCCTGGTAGCTTCGATGGAAAACCTGTTGGGCTTCCTAAACTCGGATGGAAATATGGCTATATGCTGTCCGATTGAGGCGCCTAAGGGCCGGTTTTAAGGCAGCCAATTTAGAGCACAAACTGAACTGAGCATAACCTGCTATCTGCCGACGCCAAACATGTTCTACCAAGGGTGGAAATTCAGCATGAAGGGTCCACATATTGTAGAATTTAAAAGGTGTGTTCCCTTTTCTCTCAGCATGATGAAAATCAACTAATAGGGGGCAGTGGTCGGATTCCGCAAGCATCAGAAGGGTAGTAGCTGAACAGGGAATCTCTCTCGCCGTCCACTCCTGATTCATAAGGACCCGATCTAAATTGGCCCATCGTCTATTCTTCTACCAGGTATAATAGTCCCCATTCGAAGGAGCATCTTCTAACCCATGGAGGAGTCAGAAATCAAGTAGATCTTGAAGGTAGTAGGCAGCGGGGGGAAGACAACCTTTGCGTTTTGAAGCCGTACATACGCAGTTAAAGTCTCCCAAGAGCATCCAGGGAGTAGACTTGGCAGGTGCAATAAGTGTTAAATTCTGCCCAATTTCTTTACGTTCCCAAACGGTATAAAGATCGTAAACACAGGTCACGTAAAATTGTATTTTAGAGATGGAGCAAGTCATTTGGCAATGGATATACTGATCACCTCGAGCCTGTAAAGAGCACTGGAGCTGAGAGGGATCCCACATCAGGACTATACGGCATCCATGAATAATATCAAAGTTATGCTAAAAACCCCAACCCGGACAGCGAGTCTTAATAAACCTCTCCAACCTGTCGGGTGTAAGTTTAGTTTCTAATAGACAAACCAAGCTGCAGTGGTGTTGCTTCCTCAGGGAAGTAACACTTTAACCCTCGCATATTCCAACTGAGAAATTTCATGGTGGCAGTATGGAGGAGGTACCTCCATCTACCCTTCGTAAGAGTGCCCCTCGATGAGAGTTATGCCAAACAATCCCTCAGTGTGCCGGGGGCCCAACCCCGATCTTAGAACGAATAACACTAGCCTCCTTTCTTTTACAGTAATGCACCCCAGTAGGTACCGACTTCCCCACTCGACCCTGATCAACTGGCCCAGACGAAGAACGATCTATGACTGCAGTACTCGATAGAGAAGAAGTGCAAGGGATCGAGGCAGCAGGGGGTTGTGAAGTAGGACCCCTGGAATCCAAAGAAGCCACGCGATGCTCATGGAGGGCAGGATCCAGATTCTCCGGGAGCTCCATGCTAGGAGTAGGTCGTGTGGCTTCCTCCAGGGCATCCCTTTGCTCAATGGAGCATTGTGTAGGAGGTTTAGTAGTATCGACAGTAGAGGCAGAAGGATGGTTCACAACAAGTTCTGGAGGCGCTGGGACCTGCTCTAGGTTCTGCACTCGTTTGCAATGGAATGGACTGTGACCAAATTTCCGACAATGACAACAATAGTTCGGGTACGCCTCATAAACCGCACATTGAGTATACCTGGAACAAGACGGGAGAAGCACAGAGAAGCTCGTGACTGGCCCTTTTTCCACATCCACTTCGACCAATAATCGAGCATAACCCAATCGAAACTGCTGCTTGGTTATTTGATCAGTGCAAAGAGGGTTACCAATCCTAGAACCCAGCTTGGAGAGGCCCCGATCATGTCAGTAGTCCAGGGGGACATTAGGGAGTTAAACCCACATCGGCACTTGCATAAATTCAATATAGTCGAAGGTAAATCCAGGGGAGAGGGGTTTCAGTATCAATGTTTTCCCATAGAGCACATATGGGCCACTGGCTAAGACTTGCATTCGGTCATCCTCAAAAGAGAAATGGAAGATCATCCAACCTCGATTATGAGGGGTGTAACAGCATGGCACTTGCCACTTATCCATTTGTTTTTGGACAGCCTTCAGTCCTGGGAACTTACCCGTGAAGCAACCAACCAGACAATAACCCCAGTGATGTTCCAGATCCACGGCATCAGCCTCCTCCATAACTACTTCTTCGGCCACAGCCTGGTAGGTTAATTTCATCCCCAGGGAGAGCTCTCTGTTCTACTTAAAAAGCCCTGCATAAGATTTGTTCAAGTTGCCCGTAGTAGCCTTAGTTAACTGCTCCTACGGTTTTTCCTCAAACACCTTATCTGCCTGAGAGTCGGAAGGCATAGACGATGGTACCTGTTCGACAATAAAGTTGAAGACATTGGAAATGATACTTTTTATTTTAAACTTAATGTCTTATAAGTATGGGCATTTTCAAATTAACTATAATGTTATGGAGGAAAAGTGATGTTAATGAATTATCTAATAAGCTTACTTAAAAGGAAGCAAGATTGAAAAATTAAAGGAAGCATTCTACCAATATAGCACATTAAAAAGCTAGTAAAGGATTGAAAGTAAAAGCTATTAAGTTTAAGAAGAAGAAATATCTTGCTAATCTTATACGGACGTATCAAAAGGAATAAAGGACATACAGATATAAATTATATATGAAAGTTGGATACTAGTAGAAAGATTACCTAAAGCATAAGACCTGATCCGAAAGGGAAGGTAAATATTATGTTTATATATATTTCAAATCAAATTTGTGTGAAGTTCCTCTTAATTCTTGATAGTTTGATATTGATGTTATTCCTTGTATTTCCAATATGAAGTAGGAATATTTTACAATCTAAACCATAAATTCAAACGATAATTTTCTCTTTATGAGAAATTTTATGAAGGATCCAATTGAAGGCATAGATACTTATCTTTTAATCTTGAGTTCTGGTTATTAGTTAGATCTTTTGGAAACTCTTTATATATCTTTGATTTCAAAGAACCTAATTTTTGTTTCAAAACTTAATATTTTTAGGTTAGAAGGAGATTTTAGGTATGGTTGTTTCAATTTATTTAAGAACATTTTATTTATTGGTTATGTTTC
>JAOQMP010000005.1:16164839-16193368 GCA_027563575.1 Erythroxylum pedicellare
ATAATAATAATAATAATAATAATAATAATAATATTTTGGTCTCTTTGTTAGTTATTCCTTTCCTATTCCAAGTTTATATTTTCAAACTAAACAATGGAATAGAAATTCTTTATCGATTCCATTCCTTGAACCAAACAAAGTAATACCTATTCTATTATATTCCTCATCTTTTCTATTCCAAAGAATAACTATTCTATTCCTTATCTATTTCATTCCGTGAACCAAACAGGCCGCAAAAAACCTAGAGTTAAAATGAGACTACAAATAGAAAGAAGAGAGGAGGGTGGCAACGTGTTTTAACATTCCACATTCCACAAACACTGAGACTTATTCGGGGACACAAAAATAGATAAAGAAAAGGAAGGCAGAGAAGAGAGGAGAGAAAGCAGAGACTAGTCGAATGAGGAAGAGAGAAACACAATAGAAAGGTGGAAGCAGTATGAGCCTTTGATGATCTGAGTGAGAACCAAGCAGAAGCAAAAGTGAGAACCAATACAAAGAGCTTAAGAATGGTAGGAAATCACTGCAACTCTCTCGTCCAAACACTTGTTTCCATATTATGTTTATCATTTCTCTATTGTTTTACTGAACTTACTCTTATATTAGTTGATTTACTCATACTCTGTTAACTTTCGATAGTTCATTTTGGTTATTTACTTGGTTTATTACTTAAATACTTCTTTTATACTGATGAAGATGAGATTGAAGTATTTGAATATGATCAGTCTTAATATTTTTGTGATGTGATGATCTTTTTTTCTTGAAGATTAATGTAGTTATTTTAGTCAAATATGTATGATTGAGGGGCTATGTTGTTGTCTTATGTTTGTTATAGTTTCTGAACTGAATAGATGTAATAGAATGAACATACTTTGCATCATTTTGGTATTAAATGAAGGATTGAGAAAAGAAGTTTAATATGGAACGAGAAACTATATACGCTTAGGTTAAAAATTAGACATATATTAACTTAAGTGGTAATTAATAGTAAGGTTCCTACAATTAGTTCGAATGATAACTTGTTGAATACGAAAGTTAGACTTAGTTTATTATTCGAGTTGATCTTAGAACCCAACTGTTAATTTTAATAAGATGACTACCTAATCATTTCCCCTTAGTCGTACATAGGAGATTAAATTAGTGAAATTAATTCTCAAAAGTTTTCCACTTTGATTAATTTATTTGCTTTTGCTCCTAGTTAATTCTGTTTACTTTTCAGTATAATTGCGTAATTTTCTTTAAAGCCTTTACTCAATAAATTGGGTTAAAGTTTTTATGATTGCATCTATTTTTATTTTTGTTCAAGGTTAATTTTAGTGAACCAATTTCACCTCTGTAAGAGACAACCCTGGGTAATCAACTATAACTACCTTGTATACTTGTAAGTAGGATAGCCTAGGTACTTTTTATAACTTATTTTGGGCATAACATAATTCTTCCAACAATTCTTTGATCACAGGTATAGGAATTTTTCTCTTCACCATGTATTTGTTCAACTCCCAGTAGTCGATGCACATTCACTACATGCAATCTTTCTTCTTCACTAAAAGCAACGGTGATGCGTAAGGGCTCACACTGGATTTGATGAGTCCCTATTCTATAAGTTATTGTACTAAGGGTTTAATGGCATCCTTCTGTTCTCTAGAATATTTATAAGGTCTAACATTTATGGCTTCCACTCCTGGTTTGAAATGAATGTTATAGTTATACTATTGTTTTTGAGGTAAGTGTTTAATTTCCTTAAACACGTTGCCAAATTTTACTAAAAGACCTTCCAATTCTTCCCTGGTGTTTTCTTGATCCTCCAATGAAAGTTGTTGAACATGGAACTCTACTGAAAAAGTTAATTATAGCATGAATAATGAATATTTGCTGGAAATATAAACTAGTTTCCTAAAACCATTACCTGAAATCATTCTTGCTTCCTCTTCTGTATTTCCTATCAATTTAGTTGTTTGACCCTCCCAGGAAAATTTCATTGTTCATTTTTTGAAGTTGCAAAGTACATAATATAAGGTTGCTAACCACTGCATACCTAACACCATATCGCATCCAATTGTATGATGAGAGCGTTTATTGTAAACCATAACCGTTGCATCATCTAAGTAAAATTCCTACACATATGGTGACAGTATAATTTAAGGTTGCCTCCCATTGTGATCTTTAATGCTAGTATTTCCACCACTTCCATATGGCCTTTTATAATCATTTTCTCATCGAAGAAGTTATGAGTGTTGCCACTGTTGATAAGGATATGGAGTGGTTTCTTCTAGTAGCTACCCATGACCCTCATTTGTTTGAATTCTCCTTGATCCTTTAGCCCTCACATTGCCTCCAAGGACACCTTTGGACTAGCAAGCATCTTCTCCTCCACTTCCTTAATGATACCTTCATTTTTTATTTATTCATCCTCCTCTACCATATATAGCTAGAACTAACATTTCTATTTTTTGGAAAAGTTTTTAATTATATTTTTTTTGAAAAGAACTGGCATTTCTTACATTTATGCCTTGGGGAGTATTTTTCATAACACCAAAAGCATAAATCTCTTGGTCACTTCTTGTCGAATTCCTTACTATTCATCGTCTTTGTCCCATGTCCATTTCCACCATTGTTAGGTTTGTTTCCTTGATGAGTAGGTGTAGATAGTAGACCAGCTTCAAAATTCGTTCTAATAGGTGTCAAAATTAAATTGATACCTTTGTTCATAGCGTTCGGTCATCCTCCTATTTGCCCTGAGGTCTTTGTTCATTTTCTTAAATACATTGGTATGTTAGCCGTCATAATAGCTTCTTGCTTTTCTATAAGTGAGTACGCTTATTGAAGAGGTGATGGGCCCATCATCTTCATTATAAGTTATAGCTCAGGTTGATGACCTTTCAAGAAAAATTCTATTACGTACATTTTTTATAGCATCAGTTTGTTAGAATTTTTTTCAAACCTTGCACAATATTCCATCACAGAGCCTTTTTGTCTTAGTTCCTTCAAATCACCAATTAAATCTTCAAAGATTTCTTCAACAAATCGTTGTATGAGTGTGACTATAAACTCCTCCCATTTTAGCGATTCCCCTTTGCTTCTGTTTCTGATCATAAGCTGGTACCAATCCAGCGCTACCTCTTCCATATGTAAAGGCGCCACTATTACTTTCATATCCTCTAGTGTACGATCAATGATGGAGAATTGTTCACTTCAATAACTCTAACTCCTCACGTTGCTACCATCAAATGTCAGAAACTCCAAATTGTTGAACCTTATTAGCATAGTGTAGTGTTCCATGTCTCCAACATTTCGTGAAGTTATTTTAGAGTTTTCCCTGCTAATTTTTTGCATGATTTGTTGAAATATCGCCTTGATATCATTGATTTCTTTTTTGTTTTGTGTTTGTGCCTCCAACATATTCTTTAGCCCTTTTTCCAGGTGTCATACTTCTGCACCTCTGGTACTTTCTACCATTTCCATTGAGGACCATGGGCTCTGATACCAAAATGCTACATAAATTATTTCTGAAGAAGGAAAGAAGGAATACATGCGTAGAAAAGACAAAGGAGTGAATACATAGTTTTCCTTGATTTTTTGCATACATACAAAATTGTTTCAACGGCTATTTAATAGTGATAAAATACTTACGATGGCGACATGTGCTACCATCTTACATAGTTTATTAAAGTCATTACACCTATGGTGTGTTTTATTCTATTAGTTAATACTACATTCTTCGACATCGTTTGCATTGTCTTCATTTTTCTCTTACTTCCGTTCTTCATGTCGTTCTTTAGTGTTTCTAATGTTCATTAATTATTTTCATAGCAAATTTTGTTACGTAGATTTTAAATTCTTAACATAAGATCGCTTGTAGCGGCCTAAGTTTAATGAGTTGGAGCAGCCTGTTTTCGTTAGGGTGTTCCAACCCTGTGTCACTTAATCTAGTTCACATATTTGTGTGGACCTCACATAAATGTATGGATAAGATTTAGAGAACATGGGAGGAACTGGTTAATTGTAATAGAGGAACTAATCCCAAGTTTAGTAGGCACTTTTGAATGGATATGAATGTTACCTAATTTAGCAAATATTACGAAACCTTATTTATACTGAGAGACCTTTACATGAAGTTGTGGTGTTGTTGTTAGCCTAGGTCAAGTGTAATATATTTTTAAAAAAAGGTGGTACTCTTAAAAGTATTTGATTAGGAGGGACAACTTCTTTAAAAATAGAAGTCAAGAAACTTGGATGGAATAAAGTTATTGTAATTCAAGTCTAACAATTTTAAGAGAGAATAATTAGACATGAGCGAGTGAGCAGTGTGAGATTTCCAGATCTGAGAAGGTTTCAGATCTGGGGGTAGTAGGACGACAGTGGTGCGAGGGGAGTGTCCTACTGACTCAGCTTAAACTCCAAATCTGACCACCTTTATAGTGGCTGAGGCTTCAGCCTCATTGGAGAGGCTCCCCCAGACTGTTCAAACAGCCATGGAAGGGGGAGAAAGCTCCCTCTCTACAACAGACTTTCCAGCTCTCTCGAGAGACGAGTTATATGGTTCTTCAATTGGGAAAAAGCTTGACAAGCTTATTGAGATAAGGCAAACCTAGGAACCTCCAGAAATGAGGGCTCTTGAAGAGATAAAGTTAGCGTTCAACACAACAAGGGAGCACTAAATTTCTACCAAAATGTTCTGAAGGATGGTGTGTCCTCACCCCTAATTGAATGTCTCCAAACAGGGGGCCAAAGATTGGTCATCGATGCTAGTAGGGTTCTTCTGGTCTAAACGCTCGACCTTCTCGACAGTGAATGCTTGGGCAAAGGCCAAATGAGGTAAAAAAGGTTTCCAAAAGGTAATGTTGTGGGAGGATGGTATGTGGTTTTTTAAATTCTCTGATGAGTCAAGTTTGAATGAGATTGTAGAACAGGGTCTCTAGCATTTTGAGGACCAACCTCTGTTTTTGCAAGAGACCGGGTACTGTAATGGATATGGGGCAGGTTGAGGTTATTCCCATGTGGGTGTAACTTCCATACTCTCCTAATGGAGTATTAGACAGTGTCTAGTTTAAGTTACTTAGCAAGTTCGTTGGGGAAGTCGGTTTGTATGGACTCACATACAACTTCTATTGACATGATGGGTTATGCGAAATTGTGCATCGAAATACAAAGACTTCTTCACTTCCGAACAGCCTACCTATTCTCCGACTAGGAGAAAATGGGACCTTGGAAAGAACAGAAATCCGAATTAGCTACCTATGGAAGCATAACACGTCATATAGGAAATGGATTCCTACAGGTACATCATTTAAAATAGGGTGACATGACGAGCTCACTAATTCTGCCAACATAAGTACCCCTGTCGAGTTTGAGAGAATTGAGGAAATTGTGCAAAAAAGGATGGAAGAGAACCAACCTTGTGGAATTATAAAACCAGTGGTGATAGACAATATGATTCTAAGACAACTCAATGGGGAGGAAGGGAATATCTTGCGAACTAGAAACAATGCATCCCAGCTGAAAGAGAATAGTCAAATGGAATATCTTAAGCAAAGTAAGGAGACAGATGAGCTTGATGTTAAAAAACCGGTTGAGAAAAGAAAGGACACTAATGGCCAGGTAGGAACTGAACAATGCAGAGTATGTGTAATTGGAGCAAGTCAAGAGGAAGGAAAGTCAACTCCTGACAATTCCAATGCTGACAATGTGGGAAATTTAGCAAGTGATGTGAATGATTTCACCTCCTAATATTTGGAGCATTGTTAAATGAGTTGGGTCAACATGCTGACTCCAGTTGCAACTGTTAAGTAAATGGAGAATCAAGGAACAAGAGATATTGAAAAAACAGAGGATGACAATATCTCTCTAGCAATAGCTAATGTCCTAAACATTCCTGGTGATTTTTGCGTGCAATCTAAATCTGTAAGGAAGAGAAAACATTCGAAATATCAAAAATGGTAAATAAGGTCTCGAATAAAGATGATGTGTTGCCTATAATTGTTCCTTGGTATCTATTATTTAATGTAAATGGTCACTTTATCTGTTTTAGGAAGTTTTTTATCTGGTGTTATATTGCAATATGATAATAGGCTTAAAGCTTTGAACTCATTAATTTAGTTTTACCAATAATTTAAAATTTTTAATCTTAAAAAAAAAACTCATTTGTTTTTATACTGTATGGAATAAATATGGATATCCTTATTTTTCTTCATACTTGATACTGATAGTGGATACAAAACGAGAGAGAGTGAACATGTCAGAAGCTGCACACCTCCCAATCATTGACCTCTCAATCCCTGATCGCCTCTCCACCGCCGGTTTAATCCGTCAGGTTCCAATTCTCTTCTTATAAAACTAAACTTGGTTATATCGTTGTTAGCCGCTTGATTCACAAGTTTGCAGTTGTTCAATACTATCTACGATGTTATTGTTACGAGTTAACTGTCAAGTTTTGATGTTGGATTTCACTCTAGGCTTGTACGGAATGTGGATTCTTTTACCTTGTGAATCATGGGGTAGAGGATGAATTGGTTGAAAAAGTTTTCCAAGAGTCTAGAAAGTTCTTCTCCCTCCCCTTGGATGAGAAGATGAAACTATATCGCAAAGAACACAGAGGTTACACGCCTTTGTATGCTGAAAAGCTTGATACCTCTTCAACTTCCAAAGGTTTTCATTCCCCTTTGTTTTGTTTGATGGAAAGTTTGGTGGAGCTTAATGTGCATACTTTTTGTTTACGGAAGTTAAACACTTCACATGCTAATTCCGGGGGCTTTTTGGTAAATATTGATAAGAAAGCATGGGCTTTCCTTTGTAATTTCATATAGTATGTCAATGGGTAATGATGACGGAATTGCCCTTTTGCTGCTGTCTCTAATTTCTTTGTATGGATGCAGGTGACTCAAAGGAAAGCTTCTACATTGGTCCTCTGGATGCAGCTAAAAGCAACTTGAACCAATGGCCTTCACAAGGTATTGTTCTTTGCTGGAGTTTAAACATGTGAGAAATCTTGACATTTTATCTTTAGCTAACATTACTTCTTGGTAAGTGGTGTATAGTTTCCTGGAATTTTAATCCTTTGGCTAGGAAATTACAGAGTGTTTTACATCTTGGAGAGCCATCATGGAATGTTACCATGAGAAAGTTTTGTAAGTCCCTGTATTCCTCCTATTGTTACCTTCAGTTTTTTAAATGTATATGCAGGTATGAGCTTCAAAGTTTTTGTAGGGGCCTTAGGTAGTTTTATGTGCATTTAATCTTCCAAATATCTTTCTTGCATATGTTAAATATATACTTTTGCTTAAAGCTTGTATCAATCAGGAAGTTCACTTTGGCTTAATGATTAACGTTCTTTCGAGGAAAAAGCCAAATCTTGCTGGAATGTGATTTTCGGCATTTTTATTTGCCCCCATATTTCAGTTCGTTGACTATTTTCCTATATATACACACACACATACTTATAAGAGAGGTTTTAGAAGTCCTCTCTCATGGTTAGAACTGTTGCATCAGGACTGCTGGAAAACGATTGATTTGTTTGATAGCATTGGCTTTGAACTTGGAAGAAGATTATTTTGAGAAAATAGGAGCCTTAGATGAACCAGAATGCTTCCTTCGCCTATTACATTATCCAGGTAAAATGGCTTAAATTTTTGGTTGATTTGAAGTTATCTCAAAGTATATATAATGACTATGTTGACTTTGTACATAAGTGAAGTAAGTGATTGGGGAAATCTTGCTCCATGTCTTACAAAAAAACTCATTGTCTGTGCTTTTTGGGAAAGCGGATGGGTTTAAAGATTCAAGAAAAATCTGCTAACTCTGTAGCTATTTATGCTTCTCTACGTTCATTATCTACATGTATTTATTGGTGAAAATAACAAATCTGAGATATGGCAATTGATTGAATGCAAATCATCTAAGAATACGGGAACCCAAGGACCTTGCCTATTTCATTTATAAGATTCTTTGTATTTTCTTTATCTTCTTTGCAACTTAGAAATTTGAATATTTAAGATCAATTAGGAGGTTTGATCATACGACCCTCACTAATAGAGCTAGAAAGATTTGATATCAATATGAATATGACCAATGATCATTTTATTGAAATAAGTGTGATTCATAAATACAAACACGAAAACACTACTAATGATATGAATCACCACACTCACAAAAATAAAAAGGATTATAAGTGATGTGATTCTAGAGTTTGATCGCCATTAGGAAATTAGATAAGATCACAAGTTTTTAGAAAACCCAAAACAAGAGTTACTCTTAAAAGATTAAAGAAAGTCTCCAAAGGTTTTATTAATCAATAACAACAATAAAGTATTGATGACACTAATAATAAAATCTTTTATAGGTATAAAAACCTAAGAACTAGAGTTTTAAAAGGAACAACATTTTAAAATTACAAAATCCTAAGCAATTAAACTACAAGTGCAGTGCTTGTTCAGCTTCGTAATCGACACTAATTAGCTTTTGTAACTTTAAGAATGCAAAACACAGACGTGTTCGACACTAGTCTCACTTCATGTCTATTGTTGGTTTGCTTCTAGAACTTCTTCCAGAAGCAAACACAATCAATATAGGACTAACACGAGTCCATATTCTGGAACACAGATTCAAAACAGTACTAGATAGGTGTTGTATTGCCTAATTCTCCAATGTCCTCCACTATTATTCAATCTCTAGCAACTTTTTGCATTTGCTTTGAACTACTTGCAACTTGTCTAAACATCTTTTCGTGACTCCCTGACATAGAAGCATGTGTAGCTTGAGTAGATGCATTCCTATCATTTTTCTTTTTCTTGAAAGGATTTTTCCTAAAATTAGTATTTTCAATAGACATGCTTTGGTGATAACGGAGCATGGGTGATCTATTTTCCATTCATGATAAAAGAATATTTGTTCTTGTACCCATCATGTATAACGGTCCTATCAAATTGCAAATGATGCTCCCAAAGAATGTGAAATGCCACATCACATTGTATCTTGTTCTTGAACATCTCCATTGAGAAAGAATCCAACACTTGCTTTGTTACTCTAACCTTCCTACTCTCATTCAACCATTTTATATTGTATGGTTTATGGTGTTTTGTAGTTGGTAGTTTCAACTTCTCCACTAATTCTTCAGTAGATATATTTGTACAACATTATGATCATATTACATAGTTGCTCTTTGATGGAATACCTTTTATGAAAGAGATTGTCTCGTTGTACATTCATGTCATACTCTTCCATATACATACTTGGTGCCTTCCTAGTGACCAATATCTTTTCCTATTCGAGTCTTTTGATAAACTCACCATTATTAGCATTATCTAGACTAAACATAGACTATACATATCTTGGTTCGCCTCCTCTTCTTAGTTGGACACATATTCTCCATCTTTCATCAACATCATCGCTCTCTTATTGGACCATGGTGAAGTTATATGTTTGAAGTGATGCACATCTCGATTCCTAATTGTTGAAGAGGAATCAATCTTTGCTTTGTCTTGCAGTTTGGAGCTTTGCATCCTTTTCACTCTATGATTTATTCCATGATGAAGAACCTACATTAAAAACACCAAAATGGATAATGGGCATTTTTTTTTTCAGTTGTCTTTCTATCTCATAGTTTTAAGAACGATATCTTCCAACTTTACATAATGGTGTAACTCTACAACGTTGGCAATTTCTAGATTTATTTCACAAATGAAACGAGCCATTCTTGCTTTTGGGTCTTCCTGCACGTTCTCCCTAACAATTGATAACCTTCATCTCCTTACGTTATGCCTCCACACTCTTGAAACCTTGACTTATTGTTTGCAGTTTTTGACAAAGATCCTAAAAATAGAAACTTGGTACAAAATATGTTTTCATCACCAATTTCATTTGCTCGTATGTCCTGCTAGGCGACTCTTGATTCTTTTTTCTTAGTGAGGATTTGTTGATCTCATTAATACACGACATAATCATTAAATTCAGTGGCTGCTAGTTTAACTTTTTTCTCTTCTAAAAGTTGTAACAATTAAACATTATCCCAACACAATTTTCTTATTCCAAATAGGCATCGGGGTTTATTCTTCTTACAATAGGTGATATCATTATTTGAATGCTATCTATATTGTTACCCTTTTCGCATACCCTAAAATAGGCTAAATTGAATTTGCCTCCTTATCTCCCCATACTACCTCTTCCACCCTTTTTTCCTCTACCATCGTTTAGGTTTAACTCGCCTAATATATTTCCTCTTCGAGTCTTTCAATATAATCATCATCACTAGCATTCTTCAAGTTAGACATGTCCTATTTGCCTCCTCCTTAGTTAGACACATATTCTCCATCTTTCCTTAACATTATCACTCTTATTGGAACATGGTGAAGTTATATGTCCTCTCCCCAAATACTTAAAGTGCTGGACATTTTAATTCCTAATTGTTAAAGAGGAATCAATCTTTGCTTTGTCTCAACTTGACGCTTCCATTTGCGGTTTGGTTGCTTCAAATTTAAGCTACAGAGCTTCTTCATCCTTTTTGCTCTATAACCATAATGAAGAACCTTCTAGCAACGCTGTTAATCACTCCTTTTAATCACTCCTCCAAATAGTTAGCAACGCTGTTAATCACTGTATAAGCCTCAAGTCATCCATCCTAGTAGGTACAAGTCAGTTATGCTGTAGACTAGCTATGACAATTTCATTTTTTTTCAACTTGTCCCTAAATTCACCTAATTGTCTACTTTGTTGCTCATATTAACCTTAAATCAAGACACAAGAAACAGGGAATTTAAGAACAATTTGTTTTAATGAATCTTAAGAATGATAAGAACACTAAAGACAATTGAATGTACAGGAAGAAGACAAAAGAGTATTAAAAACATAATAACATAATTTTCAAGAACAAACCTAAATATAGAAGAAGATTTTGATACGACCCTCACCAATAGGATTAATGATATTTGATGCCATTATGAATAGGACTAAGAATTATTCTAGTAAAACAAGTTTGATTCAAGAATTTTACAAATTATAGAGATCATAAAGATATATGATATATATTATATGCTTAATCATAAGGATCAAAATCCCTTCATTATAGGGATCAAATTCCCTAATTAGTATTGTTATACTTATATATATATGTCCCAATTCTATTCATAATGAATTGAGAAAGATAAAACTTTTTTGTCCTAAGTTTACATGGTATCACAACTCTTGGCTTTTGTTTCTTTTTTTTCATTAGTTTCTGCTTACACGTGTTTTTTGGGTCACCCAATCTCATCAGCGGCATTAGTAAGGGTGCCACTCGCCGGTGAGCTACCCCCTAAAGTTTCATTGTCTTTTAAACATTTTGCTTCGAGTTTTATGTCTTTTATTTAGCTTGAACATTTAATATGTAAGATTTTTCTCTCAATTATTTAGCCTAAATATTTATGTACTTAACCTAAATATTTTTTTGTAATGACTTTGTTAAGATATTTGATTAATTATTTGTGGCTTTATTTGTAGTTGGATATATTTGTTATATCAAATGTCATAAGAAGTTTACTTGGTATATGATTTCTCTATCTTGGATAAGATAGGATTTAATGGAATTTTACTTGAAGTTGAATTCTAGATAAGATAGCATTTATTTTGATATGCACGTAGATAATTGGAGATAGAGGAGCTGCATATTTTTCAATGATTTGGGCTATCTCTTCGGCAGTTGCTTTTCTCTACATAATGTGAATTAATCGGACAGCTGCTCCATCATTTTTGAGTGGGAAAAACGTGCAGTAATTTCATCAAGTGTGCAGCTGTGTTTTTGGGATGTTTCAGTAGTGAAACACTTATTTGATTGATAACTTTTTGAAGCCGCTGTGCATGGACTGTTTAGTGATTATTCTCAAAAGTTCACAATAGACGTTGTTCGACAACCTCCCACAATTTCAGTTGATAAAGCTGCACATATAGGGAGTATTTTTACTGCACATATAGGGAGTATTTTTATCTCAAGTGTTTCTTTCATTTATGTTATTTTTGTGTCAATCACTTGAGAGTATATTTTCTTATTAATTATCTTTTGTTGTTGCAAAAAATCTTCTGTTGAGGTTAGCAAAAAGTGGTCATGTTATTGGGAGTTAAATACTTTCACTAGATGTGAGTATGAGTGGATAGTGTCAAGAGTTGAGTGGTGCCGGCTCAGTAAAGCCTTGGGTAAAACTATTGTATCATAACAAAAGTTTATTAAGTTGGGTGAGAGCCCTGCAGACGTAGACCGAATGTGCCGAATTGTGTTATCAAATTTTGGTTCTTGATTTACTCGTTGCATGTTTAATTTTTTTGTTTGCGTTTTAATTCTAGAAAACTAACAATTGTTAACACAATTGCTTTGTATTAAGCAACCGACAGAAATAGTTCAAAGTAGCTCGACAAAACAAATACATTGCAAAACCATAACCTTTGGGTGTTTCAAACTTGTTTGATTTATTTATATTCTTGTTTTCTTTCTTGTTTGTGTATTTATTTACTTATTTTATCTTTTATTTTTATTTTTTACCTTGTTTTGTATTTATCTTTTATTTTTTATTCTTTACCTTATTCTACATTTATTGTATTACTTATTTTTATATTTTTATTTATATATATTTGTTTATATTTATTTTTATCATCTTTTATGTCTATTTTTATTTTTACTTATTTTTGTTTTTATTATTTTATTATTTTAATATATATATATATATAGTGTTTTCTCCATATGAGTCTGTTGGAAACAGCCTCTCTATCAGTTAGGGGTAAAGTTGTATAATACTAAACTCTCCCAAACCCTTTGTATCAACAGAGGACTTTCATTGAGTTGTGTTGTTCTGCAATATTTCCAAAGATGACCATCTTATACATGATCCGCCGATTGATGGTACAAGAAAGGAATTGCTAAAAAGTAATGTTAGATTGTTCCAGTAGATTTGGAATTCATTAGATACTGAAGTGGTCAACATGATTAATCATTATGAACATGTTAAGGAATTGATAGATTATTTGAAGGTTTTGTATTTGGAAGAAGAGAATACTTCTCATATTTATGAGATTTGTAAGAATTTTTAACAAGTTAAACAACATGATCAATCTCCTTTAAAAAAGGTTTATGAAGAATTGAATGTCTTGATACTTTTTTAGTTATGATATTAAAGTATATCAAACTCTAATGGGAGAAAATGACAATTATAAGCTTTTTGGCAAACTTAGTTCTCAATTTGATACTATAGGGTCTTAGATTCTTTCTAGTGTGGAAATTTCCTCTCTCCATGAGGCTTCACCAGAGTTCTTCACGCAAACAATAGTGTTGTTATTCCACCTGTTCAGACTTCAAGTGTTCTTTTCAATCACTATAATGGAAGGCTTTCCAATCAGAATCGAAATAAATGAGGCAGTGCAGTTGGTTGGCAAAAGCGGTATCATGGTATAGGAGGAGTTGAGTATCAGGTCATATCAAGTGCACATGTCTAAAGCTACAAAAGTAGTGCAGTGGGTTGGGAAAAGCGGAATCATGGTACAGGAGGAGTTGAGTATCAGGTCTTATCAAGTGCACATGTCTAAAGATGCAAAATAAGTCTTGTAAATCTCACTCAACATGTGTTGCGATTATTTCTACTGCACCTATCACATTCTTGGAATGAACAGTCAATGTTAAATTCCATCAATATCACGAAGCATTGCAGAGCTTCTCTAACTTTATCATTGTTATTGCTAAGAATTGATCATGATAAGTGCCTCCTTTTCTCTTTAAACACTTAGTGGGTCATTGATTTTGGTGCTAATAATGATATGACATGTAACCTAATCTTGTTACCTCCTTTAAACCATACAACTCTCTTTCCGATGTCATTTTATCAAATTGTTATACCTCATCTGCTATAGGCTTTGGAACTATTCATAATACTCTTTTACTTCCCCCTCATATATTTTAGGGCGACCAACGTTTTCTTTAATTAATATCTGTTAGCAAAATTATTTGAACTTTAAATTCTTGTGTCTTATTTTTTTCAGATTATTGTTTGTTTCGAGATCTTATGACGAAGAAGATTATTGGTTGTGGACATGTATCGAGAGGTCTTTATGTTCTAGATATTCTTGAGCATGTGCCGAGGCCCATTACTTGCTTCATGATCTTAAATACTTCTAAAGCACACTGTTAGTTAGGTCACCCTTCTCTTTTTGTGTTAAAGAAATTATGTTCAGAGTTTCAAAGTGTGTCATCGTTAGATTGTGAGTCATCTGAGTTTATAAATCATCATCGTTTGCCTTTTGCTTCTTGAGTCAATAAAAGAGCCAATTTTATCTTTCAGTTAGTTCATTTCATTGTTTAGGGTCCATGTCCTATTGTATCTAAAAACGGGTTTTGATACTTTGTTATCTTTGTTGATGACTTTTCTCAAATAACTTGGCTTTATTTAATGAAGAATCTTTTTGAGATATTTTCCCATTTCCCTGCTGTGTTGAAATTAAAACACAATTTAATGTTGGTTTATATACTTTGCAAAGTGATAATGTCAAACAATATATTTTGATTCCTCTTGGACTTACATGCTTCAAAATGACATTCTTCACTAAACTTTTGTTGACACACCATCTCAAAATGACGTTGAAAGAAAAATAGACTTTTCTTTGAAATAGCTAGGGCTCTTTTGTTCCAAGAACATGTTCCTAAGTATTTTTTGGTTGATGTAGTTTCAACAACTTTTTCTTTGATCAACCATATGCCATCATTCACCCTTCATAGTAAGATTCCATATCACATCTTTTTTTCTACCAAACCTTTGTTCCCCATAGAGCCTCGTATTTTAGGAGTACATGTTTTGTCTATGATGTTTGTCTTCAATTCACCAAATTAGATCCTAAGTTTGTAGAATGTGTCTTTCTAGGGTACTCTTATCTTCAAAAAGAGTATTGATGTTATTCTCCTAGTCTCAATAAATGCCTTCTATCTGTTGCTATTATGAAAAATCTTTCCTTCTTTCCTGTTTATTTAAGCACTTCTAATAGTCAAGGAGAAAATAATGAACTGAGTAACCCAAGAGTTACCAAATGTTGCTTCTGCACCCACTATTTCAACATCACAACCACCTCCACTTATTTTTTATATTTATTTTCAATAATGAGAAGTTTTTTGATATATGTGTAGCACCACTTCCTTGTTTGGCATTAGATTCCACAATCATTGATCTTGATCTTCTAATTGCTCGCTGTAAAGATAAACGCCAATGCACTTACCTAATTTCATCTTTTGTTTCCTATGACCATTTGTCATCTTCTTTGTGCTCTTTTCTTGCCTCTCTTGATACTATATCTCTTTCCAAAATTGTTCATGAGGCTTTGTGTAAAAACCTTCGATATATATTCAAAAGTTATTATTTACATATGCTGCAGTTCTTAGATAGAGCTAGGGTATATACCTACTCCTTATTTGGTAATATCCCTAATATAGCTAGATATTCAGCTAAGGATAATCCCTTAATTAAGGGACTATTTACTATTACGGGATTTTCTACACTCCCCCTCAAGTTGGTGCAAAGATATCTATCATGCCTAACTTGGTAATTTGCTCTTCAAATGATTGTCTGAACAACCCCTTTGTGAAGACATCTGCTCTCTGTTCTTTAGTGGGAACAAATGGGGTACATATGCTTCCATTTTCCATTTTTCCTTGATAAAGTGCTTATCAACCTCTTTATGATTTGTCCTTTCTTGAAATATTGGATCGTGTACAATATTAATGGTTGCCTTATTGTCACAATACAACTTCATGGGAGGCTTAACTTCCAAATGTAACTCAGACATAACTCTTCGGAGCCATAAGATTTCGCACACTTCTTGAGCCATAGCCCTGTACTCAGCTTCTGCACTACTCCTAGCTATTACATTTTGCTTTTTTCTCCTCCGTGTTACCATATTCCCCCATAGATAGGTGTAGTAGCCTGATGTTGACCTTCTGTTAGTAATTGAGCCAGCATAGTCTGCATCCGTGTAGACTTCTATACTTCTTTATTCCTTCTTCTCAAAGAACAATCCCTTACTAGGACATCCCTTTAGATATTTCAAAATTCTGATAACAGCCTCCAACTGTTCTTCATATGGTTAGTGCATAAATTGACTTACTAAGCCCACTGCAAATGCTATATCTGGCCTGGTGTGAGATAAGTAAATTAGTTTCCTAACAAGTCTTTGGTACCTTTCCTTGTTAACTGGAACACCATTTTCGGGGCTGTCCAAGTTTCTTTACTGGTCCCACTGGTGTATCACACAGTTTACAGTCACTTAAACTGGTCTCTTTTAATAAATCCAAAGTATACTCTCTTTGAGTCACCACAATTCTCTTCTTGGATCGAGCTACTTCCATGCCAAGAAAATATCTAAGCTGCCCCGAGTTTTTTACTTCAAATTCCTTCCTTAGTTGAGCTTGTAATTTCTCTATCTCCACTTGATCACTCCCAGTAATTATGATATCATCCACATACATTATTAGGACAACGATTTTACTTTCCCCATTACTTTTAGTAAACAAGGTATGATCTGATTGGCCTTGGGAATACCCCTTACTTTTTACAAATTTGGTGAATCTGTCAAACCAGGCTCTTGGGGACTGTTTTAGTCCATGCAAGGACCCCCTAAGTTTGCACACCTTGTCTTCAAAGCTTTTCTCGAACCCAGGTGGTGGCTCCATGTACACTTCCTCTTCCAAATCACCATTCAAGAAAGTATTCTTTACATCTAGTTGGATTAGAGGCCAATCTAAGCATGCAACTACTGATAATAGGACCTTGACAGTGTTCATCTTTGCCACTAGAAAGAATGTCTCAGTATAGTCCACCCTAAATGTTTGAGTATACCCTTTGCCACCAACCGAGCTTTAAATCTTTCTATTGACCCATCTGCATTTTATTTAATGGTAAATATCCACGGGCATCCAACCAATTTTTTTCCTCTTGGTAGATCTGTGCTCTTCCACGTGCCATTCTTTTCCAGTGCCTTTAAATCTTCCAAAACCGCCTCCTTCTACTCAAGAACAACTAAAGCATCATGATATTGTTTGAAATTTCTGCACTGGTTAGTGTGGAAATAAAGGCAGAAAAAGTTGCAGACAATTTTGCATTAGAGACAAAGTTAGAAGTAGGGTATCGTGTGCATGATCTTTTCCCTTTTCTCATTGCAATAGGAAGAAAAATATCACCAAGGAGATCATTTGAGTTACCTGGTTGGTATTATTGATTTCAGTCTTGGATTGTGAGATGCCAGGACTTAGATTCGGAGATGATAATTGGGTTGTATCAAAGGTTACTTCCCTTGCTCCCTTGCTATTTAGTGCACCGTGAAGTTTCTTCTACTTTTCACTTCTTGCTTCCTTCTCAACCTTGTCTTCTTCCTGATTTTCTTTTTCCTCCCCCTGACTAGTAAACTTTTCTACTGCCGATCCTTCTAGGTTTAATATCTCAGTTTTTTCCCCACTAGACCTCTCATCTTCCTTACTGAAAAACTCCTCCTTAAGATGAGTGTGACTATCATAAGGTTTACCTTCAAAAAATGTAGCATCCATAGAGGTAAAAAATTTTCGGGATGTTGGATCAAAACACCTATATCCCTTTTGGGTTCTAGGGTATCCAACAAAAATACATTTGATAGCTTTAGGATCTAGTTTGGATTTCTTGGGATCATGGTTATAGACCAACACAGTGCTTCCAAATATTTTCAGAAGGACAGGTGGGTTCGGTTTTGTTTGAGGAAAGAAGGAAGAGAAGACTTGTAACGGGGTTTAGAATTTTAAGGTTTTGGAGGGAAATCTATTGATAAAAAAATTGGCAGTGAGAACAGCTTCTCCCCATAGGTATTTCGGGACATGTGTTTGAAAGTCGATTGCTCTAGCTACCTCTAAAAGATGTCTGTTTTTGCGTTCAGAAATTCCATTCTACTGTGGGGTGTAATTGCAGGAGGTTTGGTGGATAATCCCTTTGCTATCTAGGAAATTTTTTAAGGCCAAGTTCACATACTCCTTCCCATTGTCACTTCTTAGCATGCTAATCTCCTTTGAAATTGAGTTTTAACCATGTTATAGAAGGATACTAATGTGGCACAAACTCTCGATTTATCTCCCCAAAAAAACACCCATATGACCCTAGAGTAGTCATCAATAAAGTGAGGAACCACCGCTTTCCATTAGGTGTTTGAGTTCTAGAGGGACCCCATAAATCACTGTGTATTAACATAAATGGCTCTGGACATCGGCTGTTTTGAATGGAGTAATGACTTCTATGAAGTTTAGCTAATTCACAACATTCACATTGAAAGCTGGCACTTTTATTGATAGATAAATGAGGTAACGCACACTTTAGGTATTGTAAACTAGGATATCCTAACCTCTAATGCCACATCATTATTTTTTCCTACTCCTTTTTGACAGTAATGTGACAGCTCCCTTCTTCATGTTCCTTGCCTTCTTCTTGCAAGATATATAAGTCTCCCTCCCCGTTTCCAAATCCTGAAACATACAATGAGTTGACCAAAAATTAGCTTTGCAAGTCATATCTTTGGTTAGCTTGCTAACAGAAACAAGGTTATATGAAAGATTTGGAATGTTAAGAACATTTTTTAGTGTTAAGGTATCTGAAATAGGGACCGTCCCTTTTCTTGCTACTGAAGCTAGGGAACCATCTGCAATTTGAATTTTCTGGTTCCCTGCACATGGTGAGTAAGAGGAAAATTTTTTTGGAGCTACCAATCATGTGATTAGTGGCTCTAAAATCAACTATCCAAGAGTAGGAGGGTATAGAACAAACAAAGGCTTTTGGAAGGATTATACTTGATTGGACTACAAAACAAGAGGGTTTTTTTGGAACTCTCAGCTGGAAGGAATGTGTACAGATGATCAAGCTGTTCCTTTGTGAAAGGAAAGGTCCTGGTTGAGTTAGAGGTGTCTTGGTCATGACTGGGCTGGTTCCTAGCTTGTAAAGCTTTCTCGTCTCCTGCTCCACTAGCCCATTTTTCTTCCAGTTTGCTAGTTTACCATGTATCTTCCAGCAGGTATCTCTCGTATGCCACGGTTTTTTGCAAAAATCACATCAAGTTTTCTGCTTGTTTTTACCTTTCTCAGCCTCACTGTCACTATTCTTTGAGACCAATGCTGAACCTTCATCCTGGAATTCTATAGTGCCATTTTTTTCCAACATGACACTCTTTCGACCTTCCTCTCTTCTGACTTGAGAGAAGACTTCTCGGATTGAGGGTAGTGGCCTTCGTCCCAAAATTCGTCCCCTGACTTCATCCAATTCTTCCTTCAAACCAGCTAGAAAAACAAACACTCCTCCCCTATCAACTTTCTCTCGATATTGGGTTGCTTCTTCTGAATCTTTCTACATTGTTTCCTCAAATAGATCCAACTCCTGCCATATTATAGTCATCTTATTATAATATGCAGCCACATCTTGCTCACCCTGCTGCATCTTCCACATTTTTGAATTGAGTTCAAACAGCTGAGCATAGTTTTCCAGGTCTTCCCATACATCTTTGGCTTTTGGGAGAAAAATATAAGGTCTTCCAACCCTTGGTTCCATGGAATTGATAAGCCAGGCTGTAACCATAGCATTCTCCAAGCACCACTAGTCGAAATTGGGGTCTTCTGACCTTGGAGTTTGGATTGCTCCTGTTATGTACCCTATCTTTCCTTTTCCAGTAATTGCGAGACGGGCTGATTGGGACCATTCTAGGTAGTTTCTTCTATTCAGCTTCTCGATTGAAATTTGTAGGAAATTTTCTGGTTGTATGCTAATTGAATCAGGTTGATTTCCTGATCCAAGGAAAGGGGCAGAGCTGCTGGTGGTCTTGAGGGATGAAGATCGAGATCCCACCATTGCTGCCTTGTAATTCATGGAAGAGTGTGAGGCTCTGATACCATGTAAAAACCTTCTATATATATTCAGAAATTATTTACATATGCTACAATTCTTATATAGAGTTAGTTATGGGAGTCTTCCAAATTTAGGAAGACTCCTTATTTGGAAATATCCCTAATATAGCTAGATATTACAGCTAAGGATAATCCCTTAATTAAGGGACTATCTACTATTATAGGATTCTCTACGCTTTGTCTCGTCTTGGTTGGTGTGCTACAATGATAGAGGAGATAAAAACTCTCAATGCTAATGTTACTTGAAACTTTTATCATTGGGAAAAAGGCTATCATTGTAAGTGGATCTTTGCAATTAAATTTAATTCTAATGGCTTAGTGGCTCTAAAGACTATGCTTGTACTTATGGTGTAGATTACTCTAATTTTTTGTCTCTTGTGGCTAAGTTGATATTTGTTCATTTGCTTATGTTTATGGCAGCTACTTATTGTCGACCCTTACATCAACTAAACGTAAAAAATGTCTTCTTACATAGACTTAAAGGAGGAGGTTTATATGGAGTAATCACCTAGGTTTATTGCTCAAGGAGAGTAAAGTGTACCACCTTTGAAGATCTCTATATAGTTTGAAATAGAGACCTCATGTTTCATTTGCAAATTTAGTCAAGTGGTTGAACAGTTTGGAATGAACTAGAGTAAGTCTGACCATTCAATCTTCTACAAACACTCTCCATCTGACATTATCGTTAATTATATAAGTGGACGATATTGTTATCATTGGTAGTGATGTCATGGGAATTTCTTCTCTAAAAATGTTTCTTCGCAGCTAGTTTTAGACAAAGGATTTGGGGGTATTAAGGTACTTCTTGAGAGTTGAGGTGATGAGGAATAAGAAAGACATCTTCTTATATTAAAGAAAATATGTCTTTGATTTGTTGTCCAAAACTGGGAAATTAGATGCTAAACTATGTAGTACTCCTATGCTTACCTGATTTGCAACTCATAAAGGATGGAGATTTATTTGAAGTTCCTGAGAAGTATATGAGATTGGTTGGGGAACTAAATTATCTTACAATAACTTGTCCTAATATTGCTTACTCTGTTAGCACTGTGAGTCAATTTATGGCTTCTCGAACAATTCATCACTAGGCCACTTTAGAGTAGTTCTTGTGTTACTTGGTGGGAGCTCCTAAATGAGGTATACTGTATAAAAGTCTTGATCACACTCATGTAAAGTGCTTCTCAGATGCAGACTAGGCAAGATCTAAGATTCATTGGAAATCAACCACAAGCTATTGTGTTTTCATTGGAGGAAATACATTGTATGTGAAATATGTGCATGTATCAGGTCTTGACTCAAATTGTTTTCAAAGTGTCAATGCTAGCAAAGTTATAGGGTGATAACTAAGCTACTCTTCATACACTTCTAATCATATGTTTCATGAACAGACTAAACAAATTGAGATTGATTGTCATTTTGTTTGCAAAAAAGTGCAACAAAATTTGGTTTCTATAGGATATGTGAAGAATGGGGAACAATTAGGAGATCTTTTTACAAAGGCTCTAAACAGGACTTGGATTGAATATTTTGTTAAAAGCTAGACACGATCAACATCTAAGCTCCAGCTCGAGGAGGGGTGTTCCAGATTATTGCACTACATATTATAGAGATCATAGAGATATACAAATTATATGCTTAATCATAGGGATTAAGATTCCTTGATTATAGGGATTAAATTTCCTAATCATAGGGATTAAGATTCCTTGATTATAGGGATTACATTTCCTAATTAGTATTGATATAGTTGTATATATATATCCCTAATCTGTACATAATGAATTGAGAAAGACAATACCTTTTTCCCCTAAGTTTACAAAGAACATAAACATGAAAACACTAAGAATGATATGAATTACCGCACTTATAGAAAAGAAAAGATTGAAAGTGATACGATTATAGGGTTTGATCACCACTAGCAAATTATATAAGATCACAAGTTTTTAAAGGACTTAAAAAACAAGTTACTCTAAAAGGATTGAAGAAAATCTCTTCAATATTTTGATTGATCAATAACAATGATGAACTAACTCTTTTTACATCCAAAAGATAACCTTTTATAGATATATAACTCTATAAACATAAAACCCTAAGAATTAGAATCTAAAAAGAAAATAACAACCTGACATTTCAAAATGCTAAACAACTAAGACGACAAGATTAACACCTGTCTGTAAGCACATTGGGTCTAGTTTTATTTTGAAACTTTACGGGTGTTTTTTATGGATGAGTCCAACACTGGTTACAAGTTCAACTCTCACCAGTTTGCTTATGTTAATCATCATAAGATCAGTTCCTGACTCTAATATGACTTTAATGTCAATTAAAAAAAACTGTGAAGGACTGCGATTGATTTCTGGGTCTGACGTTCTATAACCTTTTTCCCTAGCTTGCTCCTTCGCTTGAATCAATATAATTGGCTTGACTCTAGTATCTTGAGGTAACAACATTTTATTCCTTCCATTATCTTGAAGTAAACTAAATAGATGATTCTAGGGTTCAAAATGCTTAGTGCAAAATTGAAGTACTTAAGGCTCTAGAATTCAAGTAGCTGTCCCTTGAGAAATCTTCTTGTTTTTTGGTTACAAGCTTTTGGATTGTAATATCTTTTCTCTATGATTGAACTCAGATGCAATACCTTGATAATGTAATTTTTTTTTCTTTACTCTTTTCGGAAAAAGGTTTAATTCCTTACACAAAGATCCGCCAATATTTTATTGAAAGATTTTTTTGCACTTTTTACTCTACTCCTTGTTAATGGTCCTCCATTGTTATTCAATAGACTCCAACAAGTTTTGGTGTCTGAGCGTATATGCTTGATTTCCGTCACTTGATATTGTTAAAGGCATGTTCAAATTAAGATATTGGACCATAGCAAGCATTTTCAAAGTTAAGAGACTGTCAGTTTATCAGCCAGTTCTTTTTGATATTGGCTTCCTTAATAATCTCAGGTGAGGACAGGCTTTCTGATGAAGGATTATGTGGAGCGTCTGCACATTCAGATTATGGGATGATTACTCTTCTAGCAACTGATGGTGTTCCAGGGCTACAGGTATACTTTCTTCAGCACAACTAGTGTGTCCATGCATATGCATTGTGTGGATAACTTTATATCATAAATATTATTTTTCTAGTTAGTATAATAAAATTATGAGGGGAATTAAATGTTGTAAATATATTCATTAAAATTGTAACATACTGATGATTGGAAAAGAATGTAATTGACAATGATATGCTGAATAAAAGATGCATTTCGTAACTTGTATTAATACTCTGAAAGAAAATATAAAAATTTTCTTCCTGATCACTGAGAGACATCAGTAGCATTGAAGATATGTGAATTCTAGCCACATAAAGACTTGAATGCTTTCTTTTATTTATTTGAAGTATTTAAATATTTGACCCCCCTAGTCTTGCTTATGATCTTAATAGGTCTGCAGAGAAAAGCTCAACAAACCAGGGGCCTGGGAATATGTGCTGCACATGAAAGGGTGAGTCTGCTGTTATTCTCACACCAAGGAACACGTGCTTGAGAAGATTCAGTATTCTTCAATGCCCTCCAATTTCAATCCTAACCTAAGTTATTTATGCATGCATTTGCATTCTCTTTTTGGTCAAATAAGAAAGGTCAATGTTGTATAATGACATATGATTGGTCGTACAGGGGCTATATAATGGAGTTTAGACTTTACAATCTTTTGCTTTCTAGAATGATTTAGATAACTATTTTCTCACCAGGTTTTCCTTTGCGGGAACCAGACTTACATACTGTATTCTTGATGAATGTCAATGTTACTTCATGATCCCGCCTTAGGCCTCTAAATTTGAAATGACAGGGCCTTCATAGTGAACATTGGGGACATGATGGAGAGGTGGACCAATTGTTTGTTCAGGTGGGTTATCTCATAGACAATTTCAAGATATTTATGCCTCGTTTTACCTCCTTTTGGCATTTTAACTAAGAGTTAGGTCCAGGTTTACTTTTTCAGCTGGGTTATCTCATATACAAATGCCTCTTTTTACCTCTTTTGAGCATTTTAACTAAGTTTCTCGTCTAGGTTTATGTTTTCCTCTTTCTTTACTTTCTTTTTTCTTTTTCCTGATTTCAGTTTATTCCTATGATTTCTAGGTCCACGCTGCACCGAGTAATGCCAGAGGGACGGGAGCGATACTCTGTAAACATATATATGCTACTTTTGCATCATTCCTTGATATTTACTCTAAAAGTTTGATGCCAATACAAAACTCATGGTTTTCACCTGTAGAATTGTTAGTGATTCTGCTTATGCCTTGCCACTGTATAGATTTTTTCAATCTTGTGATAAGTTACTTTTTATTAGATGGTTTATCAGTCCCTATTCTTGTAGATTGATCAACAGAGAATGCTTTTATAGCATGCCTGTTGCAATTGTTAAAAAGCAGGAAAAATGATATATCTTTTTTATCAACTACTAAAGGAGAGTTTCTGGTTATTTGAGCTGATTTTGATCAAAGTGTCAGCCTATTGGATACAAAACTATGAAGTAGCTGCCGCTTTCATGAAGTGCCTTGAGTAGAACATCTAATGATTTAGCAGCATTTGCATTCAAATTTGAGGATTGAAAACTGTATTATTTAATTTATGGAGATCTGTGAATTAAAAGTTCGAATTATATATTACATTGCATCTTGAGGACTCCATTCTTCACATGCTTTGATTTCTGAATTCAGGTCTCTTTGACCAGGGGATTCGTTCTAGAGCTGAAAATGTTTCTGTTTGATAATGCAGTTGGCATTCTTCTTAGATCCCAATTCAGATTGCATTGTGGAATGCTTGGAGAGTTGTTACAATGAATCATGTCCCAAAGGGTATGCTACTGAATCTGTTTACCTGGTCAGGCTTCCTTGTAGCTTACTTGTTTTTGTAGATATGTTTAAATGGTTGGTGGTTTTTAAGGTGCTGCATCATTAAAAAAGTGCATCTTTCTTCAGTGAACATGGAAATTGTTGGCTCACCTTGTATAACATTAAAAAGTGGTTTTATGTTAAAAAAACTTTTTGATTCCTAAAAGCAGCCATTCTCTTTTCATAATGAATTTGATATTCTTCGGAGCATTCCTTTTCACTTCTTTTTATTTATGATAATCATGCTTTGAATTCCTCATTATTCTAAGCATTGGGGGTTATCTATTGGTTACATTTTCCCATGTTATTATTACTGTAGTAATTGTAACTTATAAAGTAAATGATATATTAACTCTTGGCATACCGTGGTAATGATTAATGGCAAGATAAGCATTATTATGTTATAATATTTCTAACTTATGAAGTAAATGATATGAACGTTATCTTGTTAAAATAATTATTAGCTAAGAAATAAATCATATAAACTATTTGTATCTCATAGTAACTGTTATGATAATGTTGAAAGGTCTGAAGGGTCATTTGGTTTTGTGTCATCTAAGGGAAACTATTCTTTCAGGTGTGAAGTATAGCAAAATCTTTGCTTTTTCTCTTTTATTTTTGCTGGCTCTCACTTGCTTTTAGATTTTCATCTTTGGTTAGTGTTGCTGTGTTTGTGTGTGCGGGCGTGTGTGTTTGTGTGTTGTAATACAGGGCAAGTTGTTTTCTTACTTTTTTTGAGACACCATCATGAACTTGACTAATGGTGGACTAAACAATTTAGATGACACTATACATATATATACATTTTGTTTTTTGGCTATGATGATAAACGTTTGCTGACTTCTTAGTGTTCTATAATAATGGTTTTTCTCATATCACATTATTATAAGAAACTACTATGGAGTCGATATTTAGAAATATTTAGTTTTGAACATGATAAACTAAAATGCCTTTTCGCAAGTAGTATGAGAATAATATTGGAAAATGATAATTCTTACGAATAATGATGATCACGCTGCCACTTTCTACTTTCTTCTGTTAGGCTGTGGTTGAAGCAGCAACAGAAAGGTAAAACAACATAGTTCTGTCAATCTTATTCTTATAGTATAATATAAATCGACCCCAAAATGGTTAAGCCAACATAGTTTTCTCAATCTTATTCTTATGAAATATAATATAAGTAGACCACAAAATGGTTTTATTTCTGTATCTGTTTGTCAAGTTGCTTCACAGGATACACATTTGCTCAAAGTTTTGGATACGCACTGTTTATAGCTTCTATAATTTGGTATCATTCTGGATGACTAACATTTGCTTGCAATTCTCCCAGATTTCCTCCGATCCGCAGTGGGGACTATCTCAAAGAGCGATTGAGGCTTACGTATGGCTTCTAAAGTGCAGGCTGGGGTTGTAAAAGGCTCTAGCTTCATCTAGATGACGTCAGTTGCTTGTGGACCTAAATCGGTTGTTTATGCAAAATATTTCAATCAAATTACTACTTCAACTTGACATGCCTTTCTCTCTTTTCCCTGTGGGATGCCTAAGGTTATTTTTGGTCATTTATTCAACCCTACTAAGAGGAAGTGCCGTTATCAGCTAGTTTGAAGATCCAACATTCACAATGATGCCAAGATTACTGACAAAACATGCACATATTTCCATATTATTCTTGGTTTGTAGGATTCATTAATGTCATCATAATTAATTTTCAAATCCATCTCCCCATCGATGAGCTTAGTGGGAGTCCTGGCTTAATGGGGGCAGTTGTCCCGTTGAACCCAAGAGGCTACCTGTTAGTAGCTTCTTTAAGAAGTTGAGAGACGAGCAAAGACTATATAATGCCCAAGCTAAATCAAGAAGCTGTTACCTTTATTGCATCTTTCATCAGAAAGTAGTTGTTTACAATAACTAACTGAAGGAAAAAGTTAAGCTTGACATTCTATTTTCGTGAAGATCAACGGCTTTATCAATAATCATAGCTTTAGATAAAATGTCGGATATATTTAAAATTGAGAGAGAGAAATAATGATTGAATTTGTAGTAATTTCAGCACCCAAAGAAAAATGAGATCCTATCATCAACATATAATAATAAAAAAATATAACCATTAAAAAGAGATCAAAATGAATAAGGATGTATTGTATCCTATGTGTATTATTCAATGGAAAATTATACATATAAATTTAGAAATCAAGCATGAAGAGCTTGTATAATATAGCACAAAGTTTTTAGCAGCTTACAGAACAGATTGATTAGCAATGAGAATTAAAAAAATGCACTTTTGACATCACAAACATTAGTGAGTTGGCCAATGGTTTCTTATAATTAAGGCATATTCTTGACTCTATGCATCATATATCTTTTGATGCTATCGTCTTGATTTTTGAATGTCATTTTACAATTTATAACTTATGATAGCATTAAAATTATGAGATCAATAATTGAGAATAACTGATGACGAGGAATACTTTGAGGTGAAACGTGTCTTGATAAGATTGGATAGCATTCATCGGACTCATCAAAATTATTAGGTACGATAATAGTAAACAAAGTGAATTTAGGAATAAATCAATATTGGCGAGAGACCTGACTTACTCTACAAATTTTCATGCTTATATACAATTCTTCGTTTATATACTCAAGATACAATTTTTCATGTTTAAAATTTTCTGGAGAACTGACTTACTCTCATTCAAGATGCCTCCAAAGTCGCTTCCAAACTCTCCCCACCATGATCCGGAGGAGGGTTATGTCCAAGATCTCCAGGTCAGTATATCACCAGCTCTTAAAAGCATAGCATATATTGGTCTGGTCCAATCCCGACTCATCATTATGTCTTCTAGTTTTCAGCAATACTTCACCTGGATTTAAGTGATATTTTGTTACAGATTGCTACTGATGTACCTAAGGAATAACACGAGGGAAGAAAGACGGCGTTTTGGACCATAATTTTAACGCTTTAGCAGAATTTAACCAATTCCCATGTCCTCTTACTCGCACTTTAGATTGTGGATTTTGATATGCCTATGGAATTTCGATGTTTGTGATGAATCGGTTATGATTCTTACAGGAAGCAAATGGATGGTTGTTTAAACCTAGGGGGCTTCATATCGTATGGGGTAATGAGGATCGCTACTGGCGCTTGCCTCCTGAAGGGTAAAAAAACACATTTTTACCTTAACCGTTCAAATGGACATCGTTCTGTTGTGTGTATCATCAAAGTTTCCAACTTTTTGCTAAATCTATTTGATTAATTTATATAAGTAGGATCGGGTTTTTAGGGACTCATAATATGTAGAGACAGAGTACTTGCTTAAATGCAGTATTATGTGGAAACAGATTATTGCTTAAATGCAGCCCTTTGGATTTTATTATTTGATGATATTTTGTGAAAAGGAAAAACCTCTCTTCTTACTAATTATTTTTTCCTTTTCAAATTAGATACTCTTATTTTTCCTAAGATGTAGAGGTTGTTTCTGCAACGAGCTAGAACAGAACACTACTAGGAGGTATTCAGGCCAAGATTATCTGAATTTCCAATTTTCCTTCTTAAGTTGCCGAATCCTCTAACCTTCGAGGTTGATTAGGTTAGAAGAGCTCTGCCCCTGGAGCTGTTGAATCTATTGCTCCTTTAAGTTCAAGTGAGGCAAAATACAGCTTGGATTTTCCCTACTTGTACTCTTTGTTTTCTTGTTTAAAATGCATTTCTTTGATATGTCCTAGCTCTCATGCCTATAATGGTTGTGATATATTC
>JAOQMP010000005.1:16202067-16212564 GCA_027563575.1 Erythroxylum pedicellare
ATGTATATAAATCAATATAAAGAGAAAATAAATCTTTATTGTACCTCAAATTCCTGAAAGTAAAATCTCTTTATCGTTTAAGAGATATTATTCTACACATAACCCTTATGATCAATCATTTCTTTAAATTTATAAATTATATTTCTGGAACACAGTCCAGACGAAACGAACCTAATATAAGAAGTTATTTTATACAATAAAAACAGTGATAAACCTATAACTTAATTGAAAACAAATAGTGATTAATGTGATTTCATTTACATGATAACATATTAAGAAAACAACTGTTGGGAGAGGATCAAGAAAATCAAAATTAAGCTAAGAACATTTACATATGCAAGTTGAATTACTTTACAAATAAGGCTAAATCATTTGACAAGTAAGAATAAAATTGATAAAAAATGGCTAAACACTATAAGAAGTAATTTGATACATTGTCCTTAATCATCAAATAAGGCTAAATCATCAAATACGCTCACCCATTAACTCATTCTTTGATACAAATCAACTTCATCTTCACACATTAACAAAATTTTCAAACAAAAAGCATTTCATCGAATACCTAATATGTATCAACAATTCATCCCAACTTCACAAGCAAATTTTTTTCCTCAACCTTCTAACACTAACACAAGTATCTTAAATGTTCTTATCCATTCATAAATTACTCAAATATACAAAACAAAATACTCAAACATACTCAAAATAACTCAAATGAATCAAACCACATACGGTGAAACACCATACCTCCACAAGTTCGCAAATGGTGGGAGAAGAAACCTAGCTTTCGATGCACCACCAACCTCCTGTCAATGCCGACGACGACATACAACACCTTTACCAGAGAAGCCAGAAAATGCACAAGAAGAAGAAGAAGAAAGAGAGAGCAGAGACGTCGACGGACACACGGGTGTGTTTTAACTTAGCCAAAACAAAATTGTTTTGGTTAAGTTAATAACGTTCAAACGCAATCAGAGGACGACGTATTAATTATGGAGAGTTACTACCGAAATTTCTGTCCCTAACATTCCGTCGAAAAAGTGCAAAATTTTACCTTTCCACCACAATTTCTTGCCTTTATCGCCGATGTCACTTTTCCGTCGCTAAAATATTTTTCCATCAACTTTTCCGACCGACAACCAAAACCATCGCAATTTTCTTATTTTCTTTTACTAATTTATCGACGAACATCTTTACCGTCGCAAATTGATTTCCCACTATATTTATCGACTGATTTTTCATCCGACTCTAAACGTACTTTTTTTTCGTTAATATTGCTAACAGAATTTTCGTTTTTGTCGGTAATTTGCAAGAGTCTAAATTTTGTCAGTATTTTTCCGTCGCGAATTCCAGCTTTTCTTTTAGTGTTTAGAGTATGTTTGGTTGAGGGTTTAAAAATGTAATATTATTTTATTATCTAATGGAAGGTTTATAATGGAATGAATTAGAATGGGATGAAAGAAAATGATTTTATATTACATCCTATTTCATCATAAACAGTAAAATGAAAAACCTCCGATTTGGAAGATCTATAATGAAATGTAAAATGATAAATAATTTTATACTATATTATATTATAAATCTTTCATTCAAACAATATTTTACTATATTACATTATGAACCCTTCTATCCTTCCCAAACAACAGTTTTCTAATATTACATTCATTGACATTCTATTTATTATAAACCATTGTGTTCCATTCCATTTTATTAAAAACTTTACTTCCATGTTTGGTTGATGATTTTATAATGGAATAGAATGAAATGTAATATTGTTCCATTATTTGGGAGGAGGTTTTATAATGGAATGGAATGTAATGAGATAGAAGAGGAGAGTTTCATATTACATTTTATTTCATCTTAAACAATAAAAATAAAAAACCTTTGATTTAGGAGGTTTATGATGAAATGTAAAATGATAAATAACTGTACACTATATTACATTATAAACTCTTCATCCAAACAACATTTAACTATATTATATTGTGAACTCTTCCATCCCTCCCAAATAACAATTTTCTAATATTACATCTATTTACATTTCATTCTGTTTTAAATCGTTCCATTCTATTTTATTCTATTTTATTTTATTCTATTACAAACTTTACGGTCTAACTAAACTGAAAATAGAACACATCATTCTCAAATCGAGAATTACTATCTAACCAATGGATCAATGCAATACACGACAGAATAACATATGAATGAAAATGGAGCACATCATTCTCAAACTAAGAATTACTATGTAACCAACGGATCAATGCATTCAACAAAAACAAGTTCTTAGTATTGCAATCAACACAATTTGAGATGAAGTACTCAATGGATTTGCACAAAGACGAGGAAAAGATCAATTGTGTACCAATGAGGCTACTCGAGGAGAAACTGTGGAGCACGACCTAAGCGTAAATTTCACGGGGTCAGATGTTGGGTTTGGAAGTGGGGTTATTTTTTTTTTGGCCAATAGAAGTGGGGTTAAGAGACACAAATTTGACGATCACTGGAGGGGAATGCTATTATGGGATCGTAGTACAAGAACCGGTGGCAAGCACAGGAGATTGTGGGCCACATGATGATTTGACATTGATTTTCCCGTGGATGTGAAAAAAAGTCATGTTTTTTAATTAAAAATTAATTAAATATGTATAATAATTAATAAGATTAACATCAACTATTAAATATTTAAAAATAGAATTCAAATTAATTTTAATAATTTGTCAAAATTACGAATTAAAATATCAATTTAAAAAAACATAACTTAATCTCTTCGTTTCTTATATAACAAATGGCAAGAGATATAAATAAGTTTTAAATATTTTAATTTTTAATAATAAAATTGTAACAATGTGAAGATTGATATATCATACCTAGTTAATTTTTAATATATTTCACTATTTAAATATAATGTTGTTATTAAGTTCTTTATAAATAAATATTATTTGATAAATAAATATTAATATGAAAAATATAAAGTTAAATCTTATAAAATTAATTGAATTTTTATGAAAATATTAGAGACAAACTACAAAACAAAATTTGACTCATTATATAAAGGAGAGATGTGATTCAGTAATTAAGCTTGTTGCGCATGGCATATATATATAGGCATACAAGAGTTCTTTGAAAGTCTTCTGAGCGAATATGACTTGGGACATGAACACGGCCTATGTATTGTCCTTTCTAGAAATTATAGGTGAAGACATGGGCTAAAGATACAAACGTGTTAGTGTGGTGGAGAAGTTTTTGATGAAGACATGGATGGAGAAATAGGAGGAATCCTGACCTGAAGATACGAACGTACCAGAGGGCACGCATTAGTGCACAGAGGAGGAGGACGATTTACGCTCTAAGGAAAGGGTAGAACCCATGCCACGTTTTGGAATTATGCAGTAAAATCTACAGCCTAAGAAATAGTCATGTCAACACGGTCATCATTATTTAGAAATTTGGTTTTTGGGTAGGCTTTGAACTCGGGAAAGATTTTAACACCCATTTAGCGTTATGGTAAAGTATATTAAATTTGTTAAAGGGGCTATGTGAGTAAAATTGTACCATTTATGATTTCCACATATAAATATATCTAGAAAGATTTTAAGACCCATTAGCGTTATGGTTAAACTATATTAAATTTGTTAAAGGGGCCATTTGAGCAAAATTGTACCATTTACCATTTCCACATTTAAATAGATATTGTAAACCTAATTGCTGTTAATGGTGAAATATGCACTCTTAACTCTGGAGAAAGTAGGCATACTCAATTGGTCAAACCTTGTTAAAACTTCTTATTTCTTGTTTTCTTTCTTTCATTATTCACTATTGTTGCTATTTGTTTTCTCAATAATTGATATTAAAGTATTGTTGAAGTAATAATGATTTTGTTTATAAACTTTGAAGTATAAAATTTTAATAAAACTAGGCGTTTCAAACCCTAGCAACAGAGAGTGAAAAGTTCATTGTCATAACAAGGCATGTTGATGGGATTACGAGAGAACGAGTTAGAAAACATTAATGAACTCGATTGGGAAGAGTTATAGGCATAAGCAACTAGAACCATCTGACTTTGTATGGCAAGTAATGTTATGTATTATACATAGAGAATACACCCATGTAGAGACACGAAAGAAACTTGGGAGTCAATCCATATCAAAATCTCTCATAAACAAATTGAATCTAAAACATAATTTACACAAGTTGAAGATGCAGGAATGAACAATTTTGGAACAATATATCAATGTGTTTAATTAAATAATCATTGACTTATTAATACTCGAAGTGACTATTACATAAAAAGACAAAGCAATGATTCTATCTTGTTTCTTACATCTAAACAATGAACATTTGGTGACTATGCTCATATTACTAAGAAGGTAGTTAGTTTCGAGGATATCATTGCTATGTTATTAGCTCACAACTAACAGAGACTCACAACCATTGAAAGATATTAAGATAAAGGCTATTTATGAAGGGAACAAGGTCCAAGGGAGAAAGTAGAATAAGAATGGCTCATTTAAGAGGAGATATATATTTAAAAATAAAGTTTAGAAAGACAGTCTGGTGCTATAAGTAAAAGAAAATATGTCATATTAGTAGGGAGTCCCTAAATAAGAAGAGGTAAGATGATGAAAAGAAGCACGATGATTCATTGAGGTATACTAATATACTACAAAGTAAGGACTCATATTTTAACGATGGAGATATGCTTTATGTTTCAACTAGTCAACTACAGATATTGGATTTGGGATGCTCACATCATATAACACAAAATAAGGATTGACTATTTCATATTGTTGAACCAAAGGAGACTCTAATTAGTGTTTTGTTGATAATAAAATATAATTACTACTAATGAGTTTATTATTTTGACGAAAAGTAATATAAGTACAAATTGTAGTCATAAACTCAAGAAGATAGCATATAAAGTTCATAAAGAGAAGTTGAAGTTTACAATCATCAAATGAAGATCAAATCAAGAATAAAAGAAGATCAAAGGCTTATCAATATCATTTTTTAGTTTGTAATATTAATTATAATCTCACTTTGTTAATTTGATGCTCTAAAAGGCTCACCATGTATAAAAATTTCATTTCACTTAATTGTATAAGCCTTTACATTCATCAAGATGCATTGAAGCTTTTGATTTTAATAGAAAAACCTCTTAATCTTTTAAACACTCTTTAGGAAACATTTTGAGAAGTATTTAAATCATAATTGCATTAAACAAATTATTTTAGAGCATTTAAAGTTATTAAAATCATGTTTTTGAGGTGATTGGTCGACTTATATGATTTACTGTTAGATCAATACAGGTTAAAGTTACTAAAATTGATATACTAAGAGTTTATTGTAACATTTTTAGCCAGTATACCTAATTGGTCAACTAGTTTTCCAATGATTAGTGAATCTAGAGCTCATATTGCATACTTATTGATTAGTATATTATACTGTTCAACCAGTACATTGTGTATAGCCCTTATAATGTCTAATTCTTAGCGCCGACTACTAGGAAAGATCATAAAATACTATAAATAGGTATTTTCTCATTGGTTTTAGCATCAAGAAGCTATAAGCGTCTTATACACACATTTCAAAGTGTTTTTTCAATCATTTGAGAATCATTTGTGTTTTTTCAATCATTTGAGAATCATTGTCTTATACTTACGTGAGTGAACCATTTTGAAGTTATTAAGTAATAAAGTGAGAAACTTTCAGTTGTAATATTTAGCTTGGGAGATATATTATTGTATTTAGAGGTGATCTAAGTGAGATTGAGGTTCCTTTTCATGTTGAAAGAAAATTGTAAAAAAGGTTTCTCTTTACTAAAAAAGATTATAGAAACTTTATTCTTCACCTTAAAAGAAGAAGTATAATAAAATTCTAAGAACAATCTTGGAAGTGAACTTAAGCAACAATTATTTGTTGAACTACTATAAACTGGTCTACATTCTCTCTTCCTTATCCTCTTTAAATTGTTATTCAATTGTTTAAATAATTTATATTAAGCAATTTCTTCAATCATATTTATATTAATTGTTGTTAATTTATTTTATTAGTGCCATTAAGGACTAATAAGTGGTATCAGAGTAACTTTATAAGACTAACATTTCAAAGAAAATCCTATAGCAAAGATCATAATGACATATTTAGGAGCATTACCATTATGATTCAACCAAGAGGGACAAAGCATTAGTAGATCACCTTTCTTTAATGGTAATGATTACTTTTATTGTAAAACTAGGATGAGAGACTTCTTGATAGTAGAAAGTGTAGGCCTATCAGAAATAGTTTTAAACGGTCTCTTTATTCCTATGACAATTATAGATAATAAAAAGGAATCTAAATTAGAGGAAGAGTGAGAAGCTCAAGATAAGAGATTATTTTTCTTAAATAGTGGGGCCATACATATCCTTTTTATGAATAAGGAAGAAATCAATTCAATAGGGTCTTTACATGTGAAATGACTAATGAAATTTGGCATACTTAAAAAGTTACATATGAAGAAAGAAATCAAATAAAGAAAAGCAAAGTTACCATTCTAACACATCAATATAAATTATTCAAATAAAGCATGAGAAAAGCATATCCAACATGTATACTAGATGTATTGGTATTATTAATTCTCTCATAGTTCTTGGAAAAACCTATACTATTGTTGAAATGGTAAGAAAGTTGCTTAGGTAACTTTTGAATGCATAGGAAGCTAAAGTGATAGTTATACAAGAAGCTAAGGATCTCACATCACTGCCATAAGAGGAGATTATTGGATCTCTTCCTATATGCAACATGAGGCTCCAAAAGACATAAAAAAATGACACTTTTAAAGAAAAAGAATTTAGTGCTTAAATTCGAACAAAGAATCAAGACAAGAAAAAGAGACAATAATTAGTGAGAGTAAAGAAAAAGACATTGGCTTAATCACTAAATTGAGAAGTTCTTAAAGAAGAAATTCCCCAAAAGAAAGGATTTCAAGGAAGGTAAAAGTGATTTAAAACATAAATCCTTTAACATTACTTGCTTTAAATGTAGAAAATCTGGCCATATAAAGTTACAATGTCCTCAACTCAAGGATAATAAGTAGTGTGAAAGAAACTATAAGAAAGAGAATAAGGACAACAAGAAAGCACTTAAAGTATTAACATGGGATGACATAAATGAATCTAAAAATGAGCATTCAAAAGAGGAGATAGCTCATATGTGCTTTATCATTATGGATAATGATGAGGTAACTATTAAAGCATAAAAAATATGATCATTCATGACAATAATGAGTTATATGTACTAAGGCATGAGAATGAAACATTAAAAAAGGAGGTAGATTCCCTCAATGACTCATTCTCTAAGTTTGTAAAGGGAAGTGAAAATCAGAGAACATGCTAAGAGCTCAAAATGATTTCAATTATGGGTATGGAATAGGGTATAACTACGGAAGTGAATGCAATTTCAAAACCACATTTACTCAGGAAAAATATTTGCATAGTGAAGAACCATTGCTGATGTGACAAAATAGTATAGAGAATCCACATCGAAGTATATGTATTCTATATCCACTAGGAATAATTTTGAAAGCAAGCATCATGCTTTTATGAATGGCTCACAACCTAGGCATAAAATTTACTACTATCAAGGAAAGAATAGGCATAATTTCTAAAATAATATACAAACCTGCTGACACCCTTTTAGGCCTAACAAAATTATACATCAAGCTTTCGTTCATAGTAGGCATCATACATATAATTATAGGACATTTAAGTATCCTAGGAGAACATTCGATAACTTATGTCTAAAAGGAAGATTCCGTATGATGCAAACACACAAAGAGTTCTAGGAAATGTATATATGCATCACCACTACTCGCATAACATATTATTTCATTTTTGTGGTAAGTATAGACATGTTGATATATTTTTTTTCTTAAATAAAGTATGTCAACCAAACCCTTGAATGTGCATGTTGAATAGAAGAAGGACCTAACAACTAAGGAACCAAGCTTATTTGGGTTCCTGAAACACATTGATTACCTTAGTTTTTAAGGCTATTAGAAAAGAAAGAACCAATGGTATGTAGTAAAGAAAGCAATTATTGAATTGAGTATTGTAAGGAGTTTATGTATTTTATCATGATGAATGAAACCTTCTTGCCTGTAAGAAAGCCTAGAAGATGTTATTAGAGGATGTGGAGATTTTATGCACCAAAGACTTTTCAAAAGAGACAATTATTAAACCAAGTAAAAGAGATGAGAAGGATGAGAAACCTCCAATGGATTGTTAACTTAAGAAAAATCTACATTCAAATAACTCATAAGTAACATTCAACATGAGGTAATGATCAGTTTATAATTTAGAAATATATGATAACTTGCGTTTATGTGTTAATTTAAGTATAAATCCTTAGTAATGATTGTTTAGGTTTGAATTATAAATAAGGTGTTTAAGGTGTGAACTTTGGTACCTAGACTTTGAGATTATTGAACAAAATGAGGACACTAAATTAGAATTTACATTATTTGGGTAATTATTTCCCTAAACTTTTAATAAGGATAAATCTTGCACAATTAGAAGAAAATTAGTTATATTTGATAGGAATTCTATTTGATTAGGCCTTTTATGTGATTTAACTATTTTTATTGATATTTAGTTGGTTGGTATTTCGTTCAAGTTTTGATATTGTTTTCTAACATTTAAGAGCACTTGTCACCCAATATCCTAGTATGGATGATCGATGTTTCCAAAAATCACATTTATGCCTTTTTTTAAGCATTTGATAATTATCGAGTCACTTTTTTGGTCATTTAAACTACCACCTAATTGACCAATATCCTTCAGTGGTTGACTAATGTTCTTAATTCTAAGAATCCTTTGTTTCCTAAGAGCTTATGGTGAATTTGGTAACACTTACTAGTCAACTAGATACCCTCAGTGATTGACCAATGTACACCACTAGTTAACCAGTAGATTGGGTTTTAAAACCAAACCATTTTTTTCACCATGCCTCCACTACTCACCTTTGTTTTTCTCTAAAATATTAACACTAGTTAACCAATTGAGTAATAAAGTTGACTAGCCCTCTTGTTTTTAATCTCTTTTCAATTTCTTTTCTTCTTTTCTCATATTTTATGTTTATATCTTCAAAATCCTAAACAATTTATTCTTTTCTTTGAAAAAATCACCCTTATTTCATAAAAATCTTATTAAATTGCATCAAATTGATTTTTCATTATTTTGGTTTCAAATTTGGGGATTTGCATTCTTTTCTTAATTAAAACCTATCATTTTAAATTGTTGCCTTCATAGTTAATTTTGAAAAGGAGTTAAGGTTGTTTCCCTTTCAATTATATCGATGCATATTTAATTTTTTTCAAATTTAACATTTTGGGCATTTTTTCATGTTTCTACTTTCAAAATTTTGGAGCTTTATAAACAATATATTCTTTTATGAAATTGATAGCTCAATATTGCAATTATGCTTTTATATGTTGTAATTCTGACCTCTAATTTTGTAAAAACTTTCCTTTAGTGCTTTAATTAAATCTTTCAACTTAGGCCTAATATCAATAATGGGGATTTTTCAAATTAGATACAATTAAGGATGTTTTTAATCAAAATTAACCTCTTTCCTTAAAAATGTAATAGCCCTCTTTAGTGAGAAAATTTATCAATCTTAATTAAATACGCTTTGATTTTTTACTAAATAAGCTTGACAAATGACACTTTACTAGGGATGGCTACGACATAAGCCAACCCAAAGTTAATATGTTAGGCCTCTTTTGAAAGGGCCTAGAGCCTTTTCTCAAACATCGAACCTTGAGCCTCAGATTCAGCTTAGGCTGAGGCTATCTAGGCTTGGCTCGAAGCCCAAAAGTTATGAAAAATGGTGTTATTTTCTATTTTCAATTTTTTTAAAAATTCGGCCAAGCTGGGATTTAAGCTGTTGGCATCTGATCAGGCCTAAACTCGAGCTCATGCTTCGCCTCTAGTAGAAATTTTTGAGCATGACCTTACCATTACCATCCCTACACTTTAAATTATGATTTTTTGGTTAATTAATTTCTTTTTGATGATTTTAAAACAATGGAGAAAGATTACTGATATTAGACTTAGGGGGAGTGATAACATTAAGGGAGAGTGATGAAATTTATGGTAAGTGATTGTTTTGTTATTTTTGTATTTCTTGCTCTTTATATAATATGCTTGAGTAAATTTATGTTATCTTTATGTGTTGATATTTCTTTGATATTAAATATCTCTTTTGTTCTTAATATTAAATATTTCTTTTGTTTTTATTATTGAATAATGTTTTATTATTTTCCTCTAATAATGCAGTGTTTTGTCATCATCAGAAATGAGAAGATTATTGAACTAAGGGAGGTTCCAATCGATATTTTAATGATAATAAAAACATAATTACTATTAGTGAGTTCATTATTTTGATGAAAAGCAATATAAGAACAAATTGAAGTCATAAACTCAAGAAATAAATCGAAGTTGAATTTTGCAACCAATG
>JAOQMP010000005.1:16266688-16283922 GCA_027563575.1 Erythroxylum pedicellare
AAGAGATTCAACAAGATCACAAATGGACATATATGAGACTTCATATATTTAAGCTCAAATTTCTACATCAACAAATCGAACCACACTTTGAATATCCAACACTTGATTAAACTCTAATCAAGAATGTTCAACTACAAATCACAAATCCTAATCCTAGGAGTTCACAAATCATCGCTGAACATGGATTAAGCTACTCCCTTTTTAAGCCTGTTGATCTCCAGCCATTACTACATCTTCAAGAGAAGAGAGGTGCCTAGCCACGCATAGCTCTAAGAGACTTCACAACCAAGAAGCAACAGTAGACACCCATGGTAGCAGTTGACAGTGGAAATGGAAGAGAATGGTATGGATGAGAGAAGACGATGGTGTGTTGCGTGAAGATGGAATGTTGTATGAACGATGGAATCCTAGTATTTGAGCTTCCTCCACATGAGGTTGTTCAGGATAGGGTCTCAGTTGATGACCTCTCATATTTAGCATATGTCTTATCTTTAGAATCTTTATGTCTATTGAGTCCTCGCACTCTTGAAATATTTGGAATGTCTCTTCACCCTTTTCTTCCTTGTTCAATTTGTCCAATCTGCTGGGTAAAGGTAAATAGTTAATCTAAACAACACATTGGAACTCAATATTTACCTCTAAGATAAAAGATATGTAACACCCATATACCCCCTAGGAGAATATGGAAATGTCACACAAAATAGAACTAAAACATGTCAAAAACTCCAAGCACTTCCAGAATTTCAAGCAAACATACATTACATATCATTAAATGTTATTTTATAAACAAAACATGTCATACTTATTTTACTTATCAAAATACATGCCCTAAATTCAAAGGTCAACCTATATTAAGTTTATTACAAACCATTTACACCAAAATACAATATGTCTCAACATATGGAGTAGAACTCAAAAACAAACTGAACATTTCCAAAACAAAATATACTCTTTTTGGCCACTGTGGTTGTCTTTGTCCCAGTCTTTAAACCTTCTTATCAGAACCTATATGGAGGAAAAACTGCCATGTTAATCATATAACTTAGTAGGGAATAACTAAACAAGATATAAATTTGTGATTATTTCTAATAGTCATCTAGCATTCACATGTACAGAATTAGATCATATCACAAACAATCTTTAATTGTTCATATTATAGAGCAATCCAAACTTTATGTGTCTCAGAACGGAATATGATTCATCAATATATCAAAACATATAAATATCATAACAGAATGTGCAAGTATCAGAATAGGATATAATTCTTTCATATCAGAATAGAACTTACATTAGTTCAGGATATGTCTTGTATCAATTGAAAATTTATCTTGTATCAGAACAGAACTTGTTTATATTAAAACTGAACATGTATCAGAATATAAAATAAGTTAGTTTATTAATCCCTTTTACAGAAGTAGGTAACGGGACCAGAACAGAAGATACCATCATTGGTATCACAGAACAAAAGAGACTTGTATCTCAAAATCAAGGGACACCGTAGTGTCAATAATTAAGGGTCATCATCGTGTCAAATTACAGGAGTAGCTGTAGACCCTTATAGATATGCCTATTTACCCACAACTAGGACTTAGCAATTTTAAAACAAAATATTTACATTTTAAAATCCTCATGTAAAAGTTATATTGCAAAACATATGACTTTATTCCATTTTGCTTAACTTGGACATATTCATTCACATTTGATCAAACTCAAGATGCCTTACAAACATAAGCATTTGTAATGATTCACTAATGGATACAATAAGTAATTACATTTTACATGTACTCACCTAAGTTCCCAATTCACAAACATTCATAATATCACATCACTTATATCATTTAAATCACATTTGTGTTCATAAGTATATTTCAATTCTTTAATAACTTATAAGTTTCAAATTAGATACTTGTTATCAAAATAACACCTTTCATAAGTTATTAGCTCAGTTGAAAATCCAAAACCTATTCAACCTTTAACCAATTAATCTAATCTCAAACTAGGTTTGTTATAAACCCTAATCAACTTTAATTATACCAATCTAAGGTATATTATCCTACTATGGTTCGACAATTACATAAAACAAAGATTACCATGTTAAGGCCTTGCCCATGATCATGGGGTACATTCCCACGATTGTGACAAGAGCTAATGCATCTACCTACGATCTTGGAATGAGTGCCACGATCGTGGCTTGACTATTTTCCTGCAAATTCCATGTTCAAACATCTCCTTCCAAATTTGACAATTCCTAATTCAAGCTTCAAGTATACCTCAATTATATGCCAACTCTAGATTAATTTCATGTCCAATTTCAGCTCAAAATCACTCATTTGGCAACTTGCAAGCCATTGGCTTTCATCCAACAAAATCTATAGCAAAATCCATCAAACAAGCATCTGTTCAAGACCTTATTATATCATCAATTCCACACTTATTCCATTCCAATTCAAGTAACATAGAATTCTTGTTACAACATACCATCAAGTTGGAATTCCCTTACCTAATTAACTTCAAGTTCCTTCTTCAAAGAACCAACCAAACTAGCCCTTTATGGAGACAATACATTTCCAAAATCTAGATAGATATAGGATGATCTTAACACCTAAAAGATAGTAACATAGAAAATAGCTTGAGGTAGCTTCTTGATGTAGTATATGGTAAGGAGTTTAGTGTGATAGTACATGAAAATTGAAGTAAATTCAGAGCAAGAAGAGGGAATGATTTCGGTGGAGAAGCAAAGTGAGGGCTATAGAAACGTCCTTGTAAAGGCTTAACATTTAAGTTATTAGGTGTCTCAATTATGCATTAGCATATGTCATCAATGAATGACCCCCATTTGCTCTCCATTTAAGCTTCCAATTATCACAATTCAATTAGGACACTTGTCATTCAATTATATTGCCATTTGTCAATGACTTCTCTATGACAAATGTCATTCAATTTTTAAGTACCTAAGTTTTGCTAGCTCTCCCATTCTTGGAAGCTAGGCCAAAATTGCCTTTCCTCTATGGAATTGTTATACTCTTTGCTAAAACTATTCACCCTGTTGAAATTATTGTACAATTGTTGAAATTGTTGTATACTCCATTGAAATTGAATATTATTAGCAACCATAATATTAAGCAAGTCTTCTAGAGATGTACCTGAGTTGTGATAAAAAACTTCTGATATATACGAAAATTGTTGTGCATCCTGCAGGCTATTATGGAATTAATTTTTCTGGTTATCCCATTTATAACCAAAGTTAGTATGATCTTTCTAATATAAGCTATAAGATTGGGAATAAGAGTTGTGGAAAAAATTTCGTCTATGAATTTTTTTCACAAATACTAAACAAAAAGTGAAAAGATTAAGAAATAAATAAAAAGAAACTAATTACAAAATAATATGTAAACAATACCAATTTAAATCAAGAACAAAAACTAAAGCACCACACTCCTCAACAATGGCGTCAAAATTGACGTAACACTTCGCAACACTACTCAAAATAAACTAGACTTATAACTGTAAAAGTGTGGGGTCTAGGTCAATCCTATAGAGAGTGTGTGTAAAGCTTTTAAAATGAAAATAAACAGTGTTTAGGATTAAGGGGGTTTTGGTTTGGTTTTCTAAAAAGAAAATAAAATGAAACTAAGCTACCGAAAATAAATTAAAGAAAACATGCAAAAATAATTAAAGTGATGAATTCGTTAGAAACTTAGTTCTTTGGTTTAATCTCAGCCTACACCCAATTAGATATATTTCATTAACTTGATGTTCTTATACCTCTCCTAGCAGTATTAATCGCAGAGTAACAAAAAGCTCTATTAACCTCAATTTTCCCTTAAGTTGTGTTTAATTAAGAAATGCTCGTTAATTTAACCTAGCCATCGAACAATATAAAACAAGCTCTCTAGATTTAATTGGATAGTTGCATTACGATTTAGGAAAACATATTAATCAAGGCAGCAACTACACAAGCTTAGGTCACGTAACCTAGGTCATGTTATCCCTAATTATTAAAAACTAATAGTTTCCATAAATGAATCTTAATATAACAATTACGAAGTATATTGAAGGTTTCAGCAATGGATTCTCACATAAAAATAATCAAATAGAGAATTCAATCATTCTCACAAAACACCCAAAAATTAAACCTAGGATAACATAATCAATCCTTAAGAGAAAGAATAGCAAACAATGAGAGAAATGCTTAATCGGGTTCTTCGGCTTAAATATCACCTTTGAATTGACATCAGGAAGCTAGCTCTCTAAGGATCTTCAAAGGAAAGGATCTTTTCCCCTCTTCTTCATTAAAATTGAGACCTCACACTCTCTAGATGACTGCTCAAACCTTTTCTTGCATCCTTTAACTGATTATTGAAACCTTTCATAACATTTTGTCATCACAACTTGTTCTTTTTATACTTAAAAACGTAGGGTTTTCTGGGTGAGGTGGTAGCATGTCATAGGTGTGACATAGGCTGTCACACCTGTGTCAATAGTGTCACACCCGTGACAAGTGTGTTATGGGCATGACACACCTCCCACGGCCATGACAAAATTTTCATGGTTATGAGACATATCTCATTCTATGATAAAGCTATTCTTCATTCTTTTTAGTGCTTTCTTGTCTCATCTTCATTCTAATCGTTCTTCTTATTCCATGACAAAAATTGAGTGTGAATCTTTAGAAAACTATTTAAATATAGTTCTTTTGACTCACTTTAGCTCCTTCACTTTTGAATTATGCCTCAAACCAAATATAAAATAAAGTGATTGTCTTAAGTATTTCGTGATATTAATCACTAAGTGTTTTGGAATAAATGTATAACCAGTTAAGCACATGTCAATTTCTCCCATACTTAATTTTGATTGTCATCAGGCAAAACATCATAATCAAAATCATAGACCTAAAATTTACTCATTTCCTATATGTTCTAAGAATATAGTCATAAGCAAAAATGAATAACTTTAAAAAACCATAGATAATAATCAACATTTAACACTTCCTCTCATGATCAATCAACATTCATCACGTTTAGAAACTAAGCAATCTAGTGGTAGACTTGGAAAAAATGTGTTTAAGAATAAGATAGATCTATAAGTACACTCAAATACCATTCATGATTATGACATTCCACAACTTTGCAAATAATTCCGTTTCTCCACTACTAGGATTCACATTTATAATCATGAATCAAAGGAATTTTCCAAGGTTGTAATGTAGGCAAGGGTAAGGTGAGATGTATTTTAAGTAAAGTAGCATAAAAGTCATCAAGCTAGTTGAAGAAAAAGTAACACTTAATGAAATATCAAGCACATAAGCTAACATCCATTCAAAACTGGGTCCTATCAGCTATGATGAATGCAACAACTATGTTTCATAACTCAAATTCAGGGTATCATAATGTAAAACACTTGAAGCATAACTATTTAGAAGTAATCACTCATAAAAATCATTAATAACAATACATTGAAAACATAAAGAGTGATCTTGCCGAAACAACATCTACTCATATGCAACATACTCAAATCACCCATTCGATATAACTTTAGGAGGAGAAACCAATAATTAACAACTTTTCAAAACAAATTTGTTTCCTCCTTGATAGTTTTATTCAAATTTTTTTATTTTTCTCTTTTCTCTTTTTTATTTTATCTTTTTTCATATAAAAATTGAAAGAAGCTACATCAATTTGGGAATTTCATTTATATGACATAAAATAGCATCCTAATAGTTATAACCATCCCACACATATGCATACCCCGACAATACTTTTGTACACCCATAATAATCAATATCAATAAATGCTTCATTAGCTTTAAGGCTTAAGTAGGACATTTGGTTCAGTTTAAAGAATGTAATGTGGTTAGTACAAAATGAAAGGCTAATAAAGCTCAAAGGGGCTTAACAAAGGCAAAATTCATAGCAGAAGGTAGGCTATTTGGCTAATGTAACTCATGAAACAAAGAATGTCTATATCATTTCTATGTTAATAGATGTGACAAAAATGTGGTCTTGAATAGAAAATAAAAGAAAAGTTAGGATGTATATGTTATAAAGGTAACTCATAAACAAAAGACAATGAGACTGATATAGATTTGTCACTCTATACAGGCTCAAAATCTTACTGGATTTTCTTTACCACTATTCACTACTCTTCTAAAGTTAATATATATTGACCAATCATAAGAGCAAAAGTTTATGCTAAGTTTCCATGGATTACTCTAGTCAATTCACTCTTTAATCATAAAAATATAATCCTAGAAGCAATAGAAAAAAGAGAAATTATTTTTTTGTTTGATTTATTCTCTCTCTCATTTTGTTAAGAACTTAAAAATAAGTAACAACAATCAAACTGAAAACACACGTGCATATAAGAAAGAAATCCAAAAATGTAAAGGAAAAGAAATTAACTTCCCTTAGGTTGCCTCCTAAACAATTCCTTTGTTTATTATCGCTAGCTTAGCAACTTGTTTTCCTCATCATGTGACAAAATTGTGATATTCGAGTGCCACATGTGCTTTTATCACTTGAGGTTGTTTAGGATAGGGTATCAATTAATGGCCATTCATATTTAGCATCTTCCCTATCTTCAAATTCTTAATCTCTACTGAGTCCACACGCTCTGGAAATATTTTGAATATCTCTTCAACCTTTTCTTCCTCGTTTACTTTCTCTAATCTTCTATGTAAAGGTGAAGGGTTAGTCATAAAAATAACTATGGACTCAGTATTTAACTTTGAGTTAAATGATATATCTTTTTCTATTTCGAGCTCTTCCTCCACTTCTTTGACACAAGCGATTCCTTGAGTAGTTCTCTCAAGATTCTCAAGCTCCTCTTCACTCTGTAAGGTCTCTGCACTAACGTCCCCTAGGTATACCTAAAGTTAAGATGGTTGTGTCTCTCAACTTTGTGATTCTAGGCGGTCGAGATCTTCCATCATCTTACTAAGTTATGAAGTCTAGATCTTGTTTCCCGCTAAAATTATAGAGTATTAATACCAAAAGATCTAACTAAATCTTTTATGGATGTACTTGAGTTGCAATAAAAAGCTTCTGGTCTATGTGGGAATTGTTGTGTTTCCTGCGAACTATCGATGAAGTAATTTTGTTGGCTATCCCATCCATAAATAAAGTTAGTATAATCATTCCAAACTTGGATATAAGATTAGCAATATGAGTTATAGAAAAAATTACTTCTGTCCATAAACAATTTTTTTAACACACAAACACTAAAACAAAAAGTGAAAAAAATCATGAAATAAATAAAAAGAAACTAATTATAAATAAATATGTACAAAATACCAATTAAAATCAAGAACATAAGCTAGAACACTGTACTCCTTGATGATGGGTTCAATCTCGACCTACAAATAATTAAACATGCTTCATTGAATTATTGTTATCTTATCTCTCCTAGCAACTATTAATCTTTGGTTAACAATGAGCTTTGTTAACCTTGATTTTCCTTTAATTCATGTTTAATTAAGAAAAGCTTGATAATTAAACCTAGAGTAACCTAGAACAAGTTCTTTAGATTTAATTGGACAGCTACATTATGGTTTAGGAAAACATATTAACCACGACATCAACCACACCAGCTCGAGTCATTTAACCTAGGTTATGTTATCCCTAATGATTAAAAAACATTAGTTACTACAAATGAATCTCAACATAACAATTACGAATTATATTAAAGATTCTAGTTGTTGGTTCTTACATAAAAACAATCAAACATAGCATTCTATCATTCTCACACATCACCCAAATATTAAACATAAGATAACATAATCAATCCCTAAGAGAAAGAACAATAAGCAGTAAGAGAAATGCTTAACTGGGTTCTTCGGTGTCGATATCACCTCCAAATTGGGATCAAGAAGCTAGCTCTCCTTGGGTCTCCAAAGGAACAGAGCTTTGCGCCTTTTCTTCATTAAACCAAGACCTCACACTCTCCATACAACTCCTCAAAACCTTTCCCAAAACCCCTAAATGATTCTCCAAACCTTTCATAACATTTTGTCATCATAACATGTTCTTTTTATACTTAAAAACGTAGGGTTTTCTAGGTGAGGTAGCAACATGTAATGGGCGTGACAACCCATGAAAATAGTTCCATATGTGTGGAAAGTGTGTCATGGGTATGACACACCTCTCATGACCATGACAAATTTGTCATGGTTGTGATACATGTCTCATGCCATGACAAAGCTATTCTTCATTCTTTTTAGTGCTTTCTTGTCTCATCTTCTTCTTGTTCCATGAAGACAATTGAGTGTGAGTCTTTAAAAAATGGCTCAAATATAGTGCTCACTTTAGCTCTTTAGCTTATGAATTGTACCTAAAATCAAATATGAATTAAATTGAATGTCTTAGGCATTTTATAACATTAATCAATAAATGTTTTGGATTAAATGTATAATCAATTAAGCACATATCAGTATAATTTAAGTACATCTTTGGATTATAAGTAAATTATTTCTAATCATTTTATTATCCCATTAAAAATATAAATAAATAACAAAAGAAGTAAAAATATTTTAAAAAGTGAGAATAAATAAAATAAGTGAAATGGTTGAAGTTAAAAAGTGTTTCTAGGAGCCATTTTTAAATAATAACCCCACTAAGTAAACAGGTGCACTTATGAGAAGGTATTTGCTTTAGCATCATTTAGTTGAGTTTTTTAATAAGCATAAATTTTTTTGTTTCGCTAATTCAACATTTAGTGTTTTATTATTCTATTAATTTAGGTTATTAAAATATTTGAAATTTTAAGCATCTTTATCTTAAATTCTTACATTATATATTAGGTTAAGTTTTGTAAATTGATAAATATTTGAACAATTATTAGGTTAAATTGAATTGACTATGGAGTTGATTCATGTTTCCAGATACCTAATTAATTAATGAATAATGAAATTGAATGAATGAAAGATAATCTTGATTACTCTAATTGATTTGTTGAATTCTCTCATAAAATTGTTACTTTTTAAATTTAAGTCTGATAAATTTGATTTATTTAAGTAAAAAAAAGTTTAAGTGTAGGGATATTTGATGTGCTTGAAATATGGACATATTTTGTTACTAGGGATATATGATATGCATGAAATATATATAATATTATATAATTTGCTTGTTTTAACTACTAAATTACCTTAAGTTACTTAGTTTTTAGTATCTTCGTAGTTAATTATGCATATTAGACCTTGGGATGACATTATTCAAGAATTGAAAGTCATTCTAAATAAAAAAATAAATTTTGAATTCTTGAAAGAATACAGTCTGACAAACATATGTATGGTATCCCTTGAAGGGTTAACGACATCAAGTGACATAGCTTAAGCCATAATTGTGAATGAGACTATATGAAAGGTAAAATAGAAGTAAGAAGATCCACGATTAAAAGACAAACATACTAAAGATCATGTATTATTCTTAAAGAAACACAAAGAAATATGGTGTCGAGACATGATCTTGCTACTGACCATGTATAGCAGCCAAAGGAAATAATGAGGCCTATGATGTTGGCCATAACCATGTCCTAGACTATGTCTTAAACAAAGTTAAATGTTCTTAAGGTTAAAAACGTTAAGCTTTATAGGAATTTTAGCCATCTTTTATAGAAAATATGTCATAAAACATCATTTCTCTCCAATAGGGTTGGCCATCATAATGCTTCTCCTAACTATAAATGATCAATTTAAAGTTATTTTTACTAGAGAATGAAGATCTATTCATAATCTTAATGAATCACATTATTAGCAGAATTAGGGAGTTCATATATATTTTCTTCTACCATGACTTCTCCTTTTTAAATTTTTATTTCATTATTTTAAATATGTTTTATGGGTTAAATATCTTTTCTATAATTAGATTGGAAAAACCTTAGTGACTATTTTTTATATAGATTGATTTAATTATGGAAAATATGTGTATGTGTTATCTTTAATTGATCTTATTATTCATTTATTCAATGTTGACATATAAATCTAGTCTTAATTCATACGTTGATAACTTGAGAGAGCTTTCTTATGAGTAGACTAAGGATTAGGTAAATGAGGTAGAATGGGTACTTGAGAGAAACCTCTATGATATTCTAATGTTATCATGAAGCCTTTTATAGGATTTCATAGAAATTAATGCATTTAAATAATGTTGGGAATGGTAGAGATTTATGTTAATCAACATAAGATTAGATGGTTGTACCTTGAAAAAATTCGCTTTCTACGAGGCCAAATAACATACCTAATCTAGGTTAATTAAATAATGAAGTAAAAAGTACTATTAGGGGAAGTTCTCCTCTAAACTTAGCTAATTGATTACTTCTTTTCTGATTCATTGTCTTATTATTCATTTTTGAGCTATTTATCATTTAATTTATGTTAATTTATATAAAAGGCTATAAGAATCTTCTTTTTATTTATTATCTTTAGACTAGTTAATAGTGAGATAATTTTTAATACATATCGCTTTTTTATAAGATTCATCCCATACTTACCATTATATTACTTACCAACAATAAGGGCACTTTCATAGTTAGTGAGAGATTTGTAATAGGGAAAACCTTGATAACATTAGTACTTAAAACTACTAAATTGACTTGTAAACTAAAGAAGCCTTCATCCACGAGATGAAAAATCAATTGGATAGATTATTAATCCTATGTCCAAATGGAAACATATTGCTTTGCTTTAAATGGAAATAGATTACTTTGCCTACCAAAATCAAGCTAAACCTAAGAGACCAATTGAAAGTGATGACTTTGATGAGTTGAAAGAATCTAAAAGCTAAAGAAAAAGAAAAGAAAGAAAGAAAGTGCTTGCTATTCAAGAAAGAAAGGAGAAGGATGAAAAGTAAGAAAAGGAGCAAAATAAGAAAGTTTTCAAAAAAGTAAAAAAAATGAAAAGCTAAAAGGAAGATTAATTTGATAAGTTTTATAGTGTTTTAAAAATTACATATTATCATTCATTTTATTGAAACTATTTCACAAATGCCAAAAATATTCCAATTTATTAAATGATCTTCTTCTAATAAGAAAAAACTTGAGACATTGTCAATGGTCACTTAAAAAGAGGTGTGTTTTGCAATCTTATAAAATAAGCTACCCCAAAAGGTAAAAATTTAGGGATTTTATCACAAAGAACTTCCTGAACACTAAGAAAGAAATTAAGAAGCTTAAACTAAGTTAGATTATATTGATACCCACAGTAAGTTGCTTAAAGGCTAAATTTCCCAATAGGCTAGTGCCTTTACTAGACTACCTAGTCAATTACCTAGTAAACTTTCGAATCATAGACAGTATTATAACATTATGATGTTGAGGTGTGATGACTTTTTAGAGAGCCTTAGGTTGGAGAACTTTATGAGTGAGGGAAGTGAGGGAGAATAAATACCTATTAAGGTGAATAAAATTGAGGGAAAAAAAGCTAAAGAGGATCAAATACCCAAATACATTTCCCCTATACCCTATAAGTCACCTATAAATGTTTCATAAAGATTGGTTAAAGGAAAATTAGATAATGAATTTGGCAAGTTTCTAGAAGAACTTATATATATATATATCTTTTACTAATGCTTTAAAATAGATGTATTATTATATTATATTTTCAAAAGAATTCTTATCTGACAAGAGAAGGCTTGAGGAGTATAAAGCTACAACTTTAACTAAGAAGTTGAAAGATGTGACCTAAAATGGATTGTCTCTAAAACTTAAAGACACTAGTAGATTATATCTATTCTATATATTATAGAAAAGATAAGATTTGACCTTGTTTTATATGATTTAAAGAGTCATCCTTATACCTCTATCTATCTGTAAGAAACTTTATGTGTGAAAATTAAAACCTACTAATATTTCATTACAAATAGAGGTTCATTCTATTAATAAACTAGTAGGTATATTAGAAGATATTCATATAAGGATTGTTTTGTTTCTTATGCATATAGAATTTATGGTTTTGGATATAATTGAAGATAGGAATATGCTTTTAATTATGGAAAGGCCTTTTCATCTACTTCTAAGGCCCTAATAAATTTATATAAAGGAAAGCCAACCTTAAGGGTTAGGGATAAGTAATTGGAATTTAAAAGATCTAGATATGAGAATGTCATTGATAGGAAGTACAATGATTGACTTTTCTTTGCTATGAATAACAAAAAAATATACCTTACATCATATATGAGGCAAATACATAAGACATAAAATGAACAAGTCCAATGCAAGTGGATATGAAGGAATGGACAATCCCATTATAGAGAAACATGCAATATGTTTGGAAACTACCTAATATATTACATAGAAAAAGAAGAGTAAGGCAAGTCATCAAATTTGAGATAATTTACATAGTATAAGTACAAGTCTATCAAGTTTAAGTTTGAGGGGAAAGGATGAGCTTATATCTTAAAACAAGAACCTATTGGGACAATTATTTAAATTTTTTGTTTTCTACCTTAGTATTTATTAGTTGTTTAGGTTATTAGCCGTTTGTTTCCTTACTATCATGACAATTTTCTTACACTTACTATATTCAATCTTGGTTGAATTCATTCAATAAGTGTTTGTAGTTAGCGTATTTCTAGTTTTTCTAGTGTTTAGGTCAATAGATGTTCATACAGACCCCATATGTAGCCCTGCATCAACACAATAGAACAAATATAATATGCCACTTTCAAACATTCCACTTACACAATCCTATATAAGGGCTATGTAGGAATTCACCCACTATACATTTCTCTTATAACAAACTTATGTTCACCTACAAGAAAGGACTAAACGGTTACAAAATATGCCACTTTTCAACACTCCCCTTATGTAATTCGTGTTACAGAATACACCATTGTGTAAGCATAACATAACACCGTGTTAAGAACATATTTATATGCTAAAAAGAAATATAATGTGTTGTGATTCAATATATGACACATCCCTATGTTAGTCTCATATTTGTACCCAGACTCTCACATTTATACCTAGATTTCTCTATATATTTAATTTAAATGATGCAACCTATAACCTTGTGTTAAATAATACACCCCACCATGTAATTCCTACATTACCATTCTCCACCAAATACTCTCCCTTATAATCTAAAACATACTTATGTTTATGCAGTTCATAACCCTTACACAATATTGTGTAGGTGTCATGTTTTTGTTCTATAAACGTCAAGCCAAAGCTACGTTTCCTATTTGCCAACTACACCCTTCACTTGTCTTCTCTAAAATTTCAACCTTCCTTTAGGTATAACAATGATTTCAAATTCTTTAGGCCTCTATAACCACTTTTACTATAGGTTAATATTTATTCACTTTTTCTTCACCATATTTTTAATATCATACAAATAATTTTCTATAGCTTCGATTTTCGTTATTTCAATAGATTATTGATTACTTAGAGTTTCTATTATATTCTTGTTATTATTATAGATTAAATATCCACTTTTCATGATTTTTAGGGTGCTAGGAAATGACTCCGATAACTTATGAACAAAAAAAAAAAAGAACATCATACCCCATTGCACAAGGTTTCCCCACTTTGTGAGGGCTAGGGGAGGGACATCAATGTATGTAATCTTTCTTTTGAATTTTGTTTACAAAGAGGTTGTTTTTGTTACTTGAACCTATGACCTTCTAGACACAAAGGATAAACCTTTACTAGTTGTTACAAGGTTAGCCCTATAAATAACTTATAAACAATATATGATATTTATTGTTAGAGATTCTTAATGTTAATTATTTTTTTAAAAGTTAAATACATTAATTATCTTTTAAAGAAATTTTAATTCAAAACAATAGTTATAAATTCATATTCAATTATGAAAAAGAGTTAACAAGATGAGAGTCTTTCAATAAACAAGAATAGGAGTCAACAAGATGCGAGTCTCCCTCCCTCGCCGATAGCCATTAGCTGACAATGTTGTTCCCCACCACCTAACAACCGACCTTTAACTTATAACATCCACCATAACAAACTTCCATATATAGAAACTAAACTACTACCACTATGAACCCAAATAAACCTGAGAGAGACCCAGCAACAAACTTAAAAACTATTGATAAGTTTTATATAGAAAACTTTCAATACCACAATTATACGAATAGTAACTTGTACTACAAAAGGTACCGTTCCTAAGAGGACTAATAGACACCTAAAAAATTGAATAAAATTTTGTCTAAGGTACTAAATATGGATTTGAAAGGAAGTAAATAGTGGAAATTAAAATAACTAATAAAACTAAACAATTAAATAATTGAGCTGCTAATAAAAATGAGTTTAATCAAAGTTTGGAAACTTAGGAATCATTCTATCCTTGTTTTATTTTCCTTTTATCTTGTTCATTCAATTTAATTTTTGTTTGGTCCTAGATATCCTAATATTTTGATTACCCTCTCTAGAGATCTAATGATCATAGAATTATATTCTCTTAATTCACAAAAATACTCCTAACTTATTTAATCAGATATGAAGAAATCCTAAGGATAATTAATTTCATAATTAAGATCTTTCTTCAATTTTTAATTAATATGATAATTGTAGGTTTATTATGTTACCAACTCTTATTGCGCACCTTAACATAAATAACTTGATTCACTTTCTTGATTTATTACTAAGTATAAGCATAAAAATTATCACAAACATTCATATATATATATTGTATTCAACAAGAATAAAGTTTAACAAAATAATTCAAAAAAAATTCCTAATATGGATTTAGAAAACCATAGTCATGGTAAACATCTTATAAATCCAATAAACATTCCAGACAATGAAATAAATAAAAGCAAAAGGAATAAAAATAGTTTGAAGTCTTGATATGGAAATTTTGGTATTCTCTAAAGCTCTTCTGATGTCTCCTTTTGATCTTCTTTGATCTGGTTACTGTTGCCCTTTTTATTGTTTTTCTTGTTCTTAAATACTTCCTGAGGCTTATAGGGTTCTTTCTTTCACTTAATTTGGTTCGAAAAATAACTTTGAAACATTAAAAGTACAAAAAGACTAATGAGCTAGAAAAGCTAAATTTTATTGGAATTTGCTCTCTGTCACGCTTGTCATGGTCGTGATTACATACATCCAAGATCTTCTCTTTTCTTCAGATTCATGTTTCCATACACTTACAAACACATCAAATAACTCTTGAAACACAAAACTAATATCAAATTCTCGCCCTAACCTAATCACACACTTAGAACACATATAAAACATTAATAAGAACACAATTCTAAGCCTATGCACATTATAATCATATAGGAAAACACTCAAAACACACTAAAAAAATCTAGAAGAACATTTTATAATCTACACCTATTATCATCCCCATAGTTAAACCTTTTCTTTTTCTTAAGAAAAACTAAAAATACAATAAAACCAAACGTAAAAACATATAATCACACAATCATACAACATGCGATAATGACACAATGACATCAAATCTTATGAAATTAACTTAACCTCGAATATCAATCACTCAAAATGTGCCAAATAACAAACTTATTCCTTTAATATTTAAGTTCTTTGATTTGAATATACATATTAATCAAAATATTAGTATCCTATTCACAAACTTATGGCATTTTATGCGTGCATTATTATTATTGATCAACTAAAAAATCAAACTATCACTAAGTAACCATTCATAAAATTCTTGTTATTTGTAAAAGGCCAGTAGGTTTTATTTATTGTAACATCATTTTTTAGATTTTTTAACAATAACCTAGTCTTTTGATGCGAAGGCGAATAACTTATCATGAACGCCCCGAATTACTCAACTAGGTCACATGGTTTGTTCAGCTTCGTTGGACCATCATTCTAACCTTTTGACGTGAAGAAAAACATTTTGTCATGAATGCCCCTAAAAATGGTAGCAAAAACTTGTTAATAAGTTTTATATAGAAAACTTTCAATATCATAAGTATATGGATCACAACTTATAGTACAAAAGGTATCGTTCCCACAAGGACTAATAAACACGTAACTACTTGAACAAAACTTTGTCCAAAATACTAAAGATTGATTTCAATGGAAGTAAATAATGGAAATTAAAATAACTAATAAAACTAAACAATTGGACAATTGAGTTGCCAATAAAAATAAAGTTAATAAAAGTTTAGGGACTTAGAAATTATTCTATCCTTATTTTATTTTCCTTTTATCTTATTGATTCAATTTATGAGTGATCCTCGATATTCTAAAGTTTTAATTACCCTCTCTTTAGATTTAATCAAGTAACCCTCATTGAATTTGATAATAATAGAATTGTAATCTCTTGATTCACAAAACTACTCCTAACTTAATCAATTAAAATTTAAGCAATATAAACGATAATTCATTTCACAAGTAAAATCTCTTTTCAATTGTTAGCTAATCTGATAATTGCAGGTATAGTAAGCTACCAACTTTTGTTGTGCACCATAACACAAATAACTTGATTGACTCTCTCGATTTATTGCCAGGTATAACCATAAAAATTATTACAGACATTCGTTTAGTACTAAATTCAATAAGGATAAAGTTTAACAAAATAATTCAAAAAGAAGCCCTAATATGGATTTAGAAACCCACAAACATGTTAAACATCTTAGAAATAAAAGTAAAAATTTAATACAATGAAATAAATAAAAGGAAAAGGAATAAAAATTGGTTGGAGTCTTGATCTAGAAATTTAAAATTCTTTAAAGCTTTCTTGATGTCTCCTCTTGGTCTTCATTTCATCTAGTGGGTGTTGTCTTTTTGTGTTTTTTCTAGTTCTTAAATACGTCTTGGCTCCGTTTGGTTAACAGGAAAGTAAAGTGAATTTGGAATATGATTATTTGGAAAATAAATCTATGGAAAGTAAAGATATTCACATGTTTAGATACTTATAAGAATTCTAATAGAAAAATTGGTTAGATTCTTATTATAGTGCTTGGTATGTAACAGTATTTTATAGAATGTAACTTAATTTTGACTTGTGTTTCCAATTATATCCCTACAAACAAAATAAAAATTGAAATCGTTAAATAAGGAAAAAATGAACCTGAAGATTATCGATTGAAACTTCTGATGAAAAATACTCAAAATCTAAATACCAGCCGATACTGAAAATTTTAAAAAAAGTGAGATTTTTTGCAAAATTCTTAAAATTTTCCTCCCTCTCTCCCTTTTATATCTCGTTACCCCTTTTTTCAAAGTTTTATAATTAGTTATTTTATTTATTTCAACTTTTATAATTATTGTGAATTTTTAATTTTTGTTTTTAAAATAATAAAAATA
>JAOQMP010000005.1:16284022-16307392 GCA_027563575.1 Erythroxylum pedicellare
AATTTTACTCCCATTAACTTTCTGATATATACATTGATCCATAATATTCTCTACAAAACCATATGAAGAGATTATATCATGGAATTTCAAATACCATTGACAGGAGGCTTGTTTCAATCTATATATAGATTTCTTATGCTTACACACTAAACACTCACCATTACTAAAGGAGAATGCTTTCGATTGTTTCATATAAACCTTTTCCTCTAGGTCTCCATTTAGGAATGTTGTTTTCACATCCATTTAATGTAGTTCTAGATCAAAATAGGCAACCAATCCCATAATGACTCGTAAGGAATCCTTCTTAGATACAGGAGAAAAAGTCTCTGTGTAATCGATTCTTTTTTAATGAGTAAATCCTTTGGTAATAAGTCTAACTTTATATCTTTTAATGTTTCCTAATGAGTCCTTTTTTGTCTTAAAGACCCGTTTACATCCAATGGCCTTTGCACCATTAGGAAACTTGAAAAGATCCCAGAATTTGTTAGATGCCATAGAATTCATCTCATCTACCATAGAATTGTGCCACAATTGAGACTTATTGCCATTCATGGCTTGTGAAAATGTTTTAGGGTCATTTTTGGCTCCAATATTAAAGTTAGCTTCTTGTAAATACACAACGTAATCACTAGGTATTGCTGATTTCTTATCTCTAGTTGATCTTCTTAATGTTATATTAGCACCCTCTTATAGAGGAACTTGCACAACCGGTTGCTCAATAACCTCTAGTGATTACTGAACAATCAGATTTACTAGATTGTCATCAACAGCTGTGGAACTTCAATGATTGGTTGTTCAACACCTGTTTAACTTTATGGGATGCTATGAATGGCAATTAGTTTATTAATTGAAGTAGGAGTTTGTATTTCACAATGATCCTTCTCAAGAACTAAGTCTCGAGATTGATCACTGCCACTAATCAAGTCATTCTCAAGAAACTTCGCATTTTTTGATTCCACAACCTAATACTATGAGATGAACAATAAAATATGTACCCTTTGGACCTTTCAATATATCCAAGGAAATAACCACTTTTAATCCTCAGACCTAGTTTCTTTTCTTATGGATTATGAACTTTTACATTAGACGGGCATCTCCAAACACGTATATGTCTCAAACTCAGTTTTTAACCTTTCCATAACTCAAATGGTGTTTTTGAAATAACCTTGGTTAGAACTCGATTTAATATATACACTGCCATTTTAAGAGCTTCAGTCCATAAGGATTTCGGAATTTTAGAGTTGTCAAGCATACTCCACATCATGTCTAATAATGTTTGGTTTCTTCTTTCGGATACATCATTTTGTTTTAGAGACCTAATTATAGTGTATTGAGCTATTATCCTATGCTCCTGAAGAAACTTCGCAAATAGACCAAATGCTTGTGTATCTAACATAAAATTCCCCACCTCTATCTGATCTCATGATCTTTATTTGCTTATTATATTGTCTCTCCACTTTTGCTTTAAATACCTTAAAGACATCTAATGCTTCGTACTTATTATGAAGCAAGAAGAGGTACATATATTGCGAGTAATCATCTATAAATGAGGTGAAATATTTATGACCATACGAGTCCATTTTTGGAATATAAATGTATATATGTATGATTTCTAATATGTCTGAACTCCTCTTGGCACCTTTCTTCAACATATTGGTTTGTTTTCCCTTTATACAGTCCACACAAACATCAAAATTAGTAAAATCTAGAGTATTGAGTACTCCATCATTCACTAATTTTTTTTTAATTTTATCAAGGAAAATATGTCCCAATCTTCGGTGTCATAATATATAGGATTGTTCATTCATAACACATCTTTTAATACCAACATTATTATGGACATGCATTGTATTATGAAAAACATTTTCCTGCTAATTAATTTTAAAAAGACTATCAATCATTGTATCATTCCTAATAAGATTAGATCCATGATATAAACCAAATGATGTATTTGAAAAGTTAAAGAAATATCTCAAAGGTACAAGTCTTGAAATTGAAATCAAATTTCTAAAGAAACTTGGAATATAAAATGTTCTCTCTAAAGTCAAAACAAAACCAGAATTCAAAACTAATATCCATGTCCTAATAGCTTCCACATGTGAATGCATCTTGTTGCCTGAATAGATGCACTATTCACTGCCCACTTGCTTCTTCTGGTTTAGAAAATCCTATAAGGTATTGGGAATATGGATTGTATAACCATAATCAATCCACTAAGTGTTATGACAAACATCAACCATATCAGATTCAAAACGAAAAAGTGAGATTGAAATACCTTTCTTTATAATCCAAGACTTAAATTTGACACAATTCTTCTTTATGTGCCCTAGAAGCGACAATTGGGATTGAAATCCTTTTTGATCTTAGTATAGACTGGTATTTTACCCTTTCCTTTTTCTTGGATTGCCCTTTATTCCTTCCTTCTGTGGCTATATCTGCACTTTCACGCAATTCCATTATTAACCTCCCTTCCTCTTGAACACCCATGGTCAGTAGTTTATTGATAGACCATTTATCCTTATATGTGTTGTAAGAGATTTTAAAGGGTCCATATTAAGGTAAGGGGAATTAAGTATGTAACACATAAGGAAAGATTTAGACACCTCAACCTCAAGAGAATTTACCTGTGTCACACCGACATACCCCCTAAGAGGATATACAAGTGCCACATAAAACAGAACTAAATAATCCGTAGCATTCCAAGTTTTTCAAGAAACTCATGCAAATACATACCACATTTCATTTGTTCTTAGCAACAGTTAACCTTATACACATTGTGTAAATATCATAATACATGCTTTAAATTCAGATACAACCTCTATTATAGTTATTGCAAACTATATACAGAAAATATAAAAGGGTCTCATTATAATGAGTACGACCCAAAAATTAATTGAACATTTCGAAAACAAAACATGTTCTTCTTGGCCATTGCGATTGTCATTCTCCCAGTCTTTAAACTTTCTTTTCAGAACCTACATGGAGGCAAAACCGTCGTGCTAAGCATATAGCTTAGTGGGGAACAACTAAAGAAGATATAAATTGACGACTGTCTCTAACAGTCACCTAGCATTCATATGTACGGAATTAGATCATCTCACAAGCAATCTTTAATTGTTCATATTAAAGAGTAATCCAAACATTATATGTCTCAAAACAAAATATGAGTCATTAATACAGAGCAAAACATTTAAATATTAGAAGAAAATGTACAAGTATCAGAATAGGATATAATACTTTCAGATGAGAATATAACTTGTATTAGATCAGGATACGTCTTGTATCAAATCAGAGCTTTTTCTGTTTCAGAGCAGAACTTAAAATCTTAGAACATGATATCATTGTGTTAGATTAGAACATAACTTGTAAAATTTTAGACTTATTTGTGTCAGAATAGCATTTAGCTTGCATCAAAGCGGATCATATATCAGAACACGAATAGATTAGTCTGTTAGTCCTTATTATAGAAATGGGTAACATGACTAGAATAGAAGATACCATGATTGTTATTATGGAACATAAGATACTTATGTCTCAAATCAAGGGACATCGTAGTGTCGATGATCAAGAGACAATGTAGTGTTGATAATCAGGGGACATCGTAGTATCAATAATCAGGGGAAACCTTAATGTTAAGTTATAGGAGCAGTTGCAAACCCTTCTAGGCATGCTTATTTACCCACAACTAGGGCTTCGCAGTTTTAAAATGAAACATTTTACATTTTAGAATCATTTGACAATGAAATAATGCATAAGTATGAATTTATCTTCTTATGCTCAAATTGAATGTATTTATTCAACTTGAATAATCTCATTATGCCTTGTGAATTTAAGCATTTGCATCAATATACCAATGAGACATTAAGTAATTAGAGTTTATATGTACTTACCTAAGTTTCCAATTCATAAGCATTCACAACTAACACATCACTTATATCATTTAAATCACATTTGTGTTCATAAGTATACTTCTAATAACTTATAAGTTCCAAATTAGATACTTGTAATTAAAATAACAACTTCCATAAGTTATTACCTCAATTAAAAATCCAAAACCTTTTAAACCTTTAACCAATTAATCTAATCTTAAACTAGGTTTATTATAAACCTTAATCAACTTCATTTATACCAATGTAAGGTTTATTATCCTACTATAGTTCAATAATTACGTAAAACAAAGATTACCATGTTAAAGCCTTGCCTACGATCGTTGGGTACATTCCCATGATTGTGACAGAAGCTAATGCATCTACCCACAATCATGGGATGAGTGCCACGATCGTGGACTACTTCTTTTCCTGCGAATTCCAGATCCAAACATCTTCTTCTAAATTTCAAAACACCAATATGACAGTCCCTAAATCATGCTTCAAGTATACCACAATTATATACCAATTCCTCATCAATTTCATATCCAATTTCAACTAAAAAATACTCATTTGGCAACTCACAAGCCATTGTCTTTCATCCAACAAAATCCATAGCAAAATCTATCAAACAAGCATTATGTTCTAGACCTTATTATATCATCAATTCCACACATATTCCATTCCAATTCAAGTAACATGGAATTCATGTTACAACATGCCATTAAATAAGAATTACCTTATGTAATTAACTTGAAGTTCCTTCTTCAAATAACCAACCAAACCAGCCCCTCATGCAACTAATACACTTCCAAAATCTAGGTAGGTGTAGGATGATCTTAACACCCAAAAGACAACATCATAAAAGATAGCTTGAGGGTACTTTTTGATGTAGTATATGTCAAGGAGTTTAGTGTGATAATACATCAAAATTGAAATAAAATTTATAGTAAGAAGGGGGGATGATTTTGACGGATAGAAGCAAACATGAGGGTTGTAGACTTTTCCTTGCAAGAGCTTAACAACTAAGCTGCTAGGTGCCTCAATTATGTATTGGCACATGTCATCAATGCATGACTCCTATTTTTTCTCCATTTTAGGCTGCCAATTGTCATAATTCAATCAAGCCACTTATCCTTTAATCAATGTTGCCACTTGTCATTCAATTATATTGCCATTTGTCAATGCCTTAGCTATGCTAAATGTCATTCAATTTTCATGTACCAACTTATCTTGCCACTTGACATTTTCCTAGTCCAAATGTAGTTTAACACTTTCCTTTTTAGAATCAATTACAAAAGCCAGATAAGCTTCACACCCCTTCTTAAGACACCTTCGAGCTTGCATAGCTAATATCATACTAGTAAGAGAACTAGTGCAGATACCATATAATATCATTTTAGGTTGATTAGGTTTCCTAAGGATAACCTTCTTAGCACTATAACCAATCACTACCTGATGCTTAAATAACCAATCCATACCTAAAATCAAATCAAATTCATAGAAAGAAAATTCAGTTAGATCTGTTACATATTCACTTCCTTGGATCATAATAACTTGATTAACTAATACATTACTACCTAGAGGACTGGTTACATGAATGTCACAGTCTAGCTAATCTATAGGCATCTCTTTGTCAGAAATTTCTCTAAAATAGATACAGGAATGAGTGGATCCAGGATCAATCAAAGTATGTATTTCAGAATTATAGAGAGAAACAGTACCCATAATAACCTCAGGTGCATCCTAATCCTCGGAAGCTTTTAAAGCATAAGCTCTAGCCGAAGCAGAAGGCACAGCAGGTCGATTAACAATCTCTAAAAGAGTACTCAGATTAGGTCTGATCTGACTAGATCCTCCACAACCTATATTGCGTCCTCTATTTCTAGTAGATGCATGAGAAACCATTTCTGCTTTACAAGTTTGTGAAGTTTGAGGCTGTCCCATAGGACAATTAGCTATCAAATGCTAAACATGCACCCATAGCCCTCTTACATGTACCGTAATGGTGTCTGGAGCAATGAGGGCACTTTGGAGCACCAAAACCTTGGCCCACAGAGGAACCCTTACTAGAATCGGCCAATGAGGGAAAGTCTTGTCGCCTTCCCCCAGTTACAGATCTTTGAGTGAATTCTTGTGTAATGGAGATGCCTTTATGACTTCTTTTACTCGAGGACTGACCTCTTCTAGCGAAACCTCTTCGATGGCCCCTTTCTTTCCTAATCATCCCCTACCTTTTTATTTTCATAACAACTTATACTAGCTGTTCACTTGCTGCAAGAGGGTAAATGTTGCAAGATGTTCTTTGATAGAATCATTCAGAGCATCTTCAAACTGATGACACTGGAAGTCCTCAATAAGTACATATTCAAGGGTATAATTGCTGATTCTATTGAATTCTCTATCGTACTTAGCAACAGATAGGTTTTTCTACTTTGGGTTGAGAAACTCATTCCATTTCTCCTTTTTATAGGCTTTCGACACATACTTAACTTTAAACTCTTAGGAAAAGAAATCCGAAGTTAAAGGCTTAGGTAGCTGAGGATTCCTCAGAAAAAACTTTAACCATTTATAGGCCCGACTCTGAAGAAGAGAGACAACACAATGCACCATCTAATCTAGTGGGCATCTAATTTCATCTAACAACCTTTTCACCTTCTCTAACTAGAATTCAGTTATTTCAAATTCTTCTAGAGATGTTTCAGTAAATTCTTTAGCTTCATACTTCTGCAACTGATCAATTGGAGCCTTAGGTGCAGTCATACGGTGTAACAGAGTCATCATGTCTTCCGATAGCTTAAATAATTCTTCCCCCTAAGTTGGAGGTGGAGGAGGAGGAGGTGGGACTTCAGCCTCATTCTGATTTACCCTAGTGGGGCACGAAATAGATGGACTAGATCGCTCATGATTATTACTCTTAGCAACTTTATCAACCGCATCGTGAGATCTTTCCATACTCAAATCTAAAATCAAAATGTAGGACAACCCGCATTAGGCCAAACACAACCCTTATATTCAAGTATGATTAATATTTAAGCGTTGATTAATCCAGAATTGCCTAAACCATGCTCTGATACCAAACAATATCACACTCACATACCCCTTAAGAGGATATATAGGTGCCACACAAAACAGAACTAAACAATCCATAGCATTCCAAGTTTTTCAAGAAACTCTTGCAAACATGTATCACATTTCATTTGTTCTTAACAACAGTTAACTTTAAACACATTGCATAAATATCATAATTCATGCTTAAAAAATTCATATCCAACTTGTATTATAATTATTACAAACTATATACACAAAATACAAAAGGGTCTCATCATAATGAGTACAACCCAAAAACAAAATGAACATTTTCAAAAGAAAACATCTTCTTCTTGGCCACTACAGTTGTCTTTGTCCCAGTCCTTAAACCTTTTTATTAGAAACTACACAGAGGCAAAACCACCGTGCTAAGCATTTAGCTTAGTAGGGAACAACGAAACAAGATATAAACTGGTGACTGTCTCTAGCAGTCATCTAGCATTCACATGCACAGAATCAAATCATCTCACAAGCAATCTTTAATTGTTAATATTAAAGAGTAATCCAAACATTATGTGTCTCAAAACATAATATGATTAATCAATACAGAACAAAACATTTAAATATCATAATAGAATGTATACGTAATAGAATAGAATATAATACTTTCAGATCAAAATATAACTTATATTAGATCAGGATATGTCTTGTATCAAATCAAAACTTATCTTGTTTCATAACAGAAATCAAAATCTCAGAACATGATATCATTATGTCAGATTAGAACATAACTTCTAACATATTAGACTTATTTGTGTCAGAACAGAATTTACCTTACATCAGAGTGAATCATATATCAGAACACAAATAGATTAGCCTGTTGGTCCTTTTTACAAAAGTAGGTAATGAGAACAGAATAAAAGATACCATGATTGGTATCATAGAACATAAGAGACTTATGTCTCAAAATCAGGGGACATTATAGTGTCGATAATTAGGGGACATCATAGTGTCGATACTTAAGGGACACTTCTGTGTCAAGTTATAGGAGTAACTGCAGACCCTTCTAGGCTTGCCTATTTACCCACAACTAGGACTTAACAATTTTAAAACGAAACATTCTACATTTTAAAATCACTTGATAATTAAATAATGCATACGTATGAATTTATCTTCTTATGCTCAAACTGAATATATTTACTCACACATGAACAAACTCATTATGCCTTGTGAATTTAAGCATTTGCAACAATATACCAGTGAGAAATTAAGTAACTGCATTTTACATGTACTCACCTAGGTTCCTAATTCACAAACATTCATAACTAACACACCACTTATATCATTTAAATCACATTTGTGTTCATAAATATACTTCATTTCTTTAATAACTTATAAGTCCCAAATTAGATACTTGTAATTAAAATAACACTTTCCATAAGTTATTACCTTAATTGAAAATCCAAAACCTTTTCAACCTTTAACTAATTAATCTAATCTTAAACTAAGTTCATTACAAACCCTAATCAACTTCAATTATACCAATGTAAGGTATATTATCCTACTATAGTTCAACAATTACATAAATCAAAGATTACCATCTTAAGGCCTTACACACGATCGTGTGGTACATTCCCACAATTGTAATAGAAGATAATACATCTGCCCACGATCATGGCAAATTTTACATCCAAAATTTTTCTTCTAAATTTCAAAACACCAACATGACAATCCCTAAATCATGTTTCAAGTATACCTGAATTATATACCAACTCCTCATCAATTTCATACCCAATTTCAACTCAAAATTACTCATTTGGCAACTCATAAGCCATTGTCTTTCGTGCAACAAAATCTATAGCAAAATCCATCAAACAAGCATCATGTTATATACCTTATTATATCATCAATTCCACACAAATTCCATTCCAATTCAAGTAACATATAATTCATGTTACAACATGCCATCAAGTTAGAATTTCCTTGCCTAATTAACTTTAAATTCCTTTTTCAAAGAACCAACCAAACCGAACCTTCATGCAATAATACACTTCTAAAATCTAGGTAGGTGTAGGATGATCTTAACACCCAAAAGATAACAATATAGAAGATAGCTTGAGGTAGCTTCTTGATGCAGTATATGGTAAGGAGTTTAGTGTGATAATACATCAAAATTGAAGTAGAATTCAGAGTAAGAAGAGGGGATGATTTCAGTGGACAGAAGTAAAAATGAGGTTTGCAGAAACTTCCTTGCAAGAGCTTAACAACTAAGCTGCTAGGTGTCTTAATTATGCATTTGCGCATGTCATCAATGCATGACTCCCATTTAGTCTCCATTTTAGGCTGCCAATTGTCACAATTCAATTAGGCCACTTATCCCCTAATCAATGCTGTCACTTGTCATTCAATTATACTACTATTTATCAATGTCTTAGCTATGCCAAATGTCATTCAATTTTCATATACCAACTTATCTTGCCATTTGACATTTTTCTGGTCCAAATGTACATTTTAATACCTTAATTCTCTAATAGTAACAATTAATTCTGAGTCACTAAGCATGATCCATTAAACCATAAATTCAAGACATATACAATTCACATTCAATTCATATCACAATTTTAACACCTATCTCATTTATTTTCATGGACATGCACCATTCCAACTAAGGTGTAATTTGGGGCCTAACAAGCTGACCATAGTGTCCCTCATTCACATGATGTGCTCACGCACAACTCTAACATTTGTGAGCTTCATTGATCATAACTTGGTCATTAAGGTGCTGGCTAGGGCCTTATTTGAAGACTTAAACTGTTCATCAATAGCTTTCAATAGATTCCTAACATGATCACACTCTCCAATAGAACAAAAAATACTAGCATGAATTTTGGTCTTTATATACATTATGCTGAGCCGATTAGATCACTCCCAACGTTCATAAATAACAATTTCAACCTAAGTGCTAGTTTTAGTAGGTGCAAATGGTTCATCTTTTCATATAGCATAATCAATATCCATCCACCCTAAATGGAGGAGAATTCTCTTTTTCCATATATTATAGTTAATATCATTCAATTAGGGAATATCACATTATATTAGAAAAATTCATAGGTTGAATAATTGCACAAATTCAAATAAACATGCTTATATCACTAACTTTGTTGAAACAAAGAAACATTTATCATGTTTTTAATAATGTTAAAACATGCATCATATTTCAAATGTGAATCATATAATAATTAAAACTGCATGGGGGTTAAGCTTTAATTAAAAGATTCATATATAACCTTTATGATGAAACTATCAAATTATATTCCTTTTCCTAATACCTATGGGTAAATTAAGAAAAATACAATTTACTATTCGATCTTAATTAACCATGCAAATAAAATGGATCCTCTTATGAGATAACATTTATTATATTTGAATATGATTAATTACAATTTGTGTCATTTTACTATATGTGATCCATGATATTTAATATATAATTTTCTTAATCAAAGATGATGTGGCTAATATTTAACTACTTAAAATTACATTGATCATATGACGCCTCATTTTATGCAAAATATGAATAATAAAGGTACCACATAATCCTTTAAAATTTAGTAATCATGAATCAATATCAATATATTTGCATATATATATACATCACACACACACGCGCGCGCGAATTTAAAATCAAACAATGATTTAAATCATGCTATTTAATAAAATTGGACTAATATGCGGAAATATTTATGAATCCAAAATATTAATCACTACAAGAAATTGGGGGTTTACTGACATAATTTAGTGACGGTAAATGGGAGTATTCCGTTGATAATAATAATTACCGACAGAATAAAATGACAAACGAAATCGTCGTTAATACGACCGTAGGAAAATTTAATGACGAAACATTTGTTGACCTTCCGTCACTAAAATGTACCGATGGACATTTATGACAGTCGGTAAACCGCCGTTAAAGTAATCGCCGTCGGTTTCAATATTACCAATGAAATAAGAAGATGGTCGGTAAATACCATAAAGAATGTATCAAAGGAATTCATTTTCCTTCGGTACATATTAATGTTTTTACTAACGATCTTTTGTTTTCTATCGGTAATTGAAAGTAGGAATTTTTTTTAAAATTCGGACATTAAATTTTATTTGATGATCTTATGAAAAATGCATAATTTCAATAGTTGTGAATTATCCGTGCATAACAAATTTATTTGTTTAAACAGAAAGTTGATTTTAAATATAAAATTAAAATTTTCTTAATTGATAATAAAAACATGATAGTGTACATAATAAGTCATTATAATTGAAAGCAAATGAGTACAACAATCCTACTGTCCTGATGATGGTGGGTGCTCTGAGTTACTCTCCCTCCCCTTCAACCACCCTATCTCCTGTCTCATCTGAGCCATCTGCTCCATCAATGTCTGCATCATGGTCTGAATGTCAGTATCTTCATTGGTTTGTGCTGGTCTAGTAGACACTACTGTGCTGGACATGGAGGATTGCGAATAACATATAATTGTTAATGAACCTAGCTCGAATATGCGTCCACGACGGTCCCTACCATTAACAACATCAAGATACGTCTGAGTCTGTTGTTGCTCTTGAGACTATCGCCGAATGGCTTGTTGTATTTGGTCCTATTAGGAATCAATGTTTACATTAATAAGGGATTATTATTAAGAAATAATAATAATGCATTAATTTCACTTACATTTAGTTCTCTACATCGATTGTTGACAAATGTCACACTGTCATGCTTCTTTGTGTAAGTGTGTAAAAACAGCTGAGTAGGTGTAAGCCTTGTGCCCAAAGACTTTTCCTGCATATTTAACCTAAAATGTTAGATGTGAAGTACATTTTATAAAAATTTCAGCATAGTTTCTTCTATTTTATGATATTTCCCCTTATTGAATAAATAAAATAAATCAACACAACCATATATGGCACCAGATGTTTATACCATTATCATTATCTATAATACAACAAAAATGTGAAGTTTAAATACTTACAAGTCTCTATGCATGCTCGTGGTGGGTTATTGATCCTCCCATATGTACAGGAAGACTGTCTCCCGCTGGGTCTCCACATTTGTTGGTGGAGTTACGCCCTGAGATAGACATTGCCTGAGGGCTTCTCTAATCCTCCTGCCAACGACTCCATATTTGCTTCGAAATATGAAATGGTTGTACACCAGCCTTGTGTATCGCACCAATAAAGTTGCGATAACGTGTACGAGCTCACCTTTCCCATACTCTATGTATGATGGCGTCGAAACTAAAATCTCAAAAAAAATCTTTTTGAAATAAGAAGAAAAAAATTAAAACTACTATAATGTAATAATATTTATCTAATTAGTCTATAAAAATCAATATAAAAAGAAAATAAATATTTATTGTACCTCAAAATCCTAAAAGTAAAATCCCTTTGTTGCCTGGGAGATATTCTTCCACACATAACCCTTAGGATCAATCATTTCTTTAAATTTAGAAGTCATATTTTTGGAACACGGTCCAGACGGAACAAACCTAATATAGGAAGTAATTTTATAGAATGAAAAAACTGATAAACCTATAACTTAGTTAAAAAAATAGTGATTAATGTGATTTCACTTACAGATTGTTGACAATTATTATGTACTTTATTCTGTCAAGTCCCTCAGCTCCAGGCTGACGAATGTCTCCTGCATCTAATAAAGCGGTATTGGATGCTATATGAGTTGAGGATGGAGATGGAGTAGCATGTTCTGCGGTAGGTAACGCCTCATCTGCAACTGTAAGCCTTGGAGGGGGAGGAGGTGAGTCAATGGGAGCTGCAGACTGTGATGATCTACCTTCACAATAAGTGCCTCCAAACATGCCTCTGAAGATAGGGTAATGTATAGGTAATAGAAGAAGTTCCAAAAGCAATCCAATTATTTGCTATTGTGATTCTTCAAAAATTAAGATATCATCATATGTTTGAAGAACTTCCTTACTGTGGATAGCGTATACACAACTCCCACGAGGTAAAAGCTATAACTCTCTACTTGTTGCAATGAATGACTTTTTCTTCTACCTATTTTTTGTCGTAGCTTCTTAATGTCTTGTTATAATAATAATTGATTTGCTCATTATTAAATATAGTTCATATTAAATTAACTTGATTAAAGGATGTAGGAAATTTTGTTGGTTTCATATTAACAAATAAGAAAGAAGACTAAAACTCCTAAAAAACAACCGTAAACACAACTTATTTTTTTTTTCACAAGATTTCTCAGTATAAGAGGTGGAGGAAGTTCATTAATGTACGCAGTCTTCTCTTTACATTTTTTTACATAAAGACTGTAAAAGATCTTAAAAGGTTTATAATTAATACATTAAAAGAGTAAATTAATTTACTACTTATTTTAAGTTGATTTCAATATACTAATTAGAGTCTTGCATGACAAAAGATATATTTGGTCTCCTCTCTCTTTATTTTAACTTTTTATATACAACTATGCATTATGTCAATATTTTAGGAATCAATCGTGATGCAACCTTATTAAAATTTCTTGCATCATTTACAAAGAAACTAACAAAGTGAACTTGTTTTGCAATGTATAAAAAATTTAACTCAATAAAATTGTTTTCGTATGTATCATATGACTAGCAACATGCTCACATGCATCAAAAGAACTTAAAATAAACTTGGACGACGGAATGATGGAATGATCACACATCAGAAGCTAACAACAGCCTGAACATGTTAAATATGAACATGCATGCTTATAAAGCACAAAATTTGTTAGCTTTTACTACTTTCTGGCAAGTAAGTCAAAAATGTCAAATGAAAAGAGGCGGTGAGACTAACCTGTTAATGATCTAAGGCAATGATACTCAAAAGACTAAACCCTACAGGAGCAATATACATTATCACATTAGAGCTCCATAGTATCACAATGCTGTATTTAATTCAATTCAATCATATGGTATCACAATGTTGTATTTAATAAACCATAGCAGCTTTGAAATCCCATACACAAACATGGCCACATAAATCGTTTAAAACATCAAACAAACAATAATGAAACATATATATTTATTTCGGCAGAATAACGAAGGAAGGGCTCCATGTGGTCATCATACCTTCATTAAACGTGCAGCTTGACGGTAGGAGAAGAAGGTGGCAACGGACGACAATGACGTGGCAGCTGGACAGTGAAGACCTCAACGATTACAGAAGTGGCAAAGAATAGCGGCAGGAGAATGAAGGAGGAAGGTCACGCGGGGGGGTTGCCTGCTGAACTTTTTAAGGTTAACGAAACGATGTCGTTTGGTTTTACAGTTAACTTATAGGCAGAATCCTGACGAAAATTACTGTCGGCAAAGAGCAAATATTAAGTAGCAAAATTTCCCACGCAATATCAGTGACGGACATTGCTACCGTCGATAATACAAGATTTTCAAAGCAAGTTTTTCGACGGTGCATATTTGCTGTCAGTATTTTGCTAACTTTTTGTCGATTATTAATGATTTCTTGTAATGTTAGTGACGAATATTACAACAGTCACTAAACGAATGTTTAAGTCCATTTTATCGACATAAATAAGTTGTCCATTGCTAATTAGCAATGCCTCACTTCCTGTTGGTAATTTTCTGTCCCTAATTCCTACTTTTTTTGTAGTCAATACAATATAAAAATGGATCACTTTTAATCCAAATTATATATAATTTATTCTTTATAAGTATGAAACTAAAACTTTCATGATGCCCTACGTTATAAGTGTTAGTTCCAGAAATGTGATGCTTATGTTTTACATAAAAAGCTTACATTATTAAAATAAGTTCTGGAGAATTTACACAAAGACTTTCCAACAATGGGCCCCACGATACCAAGTTTGTTGTGTTTCCTCTCACTTCTATCAGGGAACAATGACAAGCATAACAAAGTCAAAATGTGTGGGTCATGATTTCTACAACATTTATTCAAAACTTTCCAAAGATTGAGCCCCACGTAGTAAAAGGTTTTGAATTATCAAAGTTTGCATGCAAATGCAAGAAACAGTTAAAACAAAACTTAAAGTTTGTAACCGCGGGCCCCGTGAAAACTAAATTGTTAATTTAGCAAGGAAGAAAGAAAAACATAGGCATCATCTTCAACCTCTTGTCGGGTCTTGCAAGATCAATTTCATAATATATTGAATCTAACAACATTAATATATTCAATAGAAACATCACTTATTCATGTACAAATTCATAGAAATTCCATTACATCAAGACAGAGGTGAATAAGTGCTTGGTTACCAACTGTTAGACATGAAAAGAGATAATATACAAGTCTATTATGATCAAAAAATGAAAATGTAGAATTTCGATCTCATACCTCCTGCCATGGAATTTGAGAGATTCAAATGGGTGAGAGGGCTCTTCAAAGCTTTTAGCAAATGCAATCAGATGGTGTGTGTAGAAAAATTGCTAAGCTTAAGGACCCAATACTGTTTCACATATTTTATACTCCCTGTTGTCTTCCATCAAAACAACAGAAGGAGATGACAGTTTACAGCAGAAGGTCATGAGGCTTCAAAATAAATAGAGACAACCCATCATAAGGAAATTGTTGGGTAACCAACGGATAACAATATAAACTTCGATATATTATATTAACTTCAAATTAGATCAGAGTTGAACTATATTTATTGTGCCTAAATTTAAGGCCACAAGGAAATGTCTCTAAAACAATAATATTTATACCTTTATTCACTATTAACATGAATTCATTATTTTTAACTTAAATTCTATGATCAATTTTTTCTTAATTCTATCATATCATAATTAGTTCTTTTGCTTTATTTATCTTGAATCTTTTTGATCTTTTATAATACTTTGCAGGCTTAAAGCCTTGAATTCATTGCAATGTTGTAATAATTTTCACTATAGTAATGCGTCATTCACTTTTTAAAAACACAAAATAGTGTTGTAGGCCACTATTATTGTAATACAACAATATCATAACAACTGTAATGAAATATGGAATTTGTTCACTTCATAATAGCAAATAATTTAATAATAGATCACAATGCTTTTTGTATTATAATAATAATTTGTTCATAATTTAAAATATTGTATATAAGACAATAGTGAACATATAGAAAACAAAAATTTTACTATTTAAAATAATAATGTCATAAAATACAATAAGAACAATCTTACTAAAATTAGTACAATATCAAAATTATTTATATTAGTTGAATGACATAATACTCATATAGGGAGACTTAAATTTCATAATTATTTTCAGCATAATTATCTTTTATACTTCCCCCTTTTTCTTCCCTTTACTTCTTTTTTGTGCTCTCTCTTCTTTTTCCTTCTCGTCTAACTTAGACTCCACAAATGCCTATTTATCTTCATATGTTCTTTGTTTTTTTTAATATTTTCGTAAGATACATATTAATCTCACTTTCCTGTCATTAACAACCACCTCTAAAATATAAAATGTTTACCATGAGTGTGACTAATCAAACTTTTCCCCTTATTCGCATGTTTAAGTATATCTCTATTTACTACCTTCTTTATATGTTAAGTTTCTTTTAAGCAGATACTTCATTATCATGTCAGCTCCATTATTATGTATGGATTTTCTAAAAAAGTTTAGTAAAGAATATATCTTATCGTTTAGTGCAGTTGATCATTGTGCTTTAATATTCTTAAGTGAGAGGATGGATCCTACCATAGTAAATGATGTTTTGATTGTTCATAATTTTCTTTTGGTCCAAATCCTTGTAAAAACTTATTCATCCATATAAACTTTTTACTTACTCATATTACTCTATTTTGGAGGTGGTGCAACACACTTACGTAATTTTGGCTGTTAGAAGGATATCCCCCTTTTAAAAATTCGCTTGGTAGCTAAGGTACATTGTTCTTATACCCTTAATTCATCGTAAATAAGTCAAATTCTTCTACAATTATCTTGGAGGCCTATTTTAAATATGATCATACAAGCTTTATACCTTATTTACAAGCTGGTTGCTCATTTCTTATTCTAAATCTCCAACAATATAAGAGGGAAAGAAATCTCGCCAGGGTATTACATCAGCTGTCTGTGTGGAATTCTGGTAAGAGAGATTCAGTTACAAAGAATGTATTTACATCCAAAACTACCGACAATTGTTTCGGCTTCTTCTTTGTTCGCTTAAGTTAGCTCCTTTGATTACATATATCCTTTTCATATTGCCCAATTTGCTGCAATGATAACATCTGATATTTATGAAACTTGAATCTCCCCTTGATTTTTCATGTTTATAAAAGACTTAAAAAGATATCTAGTTTTGCTCTTTCCTCAGTCTTTCATTGAAAAGGAAAGCTCATAGTCGTGAATTAAAGCTATATTCTCCTCTTCTAACTTTTTATTAAACAAAAGTAAAAAGATGATTTGCACTGTAAAGCTGCGACTAAGGTCTTTAGGTTATTCCGTAGAGTAAATACACAAATGCAAGCTTGCAATTTCAACAAATAAGCTCATACAAAGGTGATTATTTTTTTCTATAATTTGTGTGTGTTTGTCTCCCTAGTCACATTGACAAAAATACAATATATTGTTCAATTGAATTAACAACTTCTATTTTGATTGGCTCATTTCTTGTCATTTTTATTTTCAGTTTTACCTTAGCTTCATCATCAATTCTTACGGATAAAACATTCTCCATCTACATCAATGACTTCCAGACAGTTGTTACGTCGATCATGGTATTGTCAACTTCTTCCATCTTAGTATAAGACGATTTTGACCTATTGCTATCAACTAATGTTTGTTAATTTTTTTTATTTTTAACTGAATCATAATTACAGTAAATAAATAGTAAGGAAATACAATAGATTTGTTTTTAACGTGAAAAGATCTTAAACAAAAAAAAAAAGAAAGATAAGATGATAACTAAAACTTCAATTATTTAAAATAATAAGATTGCAAAATATAAGCAATATTAGCAAAATTAAATGACCACGAAACTAAGAAAGTTTGGATTGGTAAAATAGTACACTACTTGTAAATAAAGATCTAGATTATATAATTATTCTTTATTCTATTTTCTCTCTCTCTTTTTCCCCCTTTTCTCGGATCTCACTCGACACTAAACTCATGCACACTTTCACTCACAACTATAAGCACATAACCTAAAAAACTCCACATGTTATCGTTTATCTTTTTATAAAAACATATAATACTCTAATATTTTCTTCTTTCTATTACTAACAATGAGTTAACTGTTTTCTTCTCATTTATTTATTGTTGGCATGGCTTAAAAGTAGGCGTATGCACCAGTGAATATATCCGTTATAGATTATGCAAGCGCAAAGGCAAAAGGAAGGCAAATAACACACATTAACAAAATAAGCATATCGACACACAAGCTCACTTGCCGTATAAATTGCACTCATTGAGAGACAAAATATGTATAAAAGACTTTGATACATACAATAAGTTATCATGCAAAAACAGGCAAATATAGAATGTAAACTTTTGATCGAATTTAGAAGTTGTGACATGATGTGTAGAGTCACTACTATATGAATTACCGGTTGTTTAAGTAATTTCACTACAAATAATATTTTGAAGTAAGAAGTTGATCAAATACTACAAGAAATTGCCTTTTTAGTGAAAGCAAAAGTAGCCATTAAAAGCAGTAATATTAGTCACTACTGTTAATAGTGTTCAAATTTTGAAATCGTCACCTCCTGTCACAACTACCTCTGTCACTAATAAAATAGTGACTAATTTAACAAATAGTCACAATTATACAATACTTTTGTGACAAAAGTACTGAAAGTAAAAATTATGGCATACGTGACAATACTATATGATCACAATAACTTTACATATTTATGACAAGTTTATCGACACAAACAATATAAAACAGTGACAAATAAAGTCGTAATAGTATTTCCTTTTATTGTGATAACATTGCCACTAAAATAATTAAAAATAGTGACAAAATATTTGTCACCATGTTTTTTTTCAGTATCCATTACTTCTTGAACTTTAATATTTTAAGAAAAAAATGTCAACATCATTTTGTCATAAAAATGAAAAATTGTTCTTACAAAAATATTGTCACTGATGTGTTTATTATTGTCACAAATAAAACTATCAATTGAGCAATAGAATTGTATTAGTACTAAAAGAAATTTGCATCATTGACCATATTGTCTAACATATTTCATCACAATTATGAAAGTTATATGTTAAAATAATGTTGTTACTAAATAAAGATTATATGTTACAATAAATTTATCATTGAATCGTGTTTGTTACAAATAATATTATTAAATTTAACAATTTAATCGCTTAATCAATAAAAAAATTTGATTTTAGTACCAAGATATTATCACATAAGCAAATATATATATAAATCACCAAAATGTACAAAATACTAATTTCCAATATATAAAATTAGAAAATTTAATATCCAAAAAATTATATTTATTACAATTATCTCAAACTATTATGTACTAATTTAAGTTATGAATAGACAGAGCAAGCCATCCATCTATTGTTAATTGTCTTATAACTTGGTCACATCCCTTTTTGGTCTCCAAAAATATCAAAATTATGAGTTCCATCCATAACTTCCTTTAGCAGTTTAATCAACTTACATGGAGAAGCATATAAGGCATCAACAATAACATACTACAAAATCTTCAAGTCTTAGAAGTTATCAAGACAAACAACAACCAAATCCTACAAGATCTACTACCTTAGCTATAGTTGTCAACACAAACCTATTGTACTTCTCCACATTTGTGAGAACCTCAATAACTTGGTTTATTAATTGGTTAGCTTTCATAACTGCTAATCCAATGATTACCTGAAAATCATACAATGCCATCAAGAAATGGTGAATCCATGGAAATCAAAGGGCATGCTTTAGTTTATACAGATCTTATACCTTGTATGGATTCCACAAAAATTGCTTGCTAAAATTTCCATCTCCTTCAGCCATGTGGTGCTCCAACATAATGTTTGTTTATTTGTTCGGATCTGCCACAAATACATAGGTATTATATCAAAGCTTAGCCCTTCAATATATTAAATTTTAGGTGCAATAAGTTTAATCGGAGTATCATCTTCAAATAAACACTAGTTCCACAAAAAAGTTTTATATAGTCAATAAGAAAAAATAGCACCCAAACAAATTAAAAACTTCTTTGGCTTTATTTGGATGCCATAATGCACACCTTCCATTTGAAATTTCAAAAAGTTACAGCCACCAATTAAAAGAGAAAGTGTTAGAAAGATGAATACTTGAGACACAAATTTTCTAATATAAGGCTCAAATCATATGTCTAACATTCGATTAGCCTTGTGCAATACAAGGTAGGTCACTCTTCTCAAGTTTATGTATTGAGCTTCCAACATATCTATCAATCCACCAAGAGTAGCAATGACAATCTCAACGTCTAGAAAAGGACAAAACTTTGATAATTAGCTCAATAAACTAATGACACTACAGGTTAATAAATTGCGCATTGAGTTACTTGAATAAATTAATTACCACTTTTCGGATCACGAATTTTTGGCCCTTTAGGTGCACCACCATATACACAAGTACTATTGATGTTTGAAAATGAACCAAGCTTTAGAGCTTCTTCTTGAATTTGAACAACCAATTCTCTTATAGGGGCTAATACTAACAGAATTGGACCCTCTCCTTGAACTAAAAATTACAAAGGATTCAGAGTAGGTTCAAATATCGAGCAACTTAAAGTAACACCTCAGCTTGAGAAGCAAAGGCAATAGATACTGAACCAATTTAGGTTGTGAACTAACATGTACTAAAGTAGGTAGCAAGTATGCCAAAGTCTTTCTAAAACCAGTCTCTGCAATGCCAATTAAATCTCTAACCTTTAGGGCCATTGGCCACCTTTGAGCCTGAATTGGTGTAGGGTGAACAAATCCTAACTTACCAATCACCTCTAAGCAATAACCTACAACATAAGGCATGTAACAATTAGATTCGAAATACAAACAAAGAACTTGTGAAAGCATAAAGTTTTCCCTGTTTTACCATGGAAGTTGGCATCCTCAAACATTTAGATGGGCTTAGGCACATCATGTCCTTCAATAGTGATATCCCTTCTTGCTCTATACATCATAACGTCATGTTTAGACGTAGACCAGATTGAGGGACTCTCAATGTAGAAATTCTTCTCAAAAGACATTAATTTCCCAAAATCTTGTCTTGGAAGAGCGATATTATCCAAGTCTCCTTTCGAACTTCCTCCTCCACTATACCTATTTCCTCTTCCCCCAAAGTGACCAATGTCAAAACCTCACCTACCTCCGTGACCTCTGCCACCTCTGCCACGTGCCGCGTCATGCCAACCATTGGGGAAGCCCCTTCTGCCTCGACCACCACCGCCCCACTCAACATCAATCCTACTAATAGGTAGCTTAAACGACAGATAACAACTTGACGACGCAGAACCACCTTTTCCTTTTACAGGTTGTTTGGAAACTAATGAATTGGATTCAATTCATTAATTTTATGTAATTGAATTCATGCATTTGGAATGTTAAAAAAGAGATGACTTGAATTCAACCATATAATTGAATCTCATTTTCTTTATAAATTCAATTCACCTCTCAAATGATGTAAATTGAATTCTGAATTGAAGAGCCAATTCTTTTCAAAACATTAAAAAATCTTTTTCCAAATATGCACATCATAAATATACAAATTACTACAAAATACACACACATTGATTGCATACTATTTTTAGTTAAGGATAGAAAAGTCATATAAAGTAGTTGAATTCATTGTTATTTTGTTCCAAACAATGTAATTAAATTCAATTATAATATTTATAGATTTATTCCGAACAGAGTAAATCGAATTTAATTCAATCTCACAAATGTAATCGAATCCAATTCATCAATGAATCCAATTCGAAAATTTTCAAACGGCCTGTTAGGGTTTTCACCTTCTATTTTCCTTAAAACTAGAGCAAGCATAAGAGCTCTTTAGTTTGTCCGTATATTCTTGGTCATCAAGAATATTCAAAGCTATTACTTATCTTTTCACCTGCCTAAGATATTAAGTATGTGAAATACATGAAACTAATTTTGCAAGAATTACGGATACCAAATAATACATAATATTTGATTGTATTTTATGAGTTATAGTTGTGAATGTCTTCAAAATGATGAGTTTTAAGTGTTTTTAAGTTTGATCTTCTTATAATTATTGTATTTTCTTTTTACTAAATTTTATGATTTGTTCTTTGCATGTGGACATAGACTCAAATTCATGTAAATTATGCGATCAAGTTTTTCCTCCCTTTTGCCTTATTATTTTAATTATCTTGATTTATAACAAATTGATATTTAATCTAGAAATAGATAGTTTATAATGGTAACCAAATTCAATATTAAGAATTTGATCATAATTCTAACTTTAGTTTATGGCAAATTAAGATGTATGATATTCTAGTTTAGTATGAATATCATAAGGCTTTATTAGGGAATAAAAACATGTCAACATCTACGAATGCAAAGCAAGAAGACAATTTAGATTAGATAGTCGAATCAAGTTTGAAAGAGATCATTGTTTAACGCCTAGGGCTTGATGGTTGTCTACGCTTTGTTGATTATGGCTCATAACGTTGCTGCGTTGACTATAAATATATTAATACGACACCATTTTGATTGAAACCTTGAGTTTAGACTGTGTTGGAACATCCCATATGGTCATGCTCATCTTTTTATCGTGATATCGACTTTTAATTGGTCAATTTCAAATTTCAAATTTCAAAATTTACACAGCTTTTTGTGGTTGGTGTCCACAATTTTAAGGGTACATTAATGTTGGATTGTTCAGGAACTTTCCACAAGATTGTACGAATCAAATATTTAATATACATTTAATTTATTACATATTTAAAATAAACAACCTAAAAATAAATTCAATATATAAATTCTAGTGAATTTTTCCCTTTCCAACAGGATGGCATCTCCAAAGCTTACGATTTTACTTCTTATAAAAATGTTATATATTTAATTGTCGAATAATTGACTTTCATCGACAATTTATTGTGACTTGTGATAGATAAAGATAAGAAGTTTTAGTTGATCAAAAACTTCATCTTTTCTTTTATTATTTAAACATTTATTTATTTTGATTTTGATTTTGATAAAATTTCAAAGTTATGTTTAGCAAATATATACTGGTATGTAAAATATTACTTTTGGATTATCAACATATGTAGCTTAAATATTTTATAAGAAAATATTTAAATTTGTTTGCAAATAATAATATTAAAGAAAAAATTGTGACAAGTACATTATAGTCCCTAAAATTTGTACACTAATGACAAAATTAATCATTAGAGTGGATAATTTTAATATGTTATTATAATATGAAATAGTTATTATTAATTTGTTACATTTATATTGACAATAACCTTTGTAACAAAAAGTTGATGATCAAATGACAAAAAAATTTGTC
>JAOQMP010000005.1:16323002-16345826 GCA_027563575.1 Erythroxylum pedicellare
TTCAATTATAAATCAATTACTAATTAGCAAGAATGAACACAATTAGATGATAAGAATAGACACTATATCCATACTCTGTCTAATTAGAATACTGGATGGCGAAAGGGTTAATTATACATTATAGCCATGCACGGGCAGGTTAAGTCAATCACTTTGACATTCCTAATATTTGGATAATCATGGCATGTTGCCAGATGTCAATCATGATTTATGATTATGAATTTTTTAATTAGAGAATTAAAGATTAATTAAAAAGGAGTTTTAATTTATCTAATTCTAATTGTAAATTAGAATCATAATTTATAATCATTGTTAATTTATTAGGAACCTAATGAGTCACACATCAAAGAATAATTTGTAAAAGAAAAATCAATTTAATTAAGTTTTCAATTATAAAGTTTGAGAAACTTTGGGAATCAAATATGACTTATTTGTTTTTATTAAAATTAAATTAATTAAAATTAAAATTTGATTCTAATTATAATTAAAGAGTTTTAATTTTAATAAAAACTACTATGATTTATCTGTTTAAAGGGAAAAACTTTATAAAAGCTAGCATTTTTGTCTTCTTCCTCCAACGACAGTTTGGAAATTGCTCTGTGGATACCATCAAATACTAGACAAGTGGATAGCTCGTGATTGTTCAATCAGAGAAAAGATTCAAAGATTTTTCTTCAGAAAGTGAACAAGGTACTATTTCTGAATTGTTATTGTGTTTAATTTAAGCTTATTCAATTATTGGGATCTGCTAGGAATCTGTAAAAATTTTTGTTTTTCACTGCGCCCGGGATTCGATCATCGTTGGATTCCAACACAAACTACATCAATTCCAGGCATTTTGTCCTATATACACTTTTTTTTTAGGCATCACTGACTATGGCAAACCCTAACTATATAGGACAGAACACTAACCCTAATTTTTAGGCATCAGAACATTACAAATTTCATAACTATGACATTAGACCACTCCAATTACCTTGTTTGGAGCAATCAAGTATGGATAATATTACGTACTTGTAACTTACTGGGGCACATCGACGACACATTAGCTCCATTATTACCACCAACCACTACATCGCCATCAGCGTCTCAATAATTACTTGGCTAGGACAAACATGATGGATTGGTTAATTGTGCGCTAACCACTACCCTATGTCCAGCGGTATTCTCTCTAGCCCTTGGGTGTCCTACTACCCACCAGCTGTGCACCTGACTGGAGACTCATTTTTTACAATAAATCATAGCCCAATGCTCTCTCCTTCGTTGCCGATTGCACACCATCAAAAAAGATAACGCCTCCATCTCCGAATGTGTCACTGTTCTGTCCTCAATAACGTAGGATCTTACCGCAATAAGAGATTTAGCCCTAGATGATGACTTGATCGTCCTCGCCCTCAATGGTTTACCAGTTGACTATGAAGCTTTTGTCACCGCTATAGAGAATCGCGAGGTCCAACCTTCCTTTACTGAGCTTTAAGCTAAGCTTCTCTTTTACGAGCAAAGGCTATTGTTGTATCACTCACCAGCTCCACCAGACCTTGGCGTCCCCTTCACAGCCGCAAGCACCATATACAGCGTCTATAGACGAGGAGGATGAAGGAGTCACCAAAACCACCGACCCTCTTACCAAAATCACCCAGCCTTCCCCAAATCAACTCACCACCAAAGCTCTGGGCTACCGACCCATCCATCTACAACCCACAGAAATTACTCAAGCCCTTCAGCCTACTCCCTTTATCCTTCCTTTCCAACCCAATCCACTAACCCCTTCCTCTATCAAACCCACCAGCCCCATCTCAACTCCTATCCAGCCTAGTCCAAACCATTTCTTTTGGCCCACCATTAATCTTTTCAACCCAACGCTAATACAAAATCAAAATATAACCATACACCTCCTCTTTGTCAAATTTGCTACAAAATAGGACACACCGCTGCTAAGTGTTGCTTTAGATATTCCAACTCTAGAAATGCCCAACCATACCCTAACCCAAACACATTTCATAGTGCATTCTCTGCTATGAATATCAATGATCACCCAAATACTTCTAATGTCACCACTAGCACTATCACTGAATGGCTTCCTGACACTGGTGCTTCTGCTCATAGGACGCTTAATCCAGAACTCCTAGACAATGTTGAGCCCTATAGTGGAACAAATCAAGTACTTGTTGGTAATGACAAAGCCCTTTCTATCAGTTCCACTAGCATATACACACTCACCCACCATCCAAAATCTCTTTACCTTAATCATGTTCTGCTTGTTCCACAAATAACTACTATTCTTCTATCTGTTATTAAATTTGTCACTGATAATTTATGTTCCATCAAGTTTAACCCCTTTGGTTATATTGTGAAGGATTTCCAAACCCAGACACTCCTTCTTAAGAATAACATCTATGGCAATCTTTACCCAATGAGGATACTTAGCACCTTCCACAATCCAATTGCTCTTACTGCTCAAACAGTGCCTCTTATAATCTGGCATTAATGATTTGGTCATCTTTGCCATACCACAACCTCTAGTTTGTTTCGAAGTATCTCTAATAAACCTTATGTAATAAAACCTTGTACTTCATGCTTTCAAGGTAAAAGTACTAAGCTTCCTTTTTTCTCATCATCTCGCAAATCAACTGCTCTATTACAACTCATTTACTGTGATATTTGGGGACCATCCCCAACTTTAACTCTCTCTAGGTATCGATACTTTATTATTTTTATTGATGACTATAGCCGTTTCACATAGATATACCCATTAACCCATAAATCATAAGCTCTTTATCAATTTGGTCATTTTAAAAACATTTATGAAAAATTATTATCCGCCACAATCAAAGTATTACAAATTGATGGTGAACATGAACTCATCAAAGACCCCTTTTCTCAGTATACATCTAATAATGGCATAACCAACTGCATTTCCTGTCCTCACACACTCCAACAAAATGGTATTGCTAAACACAAAATTAGGGACATCATGGAAACAGGTCTTACCTTACTCCTCCATGCCTACCTACCAAACATATTCTAGTTTAAAGCCTTTTTAACAACTTTCTATCTAATCAATCTTCTCCCTACACCAGTGCTCCTCTATAAAGCACCTCGTGAAGTCTTATTCCATAACAAATCTAATCTTACACACTTAAAAGTTTTTGGATGTGCCTGCTTTCCCTTCTTTGGCTCAACATGGTCTGATAAGCTCACTCCTAAGGCCAAACCATACATCTTTCTTGGGTATTCTTCCCAACATAAAGGTTATTGGTGTCTTGATTCTAGCAAAAATAAAATCCATCTCTCTTGACATGTTCATTTCATTGAAACCCAATTTCCATACAATGAACTCACCACTCCACCACCTTAATTACACCCACCTCCTATAATAAACTTACCATTACCACTATAAGAACAAACCTCATCGACTCACCATCAATCATCACCACACCAATCCTCACCCAACCAATCATCTCAGCGAACCCATCATCCCATGACAACTCGCACTCGCACAAATACTAAAAGACCAAGAAAATTTTTAGATTATGTTACCTTTCATACTACCAACTCCTTAACTAATCCTCCTGACCCCCCCTGTTATACACAAGCCAAAAAGTTCTCCCATTGGTGTCAGGCTATGTCTGAGGAACTTCAAGCTCTCCATCGAAATAAAACCTGAACTCTTATCCCACCACCAACCAGTGCCAATATAGTAGGTTACAAATGGGTCTTTTGAACTAAAAAAACTTGAAGGGACAATCGATCGTTACAAAGCCCGCTTAGTAGCCAAAGGTTATCATTAATCACCCGGTATTGACTATACCGACACCTTTAGTCATGTCATCAAGCCAATAACCATTCGCATAATTCTCACTCTTGCTCTCTCCAAATCTTGGGCCATCCATCAATTAGACTTCAAAAATGCCTCCCTTTATGGAAATCTTCAAGATCCAATTTACATGCTCCAACCCCCAGGATTGGTAAATCCTCAATATGCTCACTATGCCTGTCACCTTCATAAAGCTCTTTATGGTTTAAAGCAGGCTCCCCATGCCTAGTTTCAACATCTAAGCCGAAAACTTTTAGACCTCCAATTCACTCAATCCAAATCTGATAACTCTCTCTTCATTCACACCGCTTCCACTGATACCACTTTTATTTTGGTTTATGTTGAAGATATCCTAGTTACTGGCTCCTCCTAATCCTTAATTACTACTTTTATAGATAATCTATATAACACCTTCTCCATCAAAGATTTGGGTCCCTTTCACTACTTTCTTGGAATTGAAACCACTACCACACCAAATGGACTTCTCCTTACTTAAACCAAATATACTGAAGACCTCCTTTCTTGTACAAATCTTGATCAATCTAAACCTACACCAACTCTAATGACTCCTACCTTACCCCTCTCCAAAAACCATGGAATCCCACTTTCAGACCCAACTGAATACAGAAGTACCGTTGCTGCCTCCAATATCTTTGCCTCACCTGTCCTGATATTCAATTTGCGGTCAACAAAGTCTCCTAATTATTGCATTGTCCTATTGATGTTCACTGGACAACCACCAAGCAAGTCCTTCGGTATCTACGTTCTACCATCGCTCATGGTTTACACTTTATAAAATCACCAACACTTACCCTCGCAACTTTTCTGATGCTGACTGAGCAGGATGCCCTGATGATCGTCGCTCCACCTCTAGCTATTGTGTTTACTTGGGCCCTAATCTTATTTCTTAGAGTGTTAAGAAACAACCTACAGTTGCTTACTCCAGTACTAAAGTCGAATATCAGAGCATTGCACTTGCTTCAGTAGAAGTATGTTAGATTACATCACTTCTTCATGAAACTAGTCTTTCCACCCCACCAACAACACTATGGTGTGACAATCTTGGTGCCACTTTCCTCACTACTGATCCTATTGCTCATGCTTGGACCAAACACATTGAAATATATATTTATTTTGTTCGTGATTTGGTCGCTAAGAAAGCTCTCTTCTTTCGACACATTTTAGCCAAGGAACAAATTGTTGATGTCATGACCAAACCCTGACCTACCAAAGCTTTTTGCCAGCTATGAGACAAGCTCACTGTTGCTTCCACCTTAAGCTTGAGGGGGGATGATAACGCGTGCCTTTGATTCAGCTACAACAGTCAAATCCCATGATCTCAGCAACATAATTTTAGCCTTGAAATCTTCTACTGTATAATTATATCTCCATGTTTATATTTTCATCACTTATATAAATTGATGTATAATTCTCTTATAAAAAACACACAAAAACAATTCTCTACTTCATCTATCTTTATGCTTTGATTCAACTACAATATTCAAATTCCATTATTTCAGCAACATAATTTTAACCTTGAAATCTTCTACTGTATAATTATATTTCTATGTTTTATACTTTCATCACTTGTATAAATAGTTGTACAATTCTCTTATAAAAAACACACAAAAACAATTCTCTTCTTCATCTATCTTCACCAAGTGTTGATCAAATAGAACAATTTTCACTAAAATCTGAGCAATAAAAATTACTTAAAAGAGAGATATGCTTACAAAAACAGTTATACGGGGATATTTCAAAATATCATCAATGACCTAGAGTTGCTGATTGTAAGCTATTTCTCTTGATAAGTAGAAGCTGAATAAATCAGTTATTGTAGGTGATTAACACATTCTTCAAGATTCCTGGACGCCGACAAGTGGTTACCAAAGGGGTATATAACCAACTACTCCAATAAAAGAAGCATATTTCTTAATGTGGTCAGCACAATTTAAATCATTAAGCCTTATTCATAACCTTGGGATTATAAGAACTATGTCCCTGGGAATTGTTTTCTAAGTAAAGTCAAAATTTTAATTGTCATAATTCTCATAAATTAACATTAGTTTTATCATGTTGAGAGCGGCTATGGAACTCCACAAGAAATAAGCATCATAATAGTTCAAACTTTTCTTTCTATCCAAATTTCGCAATCAAAATTCTTTGTTAGATTTGACACGTGAGACTAAATTCTTACTTAACTTGGTCTTAATTTTAAGTAAGCCATCTATGTTTGAACTGCGTTTACTGCCTCTCCTAAAATTAGAAGTCAAGCATTGCATGTGATGAGTAAATCTATATCACCCAATTACATACGCATGACAAAGAAAAAGAAAAAGGACAAATTAGTTTTCCAATTCACTAAATTATGTTGTTCCATTATTCACACTATCCCCTAGCTCGACACATATTAACCCTTGAAATCAACAATGTGATCACGAAATCTATTGGATAAAGTATGAATCCCCACATTTGATTCATCTCTGAACCTCAATAGTTTCATCTTTTAGATTGAATAATTTATTAATACTATCACGATGTTTATAAGTGAAAGGTATCAAGAGTAGACGATATTCCCCTAATTATTTAAAGTGGATTTGTCATTACTTGTATAATTTCAAGCCTAAATATTTAGATTGAATGGATGATATATTGAGAAATCCTGTAACTAGCCAACGTAGGGAAATGATAACGAGGAGTCAACGAATTTCATGCCCATTAAAAACAAATTTATGTCCTATTTCAAAGCGAATCCAAGAAATTTAGACACAATTATGTATGATGATCATGCTTCAACTTCGGATTCAAGTTTCTAAAATCAAAGCCAGCCATGGGTCTGTTTCCTTCAAATCTTTGTAGGTGAAGATGGACCAAACGAAAACAAGCTTCGGCTAAGACCATAACGTATGCCCCCGATGTTTACCTCTACGAAACAACATAGAAAAATGAATCCTACAGCAACTTTTTTCTATGTTGCTAGTCCAACTTAATCGGTTTCCTCGCTAATCATTTCTTATCAATCATTATTTGTTAGCATGTAATAAGTTGGTCGTCGTCTCATCATCGTCATTATAATTATAATAATAATACATGTGTCATATCAACAAAACGTCATGTTTCCCTAGCAATTGTCAGCATATTGCCAATATCGATAATCCTTTCATGCTCTTTTGAAACACAAACTACTAATTTCTTTATAACCAACTTGTCTTGAATTCATGCATATTGATATCCTATAAAATGCATGATGCACGGCTTTAAATTGTTCATTATACATTGAATTAAAACTCCATGGACTATTGTTAGGTTTGTGAAAGAGAGACAAGGAGAACCTAACCCTAGTTTAATTTTCTTGGGGCTAAGTAAGGCCAAGTGCGATGGACAAAGATTAGTTGGAATAAATAAAAGCAAGTCATTCATAAAGACATCCTCCAAGTCCGAAAACAACCTAGATGACATCACGTGTCTGACTATTGATTTGATTAAAAAAATCTTTATCTTTTTAATAAAAGAAGCATTTTAGAACACTCGAAATAATTGCCCATTGGAATCTTCATCAACTCAAAAGTAGTGAAGTACTATACATAATATTTCTGAAATAAATTAGACCTAACTTTGAGTATAAAATCGACAAGAAACAAATAAAAGAACATTGCTAAGTATGTAACCAGGCAGCAAAGGAGTCCATCCAGCCTAAGGAAAACCTTATTTGGTTTCATAGAATTATATTTACATATGCAACAAAATTCTTTTGTTATATATATTCTTTATATTTTAGTAATTTTTTAATAAAAGAATCATGCATACATGCACAAACTGTGGATGCACTCAATTGTTATATAGATAATAGTTGTTGTCACCATTGTTCTCGACCATGGAATTAGACAAGCACTTGCTGTTAACTTAGGATTAGTGGTTAGCTAAGCATAGTTATATATTACGTGTATCAGTGCGTGTACATGATTAATTATTATATTACATTTGTTGTCACTTCTGTGGAAATTAACGAAATTCCCCTCCAATGTAAAAGGAGGCAAAGAAACTAAAAAGGCGAAGAATTAAACAAAAGTAAAAGGGAATGAAAATTATGCCCCCACCAGCAGAACATTTGGAAGACAAGTTAGAATCTATGCCTCAACAATGAGCAGAGCATGCCTTGCAGTTTCTGTTCCATTTTAAAAAAAAAATACTAATTAATTAGGATATATAAAATTTAACCTAATCATTACATTTATGATTATAAGTTCAAATACATGCAATAATAACAGTAGGTGAGATATCTATCCCATATAATAAGCTAAAAATGGAGAGGGTGAAGCTCGGAATCCTAATAATTCATTATAAAGCAATAACTTAGAATTCCCTAGGCCATGAGTTATCAGTCCTCACTTCTCAGGATGCGCGTTATTCACCTACTGTCAGTAATTCTTTGAATTTTCTAGTCCTTGATTGGTCACTACTCACTAATGTGAAAGATAAATTACTGAATACACGCTCACAAGTTGATACAAATACCAGTTTGATTACAACATTAACAATACAAGTGTTACTTACGTATACAACCACTTTGATTACAACATTAAAAATATAAATGTTGTACCTAGGGTTCCTTCTCATCAGTGGAGATGGTATTGAGTAGGGCTGGACTCAGTTCAAGAAAGTTTATATAAGATCATGGATTCATGCCAAGAAAATTTATATAGGATTCCAAGCTTGGTTTGCAACGTCAACAAGCCTAGGATTCGCAATCTAAACTAGTGACAGATCAGGCTTTGAGCGGCTAAAATTCAATTGGGTATCAGAATAGGGTCCTAGGTCTGAATCTAATCGAATTGGGACAAGTTCAAAGTCTTATTGAATCAATTGGGTATCAGAATAGGGTCTCTAGGTCTGAATCTAATCGAATTGGGACAAGTTCAAAGTCTTATTGAATCAGATCAAGCTCTAGAAGTATATAATAAAATTATTTATAATTTCCACAACTTGGACCAAATCTTTTACACGAAGTGATGACGATTCTTCAACAACGTTAGCAACTTCATTCTCCAACTTCTCTAAAGTTGATGTCTTTAACTGTGGATTCTTGTCTTTAATTTCTTCCTTCTCTACTAAACAACCATTATGATCAGCCTTTTTCACAGACTGATTCATCTTCACTTGATTCCTTTGATGTCGTTGACAATTTTCTTAGTATATTCCTCCTTTCTGTTCACCTTTTTTCGGTTTCACAAAAAATATTTTAATTAGACAAACCTGGCAGTAACATCTCATTCAAAGAATGAGGTTCGATTTTTCACCATTTGAACTTGATAGACATTAGTTTAAAATTAAAAAAAATCAAATTGATCTTAAGTTTTATCAATTCAAACTAAATCCATAATTCTAAATTAGATTGGACTAAATTCGAGCTTGAGCTCAAGTATCATTTCTAATCATGCATTTCATCTACCCTAAACATTATGAGAAAATTTCATTGTCATTAATTACCTTCATTTCATTCCATATATGTCCTTTGTAAGAAAGAAACCCATGTACACAATATGTTGTTGTCGAAGACCACAAGGTGGATTTCCATGGCTTCCGTTGGTGAATAGGTTTCCAAGCTATTAAAATTTTGTTTAACTTGCATATGATCCTAATTATTGTGGAATACCAACAATAGTTGTTGAATAAGGCATCAGAGAATGAGTGTTGTTATGTGCTGGTTGGCTGAACATATTGTTTGGTGTTGTGTGAATGGAGTTATGGGTAATTTTTATGAAGATGGATGCTTGAGTGAACAAGGTTATGTGAGTGGATTTGCAGTGGCGCGAGAAGATACTCGCTAGAGCTGGCTGGCAACAGAGGGCGTCAGTTAAGTGATGGATGATATCACAAGCACAGATGACGATGGGAAGAGATGCAAGAGGTGTGAGGGATGGATTCAATTTTTTTTTCAAAAGTGAGGACAAAATTTTAATAGGACAAAATTTTATTTTTTTATAAGATCAAAATTTAAAATAATAATTTTTTATATGAAATGTTTTGGAGACTAGGCAATTGTCCCCACTTGCCCCCAATGTGGAGCCGTCCCTAGGAGGTGCGACATCTAGCTACTTGACGAGCAGATGCAACAGTTATAGTACTCAGAGCAGCTGGAGACGTTGGCTGGGGGTGGGTAGCTGGCGACGCGGTGACAACAACTCATGGCCAAGATTTTGTCTTGATGAAATTAAGGTTTGTTTAAAGAAGAAGATGATGTTTGAAAATAAATTCAAGAATGGATATGCTTGGAAACTGGGACAAGAACAAGTGTGTTTGACTGCATGGATATAGCTATCCAAGAACTGGAATAGACATATTCTAGGACTAGAATAAGGGATGTTTGGAAATAAGGATAGTGTATCCTAAGGCTACAACAAAGCATATTTTAAGTATTGGAATAAGGTATTCCAAACCTAGTTTAAGGCAGGCTTGTATAGATTTAGGATTAATGTACTCTTAATAAATTTTATTCCAAACAATTTTAAAATTGTTTTAAAATCTGAAAATTAAATAAATCAATTTTTTAAATATGATTAAGATTAATAATTTATTGATTCCCAGTTTAATTTTAGAATTAGAATTAATTAGTTTCAATTAGATTGAAATTTTGAAACTAATTAATTAGATTCTTCTTTAAAATTAAGAAAATTGTATTATTAAGTAATTATGAAAGGTATTTCTTGATTAAATTTATCTATTTCAATTTTATTGAAATAAATTAAATTTATCATTTTATTTATTTAAAAATATTAAGTACACATTAAGAATGTGATTGGTGTCTTCTATTATTATAAGAATAAACTAAAGTTCTGCTTATTGTTAAGTTTATTTAGCAAATTCAAGGTGGCTTTAACCTGAATATATTTAGTCTTATAATAGTGAGTTCTCTTTAACTAAATTTGTGTAATTTGGATAAGCAAATTCATTTAATAATAAATTTAGTGGCAAGGTTAGGAATAACATATAAGATATGTTTTGACAAGAGTTTCTACCTAACGGATTTAGAAGTCACATGAGATGTAATTGATAAAGATTTGATATACCTATTTTAAGTTTAGTTGGTTTGTTGAGTAAATTCATGATCAACTATATTTGAATAAGATCCTAGCCCATTAGAAAGATTAGAGTAATCTTTCCGAATAATAGTGAAAGCTCGAATAAAATAGCAAAAGTAACTAGATACAAGATTAAATTCCTAATCTCATTTGGTTGTCATGACATATAATCAATGATTTACTTATCTTACATTTATATTTTGTTCTGAGTGGAATTTACCTTATTTTATATAGTTGATATTAAGTTAGTAAACCAAACTTCTTAGACATAGAATACGATTAAGAAGAGTTCTCCTAGTTGGATAGAAAATTGTAGGCCCGTTATATTATTTTGCTATCATCCTTGTTGAGGATTCAGTGACAAAGTTTTAAAGATATGTCAAAATAATATAGATGACAAAATTTATTTACATTTTGAGTTGATAATGTCCTATAAACTTTGTTGACAACATGTAAAATGTATGTCAACACCATGATACCAAGATGAAAAAGGTTGCATATAGTGGACCTGAAAAGTATAGTACTTTGTTGGAATTGTTCCGCTTAATTTAGCCTACTGAAAGCATAAATATGGAAATTAATTAAATGCACTTGCTATAGTATGATAATAGTTATCATAAGAAGAAAAAAGATTGCATGATTTTTCTTGCCTATACGAGATATGATAGAGATCATAATTATTTCTAATTCTTACTTGTAAGTATTTGATACTGATTTTAGAATCAACATTATTCTAATGTTCAAAGCATGATAAGAAATAGATTGTTAAGTAAAAGTAGTTGATCTAATTTTATATAGATAGTTTGTATGTGTTAGATCAAAGAAGACTTATAATAAATTACAATAATATAAAGTTAGATAACCGAGACTACAAAAATATAAAGTTGGATAACTAAGACTATCCTTTTATGCCATATTGGTTAAATCAACATGATAAGAATTATAAAGTTACATATAAGGATATGTGTATCCTTTTTATTATTGTTGAGCAAGTTTAAATTTTATAAAACTCTCAATATTTTGCAAGCGCATGGGTCGTAAACATAGTATAGGAGATGTCGATCCCACGAGGAATTAGTGAACTAATCGAATCTTAACTTGTCTAAGGCCTAAAAGTGTAATTAAAATGAAAAAAATGAGCAGAAAATTAAGCAGTTGAATACGAATATATTTGAAAATAAAAATTCTAAATTAATGCAAGGAAATCAAAATTGAGCACATCCAATTAATAATTGAAAATTCACACAAGGAAGATTAACCAATTATAGAGAAGGGAGATTTATCCTATCATCTAATGCTAACTTGATTACTTTTGATTTAATTAGGTATCGGTCTTAGAATTTCAAAGGGTGGATTTTTTCTCTCGAGTTCTAATCTTTAGCCATAAATCACAAACCCTACTTGAATTGAATTAAAGAATTGTAATATCTCCATTAGCAAACAACCCACACATTTAATTAGATCTTAAGCACTCTAATGGACAATTGAGTCATCACACAAAATCTCTCTTCGTATAAATTACCGATTAGATTGTTTGTGTGATTTATTAGATTGTTTAACTCTCATTACCCATCCTAATCATTTTGCTATTGGTTCACTCTCTTGATTTATTACAGAGGCATGCAAATACGACAAACAATCATAATACCCAACTCATTAACATCAAAAGCAATCAAATTAACATTGATTTAGGAACAAATCCCCAAAAGAGTTTAGAACATCCTTAAACCCAAATTCATCATCATCATATCCATCTTATACATCAAATAAAAAAAAAAACAAGATGAAGTGAAGAAGTTCACTTGGAGTGGACTGGGAGTGGCAGTAGTGGCAGCTACTCCTTCTTCCTGTCTCCTCTTCTCTGTCTCCCTTGGTTCTTTCCAAATGTAGCAAATGGAGGCTCTCCTTTAGGTTTTCTTTCTTTTTCTTTTATATTTTTCCCATTTAGGGTAAAAACTAGATTTTACCTGGCCCAAATGTCTGGAATAACCCTTAAAAAGTTGAGTTCAGAAGTAGTCCCTGTGTATGTTATCATGCCCTTAACGATCGTGGCCAATGAGTCACGATCATGACACTTAAAATTGGACTTATGTCATAATCGTGTCCAATAAGTCACGATAGTGGCCTAGCCCTGTTTTGATTCTGTCACGATCATGACCCTGGCTGGGTTGCTTCTGTCACGATCGTGAATGGCATATCACAATCGTTGCCTTGGCTCCTCCTCTGAGTTTTCTCTAGATCTTCTCCGATCTTCTTTACTTGATCTCAAACACTAATAAACTCATCCAAACACCTCAAACATACAAAATTAAAGCTCGATAACATGCTCTAAACCAGATAACACTAAAAAACATAAACACATAATCACACAAACACAATTCTAACCCTAAACATGCACAAATCTTCTAATTAACAACTAAAAACATACTATTACCCACTAAAATATAGTGCAACTTATAACTATCAACAATCCCATACTTGAACTTTTGCTTACCCTCGAGCAAAAGCAAAACAATCAAAACCCATCACACTAAACAATAACATATATAAGCATATATATACAATAATGATATAATGACATTGAACTTTATGAAACTAATTTAACTTTAAACACAATCCTTCAAATTGTTCTAACTTATTAACTTATGAAATTTGTGGCTAAACACTTCAGACTAAATATACATACTAATTAAGAACTTGATTCCATATTCATTCACCCCCATCACTTTCACACGCACATTTAGTCAATAAAAATTATAACTATCCTTAAGTAGCTTTCCACGAAAATTCAAACTATTCACAAAGATTGGTAGGTTTTATTTATCAAAGCACTATTTTTGTTAATTTTCATTGACATTGACCTAGTCTTTTGACACAACTGCAAACATTTGTGATAAATGTCCCTCGTTTGCTCAACTAGGTAATGTTTTATTAATGTACTTGGTTAAAATGTCATTATAGCCTTTTGATGCTAAGACAAACATTTGTGATAAATGTCCCTTGGTTACTTAGCTATTAGCTCTATTCACAAGCTGAAGGCCAGCAGAATAGTTATTTATTTAAGAAATACACCCTTTTATCACATTTTATTGCCTACCTCATTTCTTTAGCTAATCATTCTTATGAAAGGATACTATCTCGATGTTGTCTTCTCTGCTCCTTTGCTATCTCCTTCAACACCTTGGCATTTTCTCAATTTGCTTTGATAGTGTCTGAAATTGCATTGAGTACCTTCTCCTATCCAATTGTCTCTTCCTCTTATGTTTCTTCATTGGTTGATTCCTAGTCGGGTTGTCGAAGCTCCCTAAATAATTCTAATTCTCTAAACTTCTTGTAGTAGTCACGGAACTAGGTCGAATACCTAGAGAACTAAACACTAGTATCTTAATTTCAAGCAATAAAATTAAATGCAAGTTTTTGATTAAATATTTGATTAATAAAATTAATACAAAAACAATTTAAATCAACTGAATTAAAAAATGAGAAAGTCAAGATTACCAAACTTTGATTTAAGGGAAAGATCTCAACTAATTATAACATTGATCATTGTTCTAAAAAAAATATTTTCACGATTCAAGCAGTTAGTTTGAAACATATTAGGATAGTCGTAATAAGTCTCAAATTTCCTAAATTATTGGCTCAAACCTAGCGTACAAACCAAAATTTATCATTCATTGATTGGGTGTGATAGCATTCTGTATCAAATAAATCGTAGCAATAAGCTCCGTGAAAAAGAGTAAATCCTAAATTAAATAATCGAGATAATTGTAACAATTCAATTTAGTTTTTTTTAAATATTTTTTATAAGTTAAATATGGAAATTCATAAATAACCTGTTTGCTACTTATACCAATCTTTCATGAAAATTGCAAATCATTGAATTTCTTGATAGTGATAGAACAATCAATATTAAATTAAATTGTCAGATTAATCAATTATTAATTAGTCATGAAATATGAGAATTCAAGACAAGAAATACTTGAATTAAAACATAAATAAAAGTTTGGAATACAAAACCTCACAAAGTTACAATAAGAATATTGAATCCCCTTGAATAAAAAAGATTGAGTTTAGCCACATATGAATTTTGCTCCAATAACAAAAACAGAAGAAAAATAAAGAATTGTAAAAAATGTAAGAAGAGAGAACCTCTTTCTATTGTGAGGAACGTCCCTTTTGTAAGGTTTTCTATTCTAATCCTAATCTAGATCTAACTTGTAAAGATGTCTATCTAAAACAAATTCAAATTTAAACTCTTACACGATAGGGATAAAAAGAAGTTCCCCAGTTAAACTCCAACTCTTTAAGTGATTAGTCTTATCCAGTGCAACAATCTTTTCATTTTATCCAAATTTTCTAGTTACACCAATAGAGCCCCAGTTTGATGCAATCTCCACTTTTCATCTCCTAAAACAAAACAAACATTAATTTTCATATTTGAGCACCAAAATAAATCTAAAACAAAGGAGATAATATCAAATAATTTAACAAGATAACATCTTTTCAAATTCTCCCACATAGGACTCATGCTTCTCCTCAAGCATACATCAATTCAGCATATTAATCATCTTCATAACAACCTCTCATCTCCTTTCAAGTCATCTAGTCACATTTAAGGGTTATGATAAAATAACAATCGAGAGAATAAGCACTCATAGGACACATTATTAAAACGTAGCTTCTCATCAATTCCATCAAAATCAAAAGAACAAGATTTGATACCCTTACAAGGATTTCACTCTATACACTCAAAGTGTTTAAAGTTCAGTAAACTCTCAAATCAAAACACAGCAAGTTGTTTCCATAAGCTTGCTCAAGAATCATATCTTTGTTGCTAAACATAATGCACCAAATGTATAAATCAAAGGAACTTTATAAGGGTTGTAATGTGGCTTAGGTAAGGCATGACAAGAAGAATCTTTTTAGCTAAATAAATTGAAGGGAATTATATAAACTTATCCACACAAGTTTCACCTTAAATCAAAATTCACTTTATTCAAATAACATCTCTTTCAATAACGTTTTCTTTTCTTTTTTTTCTTTTTCGCTCTTTCTTTCTTTCTTTCTTTCTTTTCTTTCTTTTTTAAACAAAAATATCGAAGAGGATTTTTTTATAGTTCCCCTCCATTCTATAAAAAATGTAACTTGAATCATCTAATTTACTTTTCACAAAATAGTCAAAATCTTATGTAAATAAGCTGGTACAATTCCTTCAATTTAGGGGTTCAAAATCATTAAGAATATCAACGAAAAAAAGGTTAAATTCGGCTTATAACAAGGTTATTATAAAAGAAAAGAATGGTTAAGGCTCAAAATGGTTTTCTAAGGATAAAAAGTAAGGTAGGTTTGCTTAGGTCAAAAAATTGTTCTCCTAAATGCCCTCATCATCTTTATCCACAAATTCATAAAAAAATGGTCTTAACACATATTCAAAAGCTCACAGACAAGCTATGTTTGATAACACAATAAAAAAATATGTATGAGCGCATATGTGATGAATGCTCTTAGGCTCAAAGCTCATATAGGTGTAAAAAATACATCAAGTCTTACAAACATTTATCTAATAAAATCAATGAGATACTTGAAATAATTTAATGAAAACACTAATCATGTTTATTTCTCTCATACATTAGATCTTTAAAAAAAAAAGTATCCTAACTTAAGAATTATTCATGAACAACAATCACAAAATTATGAAGCTATCATTAGAAATAATTAATATATGAATCAATATATCATGAGTACAAGCAAAGTTACAAAGTTCATCATAATTAAAATACTCCTTCCCCATACCTAAATCATACATTGTCCTTAATGTATGCATAAAATACTCACAACTCAATAAAGATAATCAAAGAACATAAATAATAGAGGACTTAACTAAAATATGAGCATTGGAAAGGATGTGTATTATAGTGTCAGAGGGCATGGAGGTGTAAACCCCATAAATTGAAGTAGAGCATCCAAAATTTTCTCCATTTTTAAAATTTTGCATTCTAATCTATCCAGCCAAGAATGATAATCCTATTGGATAGGTGGAGCTAAAAGATATAAATTTGGTCAAATGTTACTATGCTCTCATTGTGTTGGTGATGAACCTCTCTCGGTGTGATCGCGACATGTTTTCCCTTATTTCTCAATTACACCCATCCTGCTTAAACAAATTCTATCCAAAGGTTCCATCTCACAAGTTATATGCATTTTGGTGTTAGTCAGATTAAACAAATTCAAATTAATAGCGAAATGAGTGATGAGAGAACCAAGAAAATAAATTTTGTTTGAAGATAAAACATTGTTAAATTGCATCACCAACCAAGTAGCCAAATTGACTTGCACTTTATTCACCATACACTAAATAAAGAACAATTCAGCCTTAGTACATGTACAGGCATTAGCCTTCGGCCAGAATAACTAAAGACTAAAAAATGCTGCATATAAATCCACTCCATTTTATTGAGATCACTACCCTTAAATTGATTAGGATGATAAGGAAAGGGATCAAAAGACATTGATTTCCATGCTTAAAAAGAATTGAACTCACCATCGTCCACGAAAAATTCTTTATATTGAGTCGAATTAGCATAATCTTCATCTATCAACCCTAAGGCTAAATTGAACTCTGTGATATTCTATTTGAATTCAACTCCTATTAATCAATATTGAATCCCATTAGGTTTATTTAAAGTAATTTTTTTTGGTTTGTCAAATTTAAAGATAATGTAAAACTCCCTAGTTAATTCAATAAAAATAGGACAACTAATTAATACAAAGTACTTCCAACTTATATCGATTAACATATTGTTAAAATTTTTCTTAATTTCCAATTCTTCTAGGGAAGGGCAATGTATACACTTACCCACAACAATAAGTCAAGATTTAATAACACCATACCATTGTTTTTGCTCTTTGGTGTTGAAAGTGAGACATCCTCGTAAATCCAACTCAGCAGGTGGTAAAATAGAAGTATTTTCACAATCTGCACATGCTTCCTTTTGTTATCAACTTCAGAGCTTGCAGTAGATTGGTGGTGTGAAGTAGCATTTACCAGTGATTTTTCCTTTGTTTCATTCTTGATAGTAGCCTTGGAATGCCCCATCATACTAAACAAGATAAACAAAAACCACTTAAAAAATATGTAAAACAAATTATTAATAATAATAATAATAATAATAATAATAATAATAATAATAATAATTAAATTTGAACTGAAAAGAAAACAAAAGTGTTGAAAATAATATAAATAAATAAATAAATAAAAACAAAGTAAAATGGTTGGGTGGTTGTGGGTATAGGTCCTTTATGTGTGGGCTACCAGTTTGCATGTTTGAGTGTAGAGTGAGTGATGTGTTGTGTGTATTTTTCCTTGGAGTTGTTGTTGGCGCATTGGTGTGGATGTCGACTGTTGCTATAAGCTTGTTTTTTTTTTCCGTCTGTAGTGAGTAGGTTACTTTTTGAGTTAGAGTTGGTGTGAGTTTGTCCATGGTTGAGAGGTGACGTGATTTGTGAATTTTTATGTGCGTTGTGAGGGTGCTATGTTGTGTACGGGGTTGCTGGGTGAAAGGTGAGTGCTGCGTCGTTTTGTTGGCTAGGCATTGTTCCTGTGGTTTGGGTGTTGTTGGTGTGAGGTGGTGAGGGTGCTGTGTTGAAGGAGATGTTTGGTGTGGGTGATACCAAGATGTGTTATATTGTTGGCGTGAGGTCTCGCCTTTGGGATTTAGTAGTCTGGAATTCCAAAGCATTAAATTCTATAAAGTGAGATCTCACCTTATGAAATCTAGTAGTTGGAATTTTAAGATCTTCACTTCAAAACACTAAATCACATAAGGCGGGATCTCGCCTTATGAGATTTAGTAGTCTGGAATTTTAAGAACCCCCTTTTTATTGTTAACTAATAAATTTATGTTTCAAAAGCAAACAAATGCAAACTATACAAAACTAAAACAAAATAAAATAAAACTATCATATTTTGGGTTGCCTCTTGAAAAGCATAATTGTTTAACATCGTTATGCTTAATGGAGCTGCTTCTTCTCAAATTTCTTCGTATGATGGTAGTTCCAAATCAAAATTCACCACACTAGAAACCATTATATCCTCATAGAATGGTTTTAGTCTATGTCCATTAACTTAAAAAAATTTTCTAATCTCTAAACTTTTTATTTCCTTTACGCTATATGAAAAGATATTAGAAACAACAAACGGACTAAGCCACCTAAAGCGTAAGTTACCTGATATAAGCTTTAATTGAGAATTATACAATAACACTTTCTGTCCTACCTCAATTTCTTTCTCAACATCATATTATCTTGGAACAATTTAGTTCTCTTTGTAAAATTTTGAATTCTCATAAACATCCAACCTTATTTCTTCAAGCTCTTGTAACTGCAACTTCCTTTCTACTCCAACTTTCACCAAATCCATGTTACAGCGTTGCATTGCCCAAGAAATTTTATGTTTAATTTCCATCGGTAAATGGCAAGCTTTACCAAAAACTAGTCGATAAGGAGACATTCCTATCAGTGTCTTGTAAGTTGTACAGTATGCCAAAAGAGCATCATCTAGTCGTAAACTCCAATCCTTTCGACTAGGATTCACAGTCTTTTCCAAGATGGATAAATTATACCTGTATCCAAAAGTTTTAAAATTTCATTCATTAATTCTTATTTTATTTTTAGATTGAGTCCTTTTTAGGGTTCCCGATTTAGTTTACCATTCTCTTCTAAAAGAATCCTTTACATGCAAATCGCCGAGCTGATTCCTTTTATGTTCGCTAAAATCTAATGAATTACAGTTTTGTATTCTTTAAGTAGTGTCACCAAAATTTCCTCTTGCTCTTTAGTCAACTTTTTTGAAATGATCGCCAATAATGACTCTCAATCACCCAAATAGACATATTTAAAGTGATCAGGTAGGTCTTTCAATTTGATCTTCAGAGCTTGAAAAATAGAAGATAGCATTTTCTTGTGATTTATAGTAATTTCAACATTCAAAGTTTTTGAATCTATTTGCATTGCTGATAACGATTCTGCAACTTTAAAAGTTTCATCAATTTGCTCATCCACTTCTAATTTGGCCTTAAACTCCAACTCAACTTCAATATTTTCTTCATTAAAGATATCCTGCACAAATGAATCCACAATATCTATATAATAGATGGATTAAAGATCATTAGGGTATTTCATTGCTTCGAAAATATTGAACTGTACTATCTCTTCATCAAATCTACAAAAAGAGTACCCTCATCTACAACAATTTTCTTCTTAGCCATCTTCATAAATGACCTACCTAAGAGTTTTGGCATTATAGAATTGTGTATGGCTTGGCATTATAGATGCTCCTAAGTCTAGCATAGCATGCTCAATTTTTTTTATTACCAATAACATACAGAAGTGTAAACATACCTGGATCTTTCCATTTTTCGATAATTTCCTATTTATCACAACTAATACGTTCTTACACAAAATTATTCTCTCTATATCCTTAAGCTTCCTTTTATTTGTGCACTACTCCTTCAAGAATTTTGCATATTTCAGAACCTGTTTGATGACTTCTAGAAGTGGTATATTAATTTCCACCTTTTTGAATGTTTCTATGGTCTCTCTTTCATACTCATCATCTTTTGGTTTAGCCATCCTGCTAAGAAATGGAGGTAAACGTGCATTAATTGATATTAATAAAGATGAATCATTTTTGCCTTTGTTGATTCTTAAGTTGTAAGTTCTTCCTTCTTTTCTCCTTCATCGTGCTTTTCTATCTCCATTGGTAAAGAAGTTCCAGATTGAATTTCCTTACCACTTCTCAAAGTAATTACACTCACATTCTCTTTAGGATTCACCACTATTTGGGAAGGTAATTCTCATGTTATTTGTGTTTCCAATTTACTCACTGAGGTGGCTGATTGAGTGACCTGATTTCCTAAATTTTGAAGGCTTGCCTTTATTTTCTATTAAAATTGTTGAGTACTATTCGTAAGTTCTTTAACAATTTCATCTAAAGGCATACCTGAATTTGAAGATTGATGTTGAGTATATATAGGGTTGTTTAAAATTATGAGGTTGATATTATTGTTGTCTTCCACTCAAATTTGGATGGTCCCTTCATCCTGGATTGTAGTAATTAGAATAAAGGTCATACTTTCGTTGAGGTTGGTTAGGAAAGTCCCTTATTGCGTTAGCTTCTTAAAGAGACTCTTATTACGTTGTATGGAACATATTCGTAGGATGTCCATAGAATGAGTCTGCACTCTCTTGTTGATTGCAATCGACCTACAGCCATTTGATGAAACTAAAGAGGTTAAATTAGAATTTTATTCTTAAGGTGCGTGTTACTTACCTCATTTATATGCTTAATTGCTCCATCCATCCTTGTCCCAAACTATTGAGAATTTTAAGCCATAATTGATATCAAATGTCTGGATGCCTTAGGTGTTTTGTTTATCAGAGCTCCTCCACCAGATGCGATAGCCATACTTCGATCTATTGGCAATAGTCCTTCATAAAAATATTGAATCAAGAGTTGGTCAGGGATTTGATGATGTGGACATTTGGCACATAACTCCTTAAACCTTTCCCAATATTCATAAAATGTTTCTCTTGCAATTTTTCTTATACCACATATCTCCTTTCTGATATTCTTTGCTTTTAATGTAGGAAAGAACTTCTCCAGAAACATTCTTTTCATCTCGTTCCATGGTGTCACTAAACCAGTGGAAGATAATATAGACAATATATTGCCTTATCTTTTAATGAGAATAGAAAGGCCCTAAGACTAATTTTTTCTTCAGTCACTGATAGGTGTTTAATTGTTGATATATTTAATTATTTACACTTAGCGATTAATGATGTGAAAATGCTTAAGATATTCACTTTAATTCATACATGATTTTAGGTACAATTTCGAAGCAAATAAATTAAAGTGAGTCAAAAGCACAACATATGGGCCATTTTTCGAAGATTAATAGCTACTTGCCTTCATGGAGGAAGAAGAAAAAAAATAAAAGGTAAGAAAAATGGAAACTAAAGAAGCATGCATCAAGAAATGAAAAACAACACAAACATGAACAAAACACAGTGCAGTCATAATTGGGAAAGAACGCATATGCGTTCAACGCAACTCATACGTTTGAGTTTTGCATTGATTTGAACGAAACGCATACACAGAGTTGCGTTTCATGCTAGGGAAAAAGTGAACAGGAGGTGTGTGGTATAAGGTTTTAAAGAGTTGCAAGTTTATTTATCTAATTAGCTACAATGGAGACGCTACACTGGAGAGATAGGCACAGCAAGAGGCGAGGTGATAGTAGCTGGGCGAGCAGGCGCAAAAGGCATGAGCAGTAACAGGCGCAGCTGGCTGGGCGGCTTGATGGCTGGAGAAGGGTTACTACGGCTTGGCTGGGGAAGAGACGTGGTTGGTCTAGAGAAGAGAAGTGAATAAACAGTGTAAAACCTTTTAAGTTAAATTGTCTCATCAGTTACAGTAAAGAGAGAGCTACAAAGGGGTTTTTCGGTTAGGGATTGGAATGAGGGCTGAAGCATTTTTTCAGGAAAGACCCATGAAGGATTAGGCATCTCTATGCCGTTTTGGAGGTAACATCGATGTCGATGACCCGGGTTAAGTAATTTTTTTATTATTTTATTGTTTCTTTCTCTCATTAGGAATTGATTGTGTTATCCTATATTAATTGATTTGAGTTTTGTGTATGGATAATTAGATTTTCATTATTGTTCGGTTATTTGTGTATAAACCCGTTGGGTATTGTGAGATGATGATTTTAATGCGTTCATTGAATCATTAATTGCAAACCCATTGCTAGAATTTCGATATAATTTGTATTGTTATGTTGAAATTCATGTATAGCGACTAATGATTCGTAATCATTAGGGATAACATGACTTAGGTTAAATGACGCATCGTATGTGGTTGTTGCCTTG
>JAOQMP010000005.1:16349690-16361696 GCA_027563575.1 Erythroxylum pedicellare
GTTAAATTCTTTATTAGTATTAATTTTCTTCTTTTTATTATTAATTTATTATTATTATTATTATTATGAATTTTCTACTTACTATTATTCTTATTAATATTGATTTAAATAAATTAAATTTATTATTTTATTTATTTACAACACACACACTAAAATGAGACACCAAGAAAATCATACAAAGGATTAAGAACTACTTGATAGAGAGTGAGCATTAGATATTAAACTACAGGCATATGGTACATTTTACTCATGAGCTTCCGAAAGCCCAATTAGTTTCACTACCAACACGAGGCATGGTGCTTATCCTGGAATGAACATCAACCTTGAAGTTAGTCCCACACATGACACCATATCTGTCAATTCTGGGCATAGCTTTCACTTCGTTTCTAGGATGTTCAAAGCTCATCAATCCTTGTTCACTGTGGAACATACACCCGGATGGAAATGGTGCAAGTGAATTAGCACAGCTTCCCTTTATCATCTCTAAGTTGTCATAGATCACCACTGTATCAGCTGCTACACCCCAGTATAGACCTCCACTCTCATTTGGTCCCTACAAACACATGTCAAATTCAAAATGTGCAAAATTATATATTACTTCAAAGTTCGCAATGTCGCAATGATTGGTTTTATCATTATCTTGTAAAAATGATGAAGCCAATCACAATCCATATGTTAGTACAAGAATAGCAAGTTTAAAAGGAGTTGAAAGATGCTTACCAGAGCAGCAAAAACACGTTTAGCTTTGGAGTCATAGACCACGAACTCGAAGTCTCCATCTAGATCCTTGAGGACCTGGTGGGCAGGGTATGCACCTCGGTCACGGAGGGTCCTGTATGCTTCAATCACAAACATGGCCTCATTAGTGCCCTTTGATAGACCATATTATTTGATGAGGCTACACAGGTTGTTCAAACTCCCCAAGAAAATGCAGAATACATCGTTCATTCCACAGAATAACCTACAATTTCACTAGCTATATAGACAGGTCGAAAAGAAATGAAGCAATAAACAAGAACAACTGCATGAATTTAATTGTGAACTATCAACAGCAACCTAGTTTATAATGCTTTCTAGACCTGCCGTTCTAACTTTCTGGGAAATCTCACTGTTTCCTTTGTTTGACCAAGATGTAATGCCTGAACTCTTTTTGGTGTTTTTTTTAATAAAGGACAGAACAGAAAGATGTACGTTTGGTATTCAGAGAAACGACTCTCTGGTCGATCATAAGCAAGCAATGCATCATCTCCAATTCTAAGAGAGACAACATTGGATAAAACTCATATGCCAAAACCAAAAATTGCGTAAATCCTGTGGAAAATATGGTCACGCTATCCTCGCTCTTTGCTCTTTGCAACAATTGCATTTCCATATATGAATATCATACAACAGAAAACAAAAGAAATAAAGAAACCAAGTGGAAAACGTAATTACAGTCCATCCAAAACCAATGAGTAAAAACAAACCTGTCTCCTTCAGGAATATCAGAATGAATCAGCTTCACAACCATAATGCCAACTTCAGGCTCATCAAACGTCAGCCTCACCTGCAATAGTCATCATAATTCCATTAAAGCTAAAATATCACTCCACAATACAAAATTCAACTTTTCAAAGATCACGTGAAAGCAACAAAAACAAATCAAAGCAGTAATCTTTATCGTGGAAATAGCCCCATCAGGCCAACTCCTAAAGCCAGATAGCCTTCAGCTTTGGTCAATTCTCCAAACCCAAAAATTTTAGTACCGCAGAAAAGAAGAAGAAGCATTAAACCCAGAAATTTCAAGTTTGAAGTGAAGGGCAAAACCCAGAAAGAAGAAGAAGAAGCATTAAACCCAAAAATGGAATGGTTCAGAATGAAGAGCAAAACCTAGAAAAAGAAGAAGAAGTATTAAACTACCGGTGAGATTTAAGAACATAAACAGTACAAAAATGGTGAAACTAGAAGAGAAGGACAAAACTTGTAGGGAGAGAACATTTTTAACTTACCTAGAAGAGAGGGGCAGAGGATCGCAAGGTTGGGGGGTGGAGAAGAGAACCAGTTGAAGATTGGGAGACGGACAACCCTCTTTCACGGTAGAGAAGGATAAATTTGTCCTCAAGTCATGAAATATATTATCGACATTCTCGGAATACATAAAGATAAGGGAGGGACTGCTTTAATTATTTCGCAAATTGAAAGAATATCTAAACCGAAATATTATCTATTCTGTATCATGTTTTTAACCAAACAAGGTAATAAGTTATTACCGGGAATTAAGGAGGAATGGAATAGTCGTTCCCCTCGACCAAACAGCCCATAAAAGGTTAGGTTTAGCTGATAAGAGGTACATTAATGCTTGAGAGGTCAATTTCAAAGATATTTTCATTAGAGAATGAAGATCTTAGATTAACCTAATAGAATAATTTATTAAAAACATAAGATATTAATATAATATTATTTCTATCATGATTTCATTAGTTATATTTATTATTTTTTATATATTAATGATGGTTAATGGATAACTGTTTTCTTTTGTCTAGATAGGGAAAATCCTAATATTTATCTTTGTAGGGATTAATTTGATTTGATTTATGAACTAGATAGATATTTTACAATCTATTTTTTATTGATCTTAGTACAAATGTATTTATGTGATGTTTAAATATAAGCTAAATTCACATGCGTACGATTTGAGTGAACCAAGTTATGAGTGGACCATGTCTTAGATAAAAGGAGATGATTAGAGCTCTAGAGATAGACCTATATGATCTTTCTAGAATAAGGTAAACCTTCTATTTTCATATAACTTAAGGTATTAAAAAAGGTTGACACTTGGTATAAATGAGTTAACTAATTGGAGACTAAATGGTTCGAGAGAATGGAATTTTAACGTCTAGGAAATTTTGCCTATCCAAATGATATATCCATACTAGGTTAATTAAATCATAACATCAAACATGATGATAGAGAAGTACTTATATAGGAATTGATTTATAATTGATATCTCTATTTGATTACTTCCTTTTTTTCTCTTGGTTATTATTTAAGTTTTGCTTTATTTTCCATTTTATTACTCAAAATCCAAAATCCTATCATATTATTCACTCTTTATATATTTAGTAGTTATGAGGGATCTACATAGCTTTCTCGTGGGATTGATACTCCATTTATATTATTTTACTTATTAATGATAGATGCACTTACCTTGCATTGTGGGTAATAGATTAATAATAAAAAATTTAAAGTAGTAGAAAACTGCACAATAGCATTCACAACTATCAATAATAAAAATATAAAAAAAACTAACTAAAATTATTTAAAATGCTTATTAAATATAAAATGAAATGTGTTTAAATGTTGATATATTACACTTAGTGATTGATGCCTTAGAAATGCTTAAGATACTCACTTTAGCTCATACTTGATCTTAGGAACTTTTTGGAAGTAAAGAAGCTAAAGTGGTTCGAAAGCATGTCATTAAAGCCGTCTTCAAAATTTCCATATTCTATTGATTTATGAATCATGAAGAAGAAGAGGATTGAAAGAAGAAGAGGCAAGAGAGAATTACAAATGAAGAACAAAGAAAGGAGAAGTCTCATGGCCAAACATTATATTACATTAGCATGAGATATCTCTCACTATCGTGAGTGCACGACAGTGAGAGAGCCATGCAGGGTTGTGCATGGCATACATGGCCATGAGAGGTTTGCATAGTCATATAATGACCTTGCACGGTTATGAATTCTCATATCTGAGAATTAACGTGAGAAAGCCAAATGTCACTCAATTTTAAACCTAACTTTTACTACATAAGGAAAAGAGAGTGAGGACAAAAAGAGATTTGGGAAATAGCCTAGCCGACATTTTTCTCTCATTTTCTCTTCGATTTTTCTTCATTCTTCAACACTGATAGTGGCAGTGGAGAGGATGGTCAACAGTAGGAGCTTGAAGATGAAGATGGAAGGCTAACTTCCGGATGCTAGTTCAAAGGGGGTGTCAAATCCAAGTCATGGTTAAGTTATTTCATTCTTTTAACGTTATAATCTCTTTTCGGATTATTGTGTTGAATGAGTTGAGTTTTGGATATATGATATTAATGCATTATTTTGATTATTCTATTTTGAACCTATTGCTATAATGTTGAATGTAATCCATAATTGTTACATTTGATGCTATTGCTATAATGTTGAATCTAATCCATAATTGTTACATTTGATTTTTGTTAGTAGCTCTAATGATCTTGAACCATTAAGAAAAACATAACTTAAGTTAGATAACCCAAATGTGTGAGCTTACTACCTATATTGGTCATTTTCCATTTCGTAATGTTATTGCCAAATTGAATCCAGAGATCATATCATAGGTTATTTAGTGGTTAGGTTTAATTAATGATCGCATATTAATTAAACACAACCTAAGGGAAAATTGAAATTAGTAGAGTGTTCTATTAGTCTCTGATTAATGGTCCGAAGGGAGGTGTAAAGATGTTAGGATGATGGAATACGCTTGATCGTGTTTAGGTCGAGATTAGAATCAAACCTTACTCATACTCGACACTTTAATCATTTTAGATTGCTTGTTTTAGTTGGTTTCAATAGTTTACTTTTCTTTTATTTTATAAATTGATAAAAATCCAAAACCTGCCTTTTATATTGCCCTTGCATCAATTAATTCCATTATGGAAATGAACTGAACATTTCTTGTGGATTCAATCCCGACTCACCTTAACTACAAATTTTAGTTGCAAAGTCAGGTAAATTTTGCAGTGCACTTGACAGACGTTATCACAGAAGTATTATGTTTTACATTGGAACTATAGCTCCTATGTCTAACGAGGAGCATGGGTTAAAACATGCCCATGTGTGAGGTTGTATCCAATCTTCTCACATCCTAGGAGAAACATAGGCTGCAATTTGATCATTTTTTAGATTGTGCTCGACCAAGATGGGTCTTAAGCCTACAAATCTTTCCCAAAATTATGTTAAATCAAATTAACAATTTCTTGTCTTCCTTTAGGTCCAATAAGCCTCCTAAAATAAATCTTAAAGTTCCCTTCTATCATAGACTATATCCTCCTACAAATGCCATGTAGTTTTATGACCTCCTTAGAAAACAAAAAAGAAATATAGGATGCGTCATTAGTTTTATGATATGGAATGAAATATTCCATCTTATAAAACCTAGAAAAAGCCACATATATAACATCATTAGCCTTTTTTAATCTAGGTAAACCCATTATAAAATCTGTAAAAATATCAATGTAAAGATGATTAGCTATAGGAAAAGGAGTATACAACCCATAAGGTTTAACTTTAAATTTAACATGTTTACATATAATGTACTTCTCATAAAATATTTCAACATAACATTCATGTTAGGCCAAAAGAAATGTTCATGAAATACATTCAAATTCTTAGAGATACTAGAGTGCCCTATCAAACCTCCTAAATAAGTTTTCTTAATAAGCAAATCATACAACAAACTTTTAGGCACATATAATTTGTTTTCTCTAAATAAAAACCCATTACGCCTATAAAACTTGCCAAAAGCCACTTTTCTTATGCATTGAACAAATTAAAAAAATAAAAAACATTAATATACAAATCCTTAATATATTCAAATCCCATTATTTTTTACATATAAAATAGAAAGTAAAAATATACCATCTACCGACTTTAATTACTGCATCTTTAAAAAACATTTACCTATGATTATAGGAATTTTTCATCCTCTTCCATCTGTAAAATTATAAAATCGGTAAGGTTAAATAACTTTTTAACCTTAAATGATACATTTTCAAGTACATGTATAAAGAATACTTAATAGAACAATTAGTTAGATTTGAACACAAAAAGGTAGGTTTTAATTTTTGAAGTTTAATTTTATTATAAATTGAAAAGGGAATCATAGAAACACTGGTACCCAAATTATACAAAGCTTTAGTAAAAAATCAACTTTTCCAATATTTTAGGGAGTAGTAAAAATTATTGAAGTGTGTGAGATTTTATGGTAACTTGTTTTTAATGATAGTATTGTACTCTTCAGTTAAGAAAATTATCCCCAGCTAGTTTCTTCTCTTATTATGGTAAAGGTTATAGTTGGTATCCAAAGGGATTGCTTGCTATTAAACTTGAATTGTCTTCTTGATTGTTCCATAGGAAGTCTAGATGGTTCCTCCACTTAAGACTATAATTACTAGAATAAGGATTATTTTATTATACTGATATGTTTTATTCATTCATAAATTAAGCATGTTCTATATGCATACACTCTGAGCTCATAAAATTATCACCATAAGACTTAAATCTCATTATAGGATTAGAGATAATGTTAATGTTCTGTCTACATAACATCTTAATAAGCGAATCAACCTTGGACTTTTAGTTTTTTTATTCCATCCACATCATAGACATCATCCTTCTTGATAAGCATACTTCTCTTATTAGGCTATTGGTAGTTGTTGCAAACCATTTTTCTAAAATTTATGTAACATCCTCAGTTTTCATTCCCATTTTGGTACCTTTCATTAATGAATCAATATTCGTCTACTCTTCTCTTGTAAGCCTATTATAGAATAATTGAATATTAAACAAATCTGGTAGAATGATGAGGAAATATATTTTTTATCTTCTTAAAATCTCCTAAGTTTCATATAACGACTTACCATCCAATTGCGCAAAAACTTGTCATGTCATTCCTATATATGGAGTTTGGTCTTGGTGAAAAATACTTGGTACTGTGTTCTAAGTAGTGAAAGAATTTGGAGCCATAAAATTTAATCATGCTTTGGTTTATGTCCCAAAGAAAAGGGAAAAAAGCCTCAATCTGGTTGCGTACTCACTTAATCCATTCATTTTTTAATGCCAAAAATGGTCAAAAAGTTGTTTATATTCACATTAGGATCCTTTATAACACGTCCTCTCAACTAATCTTATTGTGCCATGATACTGGCTTGATTTGAAAGTTTTTAGCATTCTTGAATACCTAACAACGCTTATTTTAGATCCATTATTGATAGGCATTACATAATCATAAAGTTGCCTCTAATTTTGGTTATCTCCCACCATATTATCATATTCCTTGGTTTAAAGACCTTTTTGTGTCCAAAGAAGTGTCTTTTCTATTTATAAGTCTTCTTTAATAAGCTTAGTAGATGGGTTGCCTCTTATCTTGCACCAAGGATCAAACATCTATAATTAAAATAGAAAAACATCGAAAAAATTAATACAATAAAGATGGGGAAAAAACTTGCTATATGTTTTATAACGCTTTATTATGCTAGTATGAGATTACAGGTAAGTGAACTATCGTTTTACACGAGTGTAATGATGAGTAGAGGTCAATCTCGTGAGGAATAAGGTAAATACTATATCTAACAACCATATTATTATTATTATTATCTAGTCAATTATTAGAATTGATTTAAATGTGATTTATCTAATCTCAAAAACGAAGCCCTAGGGAAAATCAAGTATGACTATCAATAACACAAATAAGTAAAAAAATAAAATATGAACATATATGTAGATGAGAATTCCCCGTAGCATTATTATACTTATGATTCATTTATTTAGATATTTTATCACTAAAAAAGGCAAGACTTTCTATTATAATGATATGTCATATATTAACATACAACTACTTTTCCTTAAATGAATAACTAATACTTTAGTTTTAATTCAAACCTTTAAAGGTACCTTATGATATTCAAAATTTTGTAGAAGGTTTACCTTAGGACCAAAAGAATTATGTAAGGTTAGTTCCATTGCCACATTCAATTCTTAATATTTATCTCATAATTTTTTCACATGTAGATTCTCTTGTATCATCCGCTTGTAAATTATGATCAGATATAATTTCTAGCTTTAGTTAAATTAGTACTAAAAATAATCAATGATATTTATCAAGTATAAACATCCTTCATAAAATAACTAAAATAAACCATATAAAAATAACTACGGTTCCTCCTGTCTATACATTGATAAAATTTATCCATGTACTATATTTAAAACAATAATCATAAATAAAAGATTTTTCTTTTACAAATCTCAATATTTTATTATTCTCAATTTTAAAAGGATGACTTTAGATTTCTTTTCTTGTCAAATGTAGTTGTTTGGTCAGAGATTTTTTTCTCCCCTTTGATTGATTTAAAATGAAAATAATAAAAAAGATCTCTAAAAGTTAGGATTTTCACACTTTAAAATTATATCCACCTGAGACGCCGTTTGGTACACAATTATACCCCAAGTCGTGGATCTCTCTATTTTAAAGAAGGAAATGGGTTCTAGAATGCTCATGCCTAAATTGTGGATCTTTTTGTTAACTCTATGACTTTACATGAGCTTAAACAAACTTATATTTGGGACCATGGATCTTTCTAGAGTATTTTGGAATTAGATACAGGTTTAAACATGCTTATGCTCTAAACCATTGATTTCTTTATTTCTTTTTTGTATGAACATGGTATAAGGCACAACTGTGGCCAGCATACGGGTGTCAGTCAGACTATGTTGAACCAAGAATTGTGATTTTCTTCAAGATATTTCCTATAATCTTCTCTGGTTCTCAATAAAGCTCATTTTAAAGTGGCATATTCTTAATTACCTGAAAATGTAACATAAATTAAGTCAAGGTAATTTAAATAAAAAACAAAAATACTAAGGAAAATATGTTTATTTTTTATGCACAACAAATATTTCTCATTCTTTTTTTCAATTTAATACTTTACATATCCATAAAATTGTTGCACCTTATAGTCTTTTTCTTTCCATTCATAGTGAGCTTTCATCAATAGGTAAAGGTAATAAATCCAAAGGAGTTAGTGGATGAAAAATCATAAACAACCTCAAATTGGTGATTAACTCAATAAATGAATCACACAACTATTATATGAAAAATCACGAAACAATTAGAAATCTTTCCAATTCTTTAAGTTTCTTTAAATGATAGCATGAAGTAATATAGTCAAAGTACTATTTACTACTTAAGTTTCACCATTGGTTTGAGGATGACTAGTAGTAGAAAAATAACAAATTTATTGCCAACTTACTCCATAAAACTCTAAAAAAATTAACTAAGAACCTTAGTATCCTAGTGACTCACTATACTCCGAGGAACTCCATGTCATCATATTACTTCCTTAAAGAACAAAGTAGCAAAATTAGTTGCATCATCAATTTTAACAAAAGGAATAAAGTGTGTCATCTTAGAGAACCTATAAACTAATACAAATTTAAAAATATTTCATATAAATAAATTCACTTCATACATACTTTTAAATTTGTTGGCCCCTAGAATTTTTTTTATGAATAAGCATGATTAAATTAATTTGGGATTTTGCTAGATTAAATTGTGTTGGAGTTAATTAGCATGCTAATGTGAGTAAGATATCATGTTATAGGTTAAGGGAAATAAATTGTTAGAATGATAAGATTTCATGAGGGGCATTGTTGGAACATCAATTAAGTTATAAGGTCTTAAAGCATTGAAGGAAGGGCAAAATGGGAAGAAAGAATTGTAGGCTTGTACTTTAGAAGACAAAAACGTTGGTGAAGAAAAAGAGAAGAGAGAGAAGATGAAAAGTAAGAAAGAAGGGAGAGAAAGTGTCGGTGATAGAAAGAAAAAGGAAAGTTGAACTAGGTTTTAATTTTACTAAGCCTTCAAGAGAGATTTTGAGAGTTGTCAAGGAGGGAAAAAGAAAGAGGAAGATTAGAGCTTCTATTAGAGTCAAGAAATTCATTAATTAGTAAAGATTCAAGGTAAACTTGTGTTAAATCATTTGGAGTCTTAGGAAGGTTTTGGGTTATAAGAGTCTAGACGATACATGAGTTGAAGTATTTTAGGATCAATTCATGCATGGGTTTCTTGAGCTTCCTTTTGAAGTTCTTTGAATGAGGTTTTTGTTAATATTGAAGGGAGGCAAGAGGAGTAAGAGGAGAGACACCCTTGACCAAGCTTTCAAGAAAGGAGATTCAAGGTGGGTTATTTTTTATAGTTGAATAATAAGCCAACAACGTTTCTTTCAAGAAAATGGAATTAAATGTTTTCAACTACTTCAAAAATGTACATTTATTAAGCCTTGAATGTTTTGAAAATGTGTCGCATGTTTTGCATATAAACTTTATTTGACATATGAGAATGATTTTTGAAAAGATATAAAGTTTAAGAAACCAAGTTTCCGAAATGTGCCTTTTGGCAATATGTTTTTCAGTCATGGAATTACATGTTATGTAGGTTTGAGGTGGTCCCCTAAGTTAAGTCAAGTGCACTTTGACAAAAAGACTTCTCCCGCCTGCCTGCTAGTGGTATGAAGCTCCTCCATGGACTCCCCTAAGTTCACGGCTACACAAGACCCTTATGGGAATTATATAGTACATTCTGTTTTGGATCCACCCGAACCATTTTGATACGTTTATGTGCTCATGTTAAGTTGACAAAAAGTGCTGAATCCATAAGCTACAATAGTGTAAATTTCTGCATTGGAAAGGATTTCATAAATAGTTTTGCTTATTACCAATTATAAATTGTTACCCATAGGCTTAAGCTCATCCTCCTTTTCCTCCCCCATATCCAGGTGATGAGCAAGATATCAAGTAGGCAAAGGTCAAGGCATCACTCCAGTTTTTGTGCATTTTGTATTTGAAACAAGTTTTGTAAAGATAGGCTTTAGTTGCGTTTTAAGCAAATCATAGTTTATGTACTCTTTTGTATTCTGGAACTTTAAGATGTGAATGTATTTGTGCCTTGAAATACCCACTAAAGCCTTGTAAAACTCTTATCTCTTAATGCAAATGGGGCATAGTTGCATTTTTGGATCAAGGCTCTCTTTTAAGTTTATACACTGCATTTTAAGTTTTCTTAATGGAAAGGTTAGTGATCGGACTTCAAGGGAAGGTCTGTATCGTCTGTTAAGACACTTCGTCTTAAGAGACGTATCGTTTGTAATGACATCATTTTGTCTAAGATGACATCATTCGTCTTAAGGTCTGTATCGTTTGTTAAGACACTTCGTCTTAGGAGACGTATCGTTTGTGATGATGTCATTTCGTCTGAGATGATGTCATTTGTCTTAAGGTTTGTTTCGTCTGCAAAGACGCATTCGTCTTAGATTGACTTTTGCTTCATCTTAAGTTGACCATCTGTATCGTCTGTCACTTCTTTCGTCTGTCTTTTGCTTCGTTTGTCACTTGTTTCGTCTATCCGTTTGTTTCGTCTATCAATTCATTTCGTCTGTCACTTCTTTCGTCTGCCTTTACCATTCGTTTGATGCTATCGTCTGCTCCTTTTTGTTGACCCTTCAGACGATTAAATTCGTCTTCAAGGTCTTCATGGAAAATGTGGATCTCTAAGTCTTTCTTCAAACCATCCTAAGATGGTATTAATTTGATATCCCTAATAACAGTCGTGCTAAGAAAAGTGCCATAAGATTGAGGTTTTTTCGAGACGAATCTGTCCTGAATTAGAATAAGGGTGTTGTTTCGAAGTTTTGTCCTGGTGGGGGATCACCACCCTTGTGGAGCACGCGTTTAGATGTCACTTAGGACGTCAGACACGTGAACCACGAGGGGGGATCCCAACAGTCATTGTCTCACAATTTGGCCAGAATTCTCGATCAGCTAACTGTAGTAGCTCAAAAAAATGTTTTGCGTGTGGGTTAGGTTCTTCTTCAACATTATCCCTATTTGCCTCAAAGGTATAACCAACCCCATTATAAATCATTTGCATGTACGAATTTTCAGTTCCATCAACATAATTTCTTCTAAATCCAATCTCCTCTTCATACTCATTTAAGTTAACAGATGATTATGGTTCATTACCCCTTGAGGTGTTAGAAATCAACAATTTCCCATGTCGAGTCCACTCAAAATAATTTGGGACAAATCCTTTTCTCAACAAATGTAAATTAACTTCATCAATAGTAAGGAAACATTTGTGTTTGCACTTTTTACATGGACATCTGATCTTTGACCCATCCATATATGCAGGTTGAGAACATGCATAATGAATAAAAGCTTCCACTCC
>JAOQMP010000005.1:16364156-16374333 GCA_027563575.1 Erythroxylum pedicellare
ACTTCTTTCATTAATCAATCATAAAGCAACCAATAAATGAGACTCTCTTCATTTATCTTTAAAATGGCTATATGAAATGACCATAACCTAAAATTGAATTACCAATTTCGATTTTTGTAAGAAGAAAGAAGGAAGATGGTCCATTCAATGTACATCTTTCTTCTTTAATCTAATGAATGATAATAGGTTACATACTAACATTAAAAGATAACCATTAAACCATTTAATGGTAAGTTCATAACTCCATTTAATGAACCGCGTGAAATGATCAAGTGTGCAGTAAGGCAAGTTGGTGTTGAAGTGTGATCCATACTTTCTACAGAAAAATTTGAGACTCACAATTCATTTTATTACACATTTTGTAAATGGCACTATGCTTCCTTAATCAAGATAGGTTGGGGGCGTGTCGGAGCATGGTAAATGGCAGAGGCCACAGGAGGAAAGGAATCATAAGTATAAATGATACTTATGTGAGTTTGGATAAATGAATGTTTACGTGATGAAAATGATAGAGTGATACCTAGGATTGTCATAAACATGCACTGTTTCATATATAAACATGTGCGTTAACAAACACTTATAATTGTGCCAATTTTTGATATATGTAAATGTGTTTTGTATGATATAGAGAAGCATATTGGACACTATTTAGGCATTATCGGGCCATACAGGCAATAGTATATTGGAGTGTACAGTGAGTTAACTTAGATGATTTTTTCCTAGGATTGATTGAATTTGTTTAACTTCCAATTATTGAATTGTTGATGAATTCCAGAATTGAATGATCTGAGGAGTTTGATATGAATTACAAGTGTTCTGGTTGCTTTTAAAATTCTAAATGATATTTTTATACTCAATGAAAGTTGAATGACAAACTTGGGTCCGATTACTTTAAGATTCTGACTGTGCACTATAAATGACAGCTCTATATGGCATATTCTGTTATTTGATGCATTTCATAAAATACATGTTCAAATAAAGGCATTGTGATCAGAGTAGCTAGTCTGAAAGAGCTTAAAGCTCAGTATTCTGCACGTAGAGCTTTGCCCTGTGATTTTTCTTTTTGAATGAGCCCAATGGGCCAGTATCTATATCTGAAAGGCACTTGATCACAACAATAATAACAAATTTGGAGTCTCATATGCATCTGTATTTGTATATATCTATTTTCAATTTGCGATGATATTATGATGTGCCATGATAATGTGAGTATTTGGATTATTCATGTTCTGAAAGAATATATATGAAATGTTTGATATTGTGCATTTTAGTTGGGTGAAATCATCAAAGATGGTTCACTCATTGAGTTCGTAAAACTTATAAAAATTACAACGTGGCTTTTTAGGTACAAGACAGGAGATCTAGTTTCTAAAAATAGACTAGAGGAATATTTTGGATTAAGTTATGGCTCAAAGGTCGTCAGTTGACATCAGAAGAGTTGTAACTTGTATTTTGTAGTTTCTTGTCATATAGAACTTGTATAAGGATTGTAAGCTTTTTTCAATGAATGCAATGAATGCTTTTAATATTTGGTGACATTTAATTTTATTAGATAAAGCCATGTGTAAGTTAGATATGTGTTCGCTCTAACATACCATTATTATAGGATATGTACTTGAATATCCTTTGGATGTTCAAGTATATACTTTATAGTAGTGGGGTGTTGCATTTTTGGCATCAGAGATTAGTTTGGCATCTATAGGGAAATATAAGAGGAAAGAGATATGATCAATCGTGAGAGATTCAGATAGTGATCATAACTTTTTTTTGTTATAGGTCACCTACCATAGGAGATCAAGTTAGCAAGTCAGCTGACATGGAGTCTATAAGAGCCAATATAGAGTCTCCTACACCTGAGTTTGCTCAAATGCCTCCAAGAATTCCAAAAAGGCAAGAAAGAAGATACAATAAATTGAGAATTTTGGCCCCAAAAATTTTATTTATTTATTAAGCATGATTTAAAATAATTTTAAGGTTTGGATAGATTAATTATTTTGAAGTTAATTATTATGTCAAAGTTAGTAGAATTTATGTCATGGGTTAATGGAATTAAAATGCTAAGGTAGTAAGAAAGATTGAAAGGTATTTTTCGAAGATCACTTAAGGTTAAAAGAACATAAACTTATAAGGATGAGTAAAATGGACTTTTTGGGCTCATTAAGGGTAAAAAGGGTGAAAAGAAGGGTTGTCCTACAATTGAAGAAGCTAAAAGCGAAATAGAAGAGAGAAGAGGGAGAGAGTGTTGTTGGAGAGAAAAGACAGGGGAGAAAGAAGAGCTAAGCCAGGTTTCAATTTTTCTTAGTCTTAGAGAGTGGTTTTAAAGTTGTTCAAGGAGGGAAAAAGGAAGAGGAAGATTAGAGCTTCCATTAGAGCCAAGAAACTCATTGTTTGGTAAAGATTCAAGGTAAGTTTGTGTTTAATCTTTTGGAGTTTTGGAAGAGTTTTGGTTCGTGAAGTTTAAGAAATGCATGGGTTTAACTATTCTGGGATCAATTTTATGCATATGTTTCTTTGGCTTTTCCAATTTGAATTCCTATTGATTGGGGATTTTTTCCAATGTTGAAGGGAGGCAAGAGGAGTAAGAGGAGAGGCATCTTTGAGCAAGTTTCCAAGTAAGGAAATTAAAGTGGGTTTCATTTTTATATTTATGTAATGAGCCATGATTATCTTCTCAAATTTAAGAGCATTAAATTATTTCAATTGCTTCATAAATATAGCATTTATTGCTTTGAATAGTTTGAAAGAATTTGCTATATGTTTGGTATATGAACTTGTTTGACGAATTGTGAACTGATGATGGAAATGCGTTTGGAATATTACATGCTTATAAAAATCATGTTTTCGAAAATGTGCCATTTTAGGCAATATGTTTACAAAATGTGAAATGCATGATTATATGGGTTAGTGGTGGTCGCCAAAGTTAAGTCAAGTGCACTTTGACAAAAAGCTTCTCCCGCCTACTCGCTAGTAGCATGGAGTTCCTTCACGGAATCCCCTAAGTTCATAGCTACGCAAGACCATTAAGTGGAATTGCAATAGTATGTTCTATTCACGGCTACACAGGACCATTATGTGGAAATGTGTAGTACGTTCTACTTTTGGATCTACCCAAGCCATTTTGTTGTGCTTATATGTTGACAAAATTATTGAATGCATGAATTATATTGCTTATAAATGACTTGATAAATGAGAATTTGGAAAATGTGTGCTTTATGATTCAATGTGAACTTTTACAATGGTAATGAATATTTTAATGGTTTTGCTTCTTACCAGTTATAAAATTGTTACCCACGAGCTTTAAGGTCACCCCACGTTTCGTCCCATCTTCAGGTCATGAGCACAAGATCAGCATAAAGGCATTACTCTGGATTATGCTTATTTTGTATTTTAAGTTAGTTTTTCTGAAACAAGGCTTTAGTTGCATTTTAAGCAATTCTACTTTGTGTAAATTATGTATTTTTGGAGTATGATGTATTGTGGCTTGAAATGCCCATTAAAGCTTTGTAAAACTCTTATCTTTTTATGATAATGAAATATAATTGTGTTTTTGCTCATGACTCTCAAAGTTGTACTTTGCATTTTCAAGCATTCATAAATGAAAATTTTGTGTTCTGACTTTTGGGGAAAAAAGGTATCGATCTAGGCATAATTAGAAAAAGTTGTCTTCATAAAAGTTGTGGCTTGTCTTTCTATCTTTTCAATGATATAAACTATGAAATTTTTGGATGGTAGAGTTAAGATATATGATAACTATAAGTCGTGATGCTGCACAGGATGCATATAGGACAACTATAGTGAAAGGTAAGAATTGGTTGTATCTGATGAATCAATTGAGTTGACATTGGGGAGTTTAATGCAATAAATTTGGTAATTGAATGTTTAAGTAGTGATATTGCATTATAAGAAGTTAATTTGGGAAGATTATAAGTGAACATGATGTTAGAATGGATGTAGGAACCATTGGAAAGGTTTTGGAGGGGTTTGGGTGTCACATATGTTCGTTAGACAGACTCTAAGTTCATTAAACGAACCTTCTCATGTTTAAAAATGCTCCTAGCCTATTTTATGTCCACTAAACAGACATTAGGTCCATTAAATGTGTTAGAGCCCAAACGTTTCTTAGAAGATTAGAGCTATTAAATGAGAAATTTTGGCGATCAGTTATGAGTAAAGAACAAATGAATGAAAATTTTTGAACCAATAAATGATAGACAAGAGTAAAGTAGTGAATTAGAAGTAAGGATAGATTCATGTTGTTGTTTTGGTGTTTTGGTAGATGAGAGATTATGAAATTGAAAGAATTAAGGTCAAAGTTAGACGTAAAATGAAAGCAAAAATGAAGTTGAATTTAAGTTGTTGAAGAATAGGTATATATATGTACGTTCTGTTATTGGTGTTCATGATTAATCATAAACTATAATTTCTTTATGGATGATATTGATTTGAAATGAAGTTGAGAATGAGGAGTAAATGAAATAGAAAAGGTGATCTTGGTATAAGTTGTGTTAAGGAAAGTTTTTTAAACAAAATGGGTAGTTGATCTGGAAAATGTTCACTGAGTATGCTTTAGTCTTTTAGCCATAACTTTTTCTCTAGTTATCCAAACAAGATGATTATTGATTTTCATTAAACCATAGACACATGGCTACATTTCTTATAAAGACATCAAATTTAAATTCTGTCTTTAAGAGTCTCAAATTTTGTCACGAATTTGAGAACTTGGTGCAGTACATTGGTGGATAAATGTAAAATTTGTGTTCTGAATTCCATGGAAATTATAGATTGATCTAAGATTAATTATATAAATTTTTTCAATAATTTTGTATATATTTCTTTTAGCTTTCCAACGGTATAAAGTATGAAATTTTTGGACATCGGAGTTGAAAGTTATGATCCTTTTAAGTGGAGATGTTGAAGAGTATATAGTGTATCATTTATGATGACGTCATATCGTCTATGTTGACATCATGTCGTCTGTGATGACATCATATCATCTGTGATAACTTCATATCATCATTAAAGATGTATCGTTTGTGATGACATTATATCGTTTGTGATGATATCATATCTTCTATAATTGACTTTCTGCTTCTTTTATTGTTGACTAAAACTTCTCCTTCTATGTACTATCATCTGCTCCATTTTCCCTTCAGATGATAGAATTTATCTTTGAGATCTTCATGAAAGTTGTAAATCTTGAAGTCCTCTTTCAAACCATCAAAGAACACCTTAATCTGATATCTATAGGGAAAGTTATGGCAATTTTCCCAATTCATCTGCTTTTTTGTTTGGTTTCATCCGATCCTATAATCTACTCCATATTTGACCCTTCAGACGATAGAATTTGTCTTTGAGGTCTTCATAAAAGTTGTATATATTGAAGGATTATTTCAAACCATCTAAATAAAACCTTAATTAGATATCTTTAGGGAAAATTATGGCAATTTTCCCAATTCATCTGCTTTTTCAATTCGTCTACTTTTTCATTTGGTTTCATCTGATCCTATCGTCTACTCCATGTTTGACCCTTCAGATGATAGAATTTGTTTTTAAGGTCTTTATAAAAGTTGTATATCTTGAAGTCTTCTTTCAAATCATTCAAATAAAACCTTAATCTAATATCTTTATGGAAATTTATGGCAAATTTCCCAATTTATCTACTTTTCAATTCGTCTGCTTTTTCATTTGGTTTCATTTGATCATATCGTCTGATCCATGTTTAACCCTTTAGACGATAGAATTTGTCTTTAAGATCTTCATGAAAGTTGAGTATCTCGAAGTCTTCTTTCAAACCGTTTAAGAATGAACTTTATCTAACATCTCTAGTGAAAGTTATACTAAATGGCCTATGACAGCTGCAATATGATTGAGGGCAAAGTCATGTTTGATTCTTTCAGCCATAACCTCCAAATGAAGTGATTCTTGAACCAATGGTTTCTTAACACGTTTTCTGTCCTTCCATAGAATTTGATAGCATTTTATGGGAATTCGAAAAAGGTGGATTGAATCAAAGTAAGGGTATCAGTTAGAAGAGTATGAATGGGATGTTTTACTGAACATACTTCGGTATTTTGATGATGCTTCATCGGTGTAGCTCCGAATAAGATGATCCTTGTTTCAAGATAAACTAGAGACATGGAGCTACAAACGATATGAAGAAATCAAAATCTAATTCTGTCTCTAAGACTTTCAATTTTCTGGGAGGAATTTAAGCATAGTGTATTGTTTTAATATAAGAACAGTTCTAAAATGTTTGAGGCAATACTTTTAGAGTTCTGAACCAATGGATTGATTTTGGTGTCATTAGAAACTTAATACAATGGAGAATATTTTCTAGAAGAAAGTGTTATATCAGAATGTTCAAGGATATTTTTGGTAAGATACTTAAGCATAAAAGACATAAGGCATAAATGGAAGGAAAAATGGGACATTTCTCAATCATTAAGGGCATAATTGGAAGAAGAAGTGTTGTCTTGCATTTAAGAGGAGAGAAGAACGAAAATTGAAGAGAAGAAGAGAGAGTATCATAAAGAAGAGAGAGAAATACGAAGAGAAGAAAAGAAGGAGAGAAAGAAGAGAAAACAAGCTAGGGTTTCAATTGTGTTAGCCTTCAAGAGAGATTTTGAGGTTGTTCAAGAAGGGAAACAAGTAAAGGAAGAGAAGAGCTTCCCTTTGAGCTAAAGATCCCTTCATTTAGTGAAGAATGAAGGGATCAAAAGAGGCAAGAGGAGCAAGAGAAGATGCATTTTTGGGCAAGTCTATAAGCAAGGAAATCAAGATGGGTACATGTTTATAATGGAGTAAATAAGCCACTCATTGTTTTCCTTGAGTCAAAGAAGCTTAATGGTTTCAATTGCATCATAGATGTTGCATTTATTTGCTTCTTGGATGGATTGTGAAATTGTTATATGTTTTCTACATGAATTGTGTTGACCATTCATGAAAATATTTTGAAAATGATTCTTTTTAAAAAGATGCCAATTTATGAAATCCGATTTTCGGAAATGTTTTTTTTGAAATATCTCATGTGCATGAAAAACAAGTTTCCAACAAGGTGCCATTTGGGAAAACTGTTTTCGATTCATGAATTACATTTTATATGGGTTTGGTGTAATCCATTCAAGAATATCATGTGCACGTTAACCAAGACAAGGCTTCTCTCGCCTGCCCAATAGTGGTACAGAGTGTAACATCCCGTTACCCATGTTAGGGCTAGGATTGTGATTTCTGGGAAATTTATGAGAAATTAAGAAAATGCACATTATGCATGAGTCAATTGGGACATGTACATTTTTGCACATTCATATTACTGTATATCCATTCATTGAGATTTTCTGGGTATGATTAAATAGAGTTGTGATTTTCGGGAAAATTGAGAATTTAGAATTTAACTATATTGGAAACTTTATTGATTAGTGGAAGTATATATTTGTGAATATATGTGAAATTAGGATTTATTTCAGAATTTATAGAGTATTATTCAAAATAAGAAAAAGAAATTTAAAAGAAGATTTGGAGATAGTTGGATTGCAAGGATAGGATTAATGGAGTTAGTTAAAAAGAAACTTAGTTAGAGTTAGACCTTAGGAAAAGTGACAAGTGTAAAGTTGCCTTTATTATTTGTTAGAAGTAAGTTTGAGTTATCCAAGAGTTAATAAGGGGTTTGTTCTTTTTCCAGGTTCTTTCTTTATTATAATCTTCTCCGAATCTCTTCCCATACATAAAGTCTTTCCATCAAACTCCTTCTGGGAGTTAACCTTACCTTTTCATATCCCTCACCACTTCTTCCACTGCTCAGTGTCTCTGTTGCCTTAAGAGAAGAAAACCAGAAGTTGGTTAGTGTTCACAATGGTTTACCTAATGTTGTATAAAGTTAGGGCTTGAAGATAGTTGAAGCTTTTGAAGTCTTCAACAAGTAAGTGGTGAATATAATTGTTAGAGTTGTGGATTTCTGAAATAAAGTTGATGAATTTATTGTCAATGCATGATCATGACATTTACGTATATTTATATTCTTAAACACTGTGTTAAGGGGATGAAAATTATGAATAAGGTGTTATTTGGTTTTTGATGGATTATTAGCCATAAGATGTTATGGAAATGGTTCTTAGAGTTAAAGTATCAAGAAATGATGTATAAGATTAGTGTAGAGAGTTAGATATGGAAAGGTGATAGGCTCTGTTTCTACATTATGCAAGTATGAAGATATAGATGTATAGGATTAGTGTAGAGAGTTAGATATGGAAAGGTGATAGGCTTTGTTTCTACATTATGCAAGTATGAAGATATAGGTGTTTATATGTGAGTTGATGAAAACTTAGTGTTGTTCAAGAAAAAGGTTTTTGAGTCTAGGAGTGTAAAGGCGTATCATCTGTGATAGTGTCATATCATCTGTGATGACATCATTCGTGTTGAGAGATGCATCGTCTCGTCTGTGAAGACGTACCGTTTGTGATGACATCATATCATCTGTGATGACGTCATTCATCTTAAGAGTTGTATCGTCTTAGGTTCACTTTTGCTTTGTCTTAAGTTGACTATCTGTATCGTCTTAGGTTGACTTTTGCTTTGTTTTAAGTTAACCATCTGTATCATCTTAGGTTGACTTTTGCTTCATTTTAAGTTGACCATCTGTATTGTCTTAGGTTGACTTTTGCTTCGTCTTAAATTGACCATCTGAATCGTCTGCTTCCTATTCGTCTACTCTTTGCATTCATCTGCTTTTGCATTCGTCTGCTCTTTCTATTCGTTTGTTTTTCTAAATCGTCTACTTCCCATTTGTCTGCTCTTTGTATTCGTCTGCTTTTGCATTCGTCTGCTCTTTCCATTCGTCTACTTTTGTAAATCGTCTGCTTCCCGTTTGTCTTCTTTTTGCATTCGTCTGCTCTTTGCATTCGACTGCATTTCTAAATCGTCTGCTCTTTCCATTCGCTTGCTTTTTTGAATCGTCTGCTTCCCATTCGTCTGCTATTTGCATTTGTTTACTTTTCTAAATCGTCTGCTTTTTTAAATCGTCTGCTCCCCATTCGCCTGCTCTTTGCATTTGCCTGCTCTTTGCATTTGTCTGCTTTTGCATTCGTCTGCTTTCCTAAATCGTCTACTTCCCATTTGTTTTCTTTTGCATTCGTCTACTCTTCCCATTCGTCTGCTCTTTACATTCGTCTGCTCTTTCCATTCGTTTGCTTTTTTGAAATGTCTGCTTCTTATTTTTCTGCTTTTGCATTCGTTTTCTCCTTCCAGTCGTCTGCTTATTCGAATCGTCTGCTTTTGCATTTGTCTGCTTGGCCATCGGCCTGCTTTTCAATTCATCTACTATCTGTTTCATCATATGTGGACAGAACCTTGATTGATTCTTGCAGCCATAACTTTGTCGTTCAATGACGTCATTCATCTTAAGAGTTGTATCGTCTATAAAGACGCTTCGTCTTAAGAGTTGTATCATCTTAGGTTGACTTTTGCTTCATCTTAAGTTGACCATCTATATCGTCTTAAGTTGAAGTTTGCTTCGTCTTAAGTTGACCATTTGTATCGTCTTAGGTTGACTTTGGTTCATCTTAAGTTGACCATCTGTATCGCCTTAGATTGACTTTTGCTTCGTCTTAAGTTGACCATGTATATCATCTTAGGTTGACTTTTGATTCTTCTTAAATTGACCATCTGAATCGTCTGCTTCCCATTCGTCTGCTCCTTGCATTAATCTGCTTTTGCTTTCGTCTGCTCTTTGCATTAATCTGCTTTTGCTTTCGTCTGCTCTTTCCATTCGTCTGCTTTTCTAAATCGTCTGCTTTTGTATTCATAAGCTCTTTCCATTCGTCTACTTTTCTAAATCGTCTGCTTCCCATTCATCTGCTCTTTGCATTCCTCTGCTTTTGCACTCATTTGCTCTTTCCATTTGTCTGCTTTTGCATTCATCCGCTCTTTGCATTCGTCTATTTTTCTAAATTGTATGCTTCCTATTCGTCTGCTTTTGCATTCGGCTGCTCTTTCCATTCATCTGCTTTTCTAAATCATCTGCTCCCAATTCATCTGCTCTTTGCATCCATCTGATTTTCTAAATCGTTTGCTTCCCATTCTTCAGCTCTTTGCATTCTTTTGCTTTTGCATTCGCCTGCTCTTCCCATTGGTCTGCTCTTTGCATTCGTTTGCTTTTCTGAGTCGTTTGCTTACCAATTGTCTG
>JAOQMP010000005.1:16383535-16393893 GCA_027563575.1 Erythroxylum pedicellare
TAGTAGTAGTAGTAGTAGTAGTAGTAGTAGTAGTAATAATAATAATAATAATAATAATAATAATAATAATAATAATAAGTAATTTGATTCCGCCCTACCTTCAACTCGAGTTTTGGGTAGCAATGTAGTATCAGAGCTTAGGTTTAACCACCACGTCTTGAGTTTGACTCCCCCTACCCACAGAAATGCGCCTGAAGTACTCAATGGTTCTTTGAACGTTCGCTAACCAGCGGATGCGTGGTGGACTTAAGTAATTTGATTCTGCCCTACCTTCAACTCGAGTTTTAGGTAGCAATGTGGAAATAATAATAATAATAATAAGAAGAAGAAGAAGAAGAAGAAGAAGAAAATTAATAATAATGAGGATTTTAATAATAAAAATAAGAATAAAAATAATTGATAAATTTAATAATAATAAGAATTGGAATAAGTAGAAAATTTGGCAAAGATAATTAATTATTATTATTATTATTATTAATGATAAGAATAATAAAATGAATAATAATAATAACAACAACAATAATAATAATAATAATAATAAGGATATTTTGGTCTTTTTGTTAGTTATTCCTTTGTTATTCCAAGTTTATATTTTTAAACTAAACATAGGAATAGAAATTCTTGATCTATTCTATTTATTGAATCAAACAAAGTAATATCTATTCTATTATATTCCTCATCTTTTCTATTCTTAAGAATAACTATTATATTCCTTATCTATTTCATTCCTTGAACCAAACAGGCTATAATTCTCATCTATTGAGCCCTGAGCTTTTGCTCAGCCCTATCTTTCAACTTATCTCAAACCTTTTCTGTCTGTCACCTTATTCCAGATTTCTCCTATGACAGCCATTCCCTTACCTGTTACAGCTTTTGTTTCCTTGTCCTCCAAAGTATTCTCTTCGACTCTACCACCTATTATCCTTTTCTCAATTCCTGCTTTTGCTCTCGTAGAAGCTTTAGCCTTATTACTGTCTCGTGAACCATCTTCTGTCTCTCATATTTTTTTTAGGCCACTTTTTGCTCCTATAAGCTTCTGCTTTTTCCCCCTTTTTACTTATTCCATTTTTAAAGAAGCTTATTCTTTTTCTCCCCGTTCTTCCATTTTTAAATCTTGTACCTAGCTGGATTAAAAATTTCTAGAGCCAGGTGGTTGGAGATGTCTCCACCTTCGACAAGCTGAGATATTATTCAGAGAAATTTTTGTTGTCTCCCAATTAATTGAGATATTTATAATAGGAACTATAAGGAACTCTTTATGAGGGATCCTTTATTTAAATCTTAATTGGCTAAAGTCTTCTATTGTGGGTCATTTATTCGATAAGTTCTAACATTATCATATTATTCTTGATTACTTCCTTCCAATCCTTCTAAGGTACAATCTTCTCACACTTTTCACTAGAGCATTTAAATGTCTCCTCTTAATATGTTCAAACTACCTAAGTCTTGTCTCTCTTAATTTGCCAATAATATTAACTACCTTTAATTTGTCCCTTATTATTACATTCTTAACCTTATCTTTTTTTAGTAAAGTTGCACACCCAACAGAGTATCCTCATCTTTGTCACTATTAGTTTATTAATATGCAATTGCTTATTGGGCCAATATTTCACCCTATAGAGCATGAATGTCCTAATCGTAAAACGATAGAATTTACCTTTAAGTTTGAATAGTATCTTCTTATCACACAAAACTCCTGATACACTTCTCCATTTAAGTCATCTTGATCTAATATGGTGAATTATGTCTTCATCAATCTCTCCGTTTCTTTGGATGATACATACTAGATATTTAAAACGCTCATTTGTGATACAACTTTTGAACCAATTTTTACATCTACGTTGGTAATCAGCCTATGTCTATGAGATTATAGTCTAATATGCATTCCTTATGAACGAAATTCTTCCACACCTAAGCATTTGCTTGCCTACACTTAAGCGTTTAATTTGTTCAAGCAAATCAATTTTAACATAAATATGTAGCAACTCTAAGAAATAATTTAATAAAATAATTGAATCAATCAGAACTCTCCATCATTTAAGCTTTGTAAAGTTCAAAATTTTAAGCACTTTGCTAGTTGTGTCAAGTTGTAAATTAATTCAATTTAACTCCATAATCCTTCAAACTTTAATTGTATAAAAAATTTAACCTAATGCATAAAGTGAACATACATAAGAAAGATACTTCAACTCGAAAACATTTTTATGACCATTATTGATAGAGAAGCAAAAAAAAAACTATATTTAGATTAACCCTAGAGCAATTAAAGGCTTGATTAAAAAGTCATCCTACCTTTTGACATGAAACTAAGTACCTTGTCATAAATACTCCAGGTTACTTAATTAGGTTACCTTTCAAATAGTTACTAGTGCCACTATTTAACTTTAGCCTTTTTATTTCGTTCAAAGCTAGTAAAGTAAATTTATTTTATACTCACGTATTAATACATTCTATATTTTCTGGGATACTAAAAACGCTAAAAAATAATTCACTTTAAACTAATTTTATGTTCAAATTATACAAAATTATCATAGTGAAAATCAAGTTTACATTTTATAAAATTTAATGAAGCAAAATTGGAATTAACTAATCGTAAAAGTTTATGACTGTATACTTAAACAAATCAAATAACAAAAAAACCAAACTTATAATAGATTATGCCAATCAATATTATTTAAATGTTAAATATTTTCCCATAATTATTCCCTATTAAGCTATTGATAACAAAATTGATAAGCATAAGTAATTACACATATTTAAATTGTACATTGTCCTCAACCTACATAACATACAAGAATAATTAAAATAGAAAACAAGGGAAGAAGAAGGAAATTATGATAACTGATACTCCCCTAACAATAAAGTTTAAGTAGATGTAGTTTGAGAAGTACGAATTAGTAGTGGGTATCAATATTCAATAATGAAAGAATATAAAAAAAACATGAATAACTTACCAAATCATTGTTTCTTTCTATCCTTCTCAAGTATACTAGGGTGTGGAATCTTCAGTTGGTACTTTTTAATAACTATTTTCTTTGGTTCCTCTTTATTCTCTTCTCCTTATCATCATATTTCTTTTCTTTCACTTGCTCTTTAACTTTCAACTCCTTAAAGTCATCGCATTCACGTGCTCCCTTCAGTTTGGCTCGATGTTGCTAGACAAAGTACCTAGTTACCTTTCAGAACCAAACTTAGCAATTTGTCTAATATGATCTTTTTAAATTGTGAATAGAGGCTTGTTGATTTTGAAGAGATGCTTCAATACTTTAGAAATGAGCTTTAAATGCATTAATGAATTTTATCAAGAACTTTTCAAAACTTAACTTCGTTTCTTGCTATTGTTGTTGTTCAAATCTGGATAAAATCCTTAATCTTTATTTTTTTGCTTGATTATTCTATAAAAAATTTAGTATGGTTCATCTATTGGGAATTATAAGTATCATTATAAAGACTTATGTTTAGGCTAGTTCCCTACAAAATCAACATGCTTGGTAGGTTTGTCTTTTATCGTTAGGTGCTTGACATTCATTATTGGGATGTCCATCACTATAAATGTCATAACCTATCACTTATATCAGTTAATCTACTATGCCCGTATTATCAATCTTCTTACTCAAAGCTTTTAACTTAACCTTTAATATTTTTTTTGTAAAATTAAATAATGATTCATTAATTGTAAGGAAAACAAGTTCTAAGATTGTGTCAAAAGAACCTTATAGTTAATTCTCTACACCAAATATATATGTTGATAGTCCATCATATTAACATTATAATATAAGTAAAAACTTATACATTAAGCTTATAAGGTTAGTACTGGAATAATCTTTGATAAGTTTCATGAATTTTGTACCCCACATGTCTTACTCCTCTATTCCATGGAGTCCTCATGTTCAGATATCACTCTCATAATCTTTTAAGCTATTTTTTCTTTACAATTCACTCCTTGCTGATCAGTTTTAAGAGAACTAACTTAATGCTTTATTCCATTTTTCGTATTGCTTAGCTTTCATTTTCACTACTTTGGACTCAGTACCCTTTTTCTTTTGTCAACTACATGGTTTCTATGAGTCCTCTTACCTTTCTGTACTTTGAATTCATTGCATACATATTATATGTGCATGTGTACTCCATATACTTTGTGTTTTTTTTTCACTATTAGATGATGTTTTTAAATCTAGTAATCTCTACATATTATAGATTAACAAATTATTAATAAGTTGGATAGGATTTTACCATAATTGCTTGCATATGCGTCTAATATAATTTTCTTTATAGCCCACTAGATTGTCTCTAAAACTAGTAGTGCTCCTAATTTTTCAACCCCTTATAGCACGTAGCATTCTTCTCTTCCCATAGTTTATAGAGACAAGTCCTAAGAGTGATTAACACTACAGCTTTGTCATTCTTAAGGAGGGAATGAGTTTGTAGCCATTTGAATACACCCTAAAAATTATCACCGATCTTGTATTAGTGGCATAAAGCTTTGATTGTGCCCCAAATCCCATTAGAAAAATTGCATTTGAAGAAGATGTGCTTTAGAGTTTTAGCATCCCCTTTGCATAATATATAGACATTAGGCAATTTTAGGTACCATAGCCTATTGATCATGTTTAATCTTCATTTGGCTATTAACACATATGGAATGATACTTTTTGGGAGTAGGCATTCATCCTATACTACTTTATGCTAGGCCTGGTTATCCCTCCAACACTTAATATATCCTTAAAAGAATGGTTGGAATATTGGTCAGTCTTTATTCTCATCCATATATACCCATTTTTCCTGCTCAAATTGTTTCTATAAGAAGGAATAAATTGTTCAACTACACTCCTTTGGTTGTCACACACCTATGTCGCCACCTTAGCATCACTTGGAATCACAATCATTAAGGAGATGAGTTGTTGGTTTTTATATAGGGCACCTGCCAAACACCAATTGTCATAGAAAATTATGATTGTTTTCCCATCCCTAATCTTGCATTTAATTTGATCTTCCATAGAGGTTTATAATTGCTAAATAGAATATATTTCTAATACCATATTTAATGCATTTTGCTTGTTTATTTGAAAGTTCTTATTGCTTTTGGTACTTATCTTGGTTTTATTATCTTTTTAGGTCTTATTTTCCTTCATGGATAAAAAGAGAAGAATTAGGGAAAAATTAGGATAGGAAATGGAAGAATTTGGAGCTATGTTGGAGAGACCCGTGTGAGTACGCACAACCACACGAGTGACTATGTAGCTCTTTAGGATGGTGCTTCTTTATGATTTTTGAAGAATTGAAGTAAGATTAAGGAACACAGTTATGCACACGGCTATTAGGTGACTGTGTCCACTTTAAAAACCCTAATTTTGAGCTATAAAAGGGAAAAAAGGAAGAGAAAATAAAGGAGAATTCGTAGGAGGATTGTAGGAGGCTCACAGTAGGCTTAAGGAAGCAAAAATTGATGGCCCAAAATAATAGAGAGAATGAAGAGCAAGCAAGGAAGCACATTCAAAGTGGATTTCCATCAATATAAAGTTGATTTCTTAAAGATCAAAAGGGATTTCATCATGTCTCTTTTAGTTTTGGGATTTCATCATGTCTCTTTTAATTTTCTGATTTTCATTTAGTTTTAATGTTATCTCTTCTATGATTATGAACCAAACTTTTATTGGTACATAGATTAAAAGAACACTAAGTTGGGATGGACCTTGTGATTTCATTTTTTTTATGTAATGTAATTTGAATGTTGATTCAATGCGATTCAATTATATGCTTAATTCTTCAATTGATATGTCCAATATGTTAGTTCAATGTATGATTTTATATGACTGAGATTGAGGAATCCTTTTATATGAATAAATCTACTATAATTAGAAGGAGTTTCATATAAACCTAGAGATAGGTTGACATAAATTGTATTGATTAGGGTTAAACCTAATAGTAAAATCACAAATTAACTAATGCAATCTTAGGAGTTTTAACTAGAAAAAAGATTTCAGATAATAAACCTAGGGCTTGGTGCTAATACTCTTAAGAAAGATATTAGGACAAACTAGGAATTTTAATGTTCCAATGAACTAAATATTAAATTTATCAGTGAAATCTTGATTGCATGAAAAGTCCTAAGGAGATACGAAATCGACGTACCATTATTTTTGTTAATTGTTTCTTAGTTTATTTTTTATTTTGGCTAGTTAGTTGTGTTGATCTATTTTAGTTTTTTTTTCAAAATTTTGCATTTGATTTATCTTAAACATAATAATTTATTAGGCTAGATAATAGAAAGTCAGTGAGTATTAGTAATTCTATTCCTTGTAAAGTTCGTCCGTACGTTAGCTCTAGCTACAACTATATCATCACTTGCAGTTTAAAATATAAATTTATATATCCAGTTTTTACCTCTATTGATGGGGGTTGTAATATTAGGAAAACCTTAGTTTTATTAATCTATTAATTTTTATGTAGTTCTTGTTTCTTTTATTTTTATTGATCTATTAATTTTTATGGATCATTTTTAGGATTTGGGTATTTATTATTGTAGCTACAAAACACAATGTAATGATGGAGAAGGCAATATTCTCAAGAGGGATAGAGTATGCCATCACTTATGACAACTTTAGGAGCTTAGAAAGAGTGGCATGGTAACACATATGAGGAAGTTCAATTAATATATATAGTGAGTTGTGACATTTTTAGGGATAACCACCATAATCATGAATGTCAAGTATCAAACTATATATAAGAGCATACAATTACTATAAATAATTGGCCTCAAAATACCTTATATAAGAATACTTATAATCTAAAGTGGAGTAGTTATTACAACTATACATGGAACGATCACAATTCATCTAGATTTCTACAATAATATCAGTAAGAGGAGAATCAACATATTGGAGATGCTTTTATGAAATTCATTGATCAAACAAAGCCAATCTATTTAAAACCAAATATGCAAGTGTTTTACTCAAATAAAAAGAGCTAACTTAGAGGGAACATGTTAATACAATAAAATTATAAAGCTAAGATGAGCCAGAGGATGAAGATGTAGAGGAAGCTATAATTTAAGAAGAGAAAGAAGAAGAGAAGGTAGAGGAGAAAAAGGAAGACGAAAAGGAGGATCCAAATGAGGAGGCTATTAAGAAATTCTTGGTAGTTGTCTTAAGTACAAAAGGCTCCTCCTTCTTACAAAACAAATTGTATGAGATAATTGAAGATCTAGGGGTTTTGTTATTCCATGTTATATTGACAGTTTGTTACTAAGATGGACATTAATGGAGTTAATTGGTTTTATCAATTTAATACCTTATGTCTTTATCATCTTACAACATTTGTAAATAGTTAATTTGTATATAAGGGGTTTTATAAATAGTTAATTTGTAAATTATGTACAAAACATCATTCCACCTTGGCCAAACATTTCTCCAATCAATACTAATCAAGAACAGTGAAACATTCTCTCTAATTACTTTTGGGTGATGAATCTCATCTTTATCACTCAACTACCTCCACATAGTTCATACTACATCCAATGACTACTAACTAAACTACCTATGATTAGAATAGGTCATAAGTAGTATAACAATATAGCAATACTTAAACAAGATAACTTTAGAGACCTCAAGTTAAAGGATTATTTATACAATCACCACAATAAGAATTTATATAGGCATAAAAGTAATTTTCCATATGGATTTCTTATAAAGGGTCAATTCAATGAACTTGTTCTTTAATAAGAACCCACATGTTTGTTTAAGTATCTACGTACTTTAGTTTATAACATCGACTACTTCTTTTATAAGAAAAAACATAATGTGTGTTATTCTTTTTAAGTTTTGTTGATGTACAATCTTGATATAATAATGACTAAGAACAATTTAAGGATAATACATAAACGCAATATAAATCTTATAATTATAATCTTATTATAATTTCATTTAAAATGTGTAATTATTCCATGGAAATTGTCCTATACAGCTAATATGTACACAATAGAAAATGCCTTTAAATTACTTTGCCAATTAACTACCACCAAACCGATTGACAAAATGACATTGTTTTGCATTACCAGGCTTGGGCAACCCGGGCCAGAGCACCAGCTTGGAGTAAAGCTTGGCAGCCCACACCAAAGCCTACTTAAGCCCCAGTTAACCCGATCAACTTTTTTTCCGAGCCAGAGCACGAGTCTGGCCTAAAGCTCGACAGCCTAGTCTAGAGCCTACTTCGAGGCCCAGTTAACCCGATCAACTTTTGCCATCTCTAGTTGTAGGGAATTGTTTAAGTATCTTATACTGTATTATAATAAAACGATTATGCTATTGTTAGGATAACGACTTAATAAGAGAATTCTATAAAATTCTCTAGAATGAGCACTTGCTTAAATTAAAGAGAATTCTATAAAATTCTCTGTAATGAGAACTTACTTAAATTAACTTCCATCTTAATTATCATTATAATTAAAAACATTTTCTTAAATACATCTTTGATGAGAACTTAGCTTCTTTTATATGCCCATTAGTTCTAATGTTCCACAGTGCATTACTATCTTGAATAATGCAAGGAACTATATCAAGTTCATTAATGAACTTATTGATCCAATTAATCATTTCTACTAAATGAAAAATCTATTATGGCTATTATGGCTTGATTAGCAACCATTGCTATATTGGAATCTTTCCAATCTTAAATGATATTGTTTTATGTAAAATATAACTTCATTAGAATTTACTTCTAAAGTAATATCCTTTTCATCTTAAACTCAAATATTAACTCATACATAGATAATGAATACCTTTAATACTTCACAAGTATCAAATTTCTTAAATACTAAACATCTTTAATACATTATCAATGTATTTGGACTTAGAATAGGGAAACAACTTCCAATCTATCTCTATAGATCTAATTTCCATAATTAAAAATTCTCCTTTTCATATCCAAAAAGAGTTGCTCTTGGACAATTACATTTTCAACAATTGAAAATTAGAATTATTGTTCTCTGTGAGCAATATGACTTTACATACTCCCACTGAAGAGTATAACTATACTCTCACTAACCTTTTTGTAGACATAATAAATTCACAATCATCTTTGAAACAAACTTTTTGAATTCATCATAAAAGCGAATCTTTCACTATCCCCTATCATTTTAATTATACATCAAATGTATCAATAAAAGCAATAGTTCCAATTAGATGCATTGTCATAAGATGATTTGAACTTTTCATATTTCCTCTTACTCTTACTACTTATCTTGAAAACCATTCTCCTATAAGTATAAATTGAATCAAACAGTTTGTTCAATGGATTTGTAAGAGTATATATAACCTTTTGTATATCTCATAGCATTTTTTTATCCAATTTAGTTCTAAACCTTACGGTTAATGTATGCTTTAACCAAGCATCAAATCTTTAAATCATTAACTTTGGCTCTTTCAAAGACGTAGCATTTCATATCAAATATGAAATATTACTAATTGATTTAATTGGAACTATTGAAGGTAATTCATTACACTAGGCACGGATATAAAGGAAATAATATTCCATTATATAATATTTCATATTATAATTTTCTCCTTACATAAATCAATACTCTTATAGAATTTTCTTATAATTGTATTCACTAGAGAATCTTATTTCCTATAGATAAATAAAAATTTAAAACTCGCTAAATCGATTTCTTCAAAGTGCTTCAGTATTCTCAATGCTTAATTTCTAATTAGGTTTAAACCATTTGAACTTTTCAAAATTCTAAATCATTATTTCATTAAATACATATGACTATATCATATAAAGTCATTAGTAATCTAATGAAATATAAATATCATCCTTTTATGAATTGTTATTCCATCCAATACATCACATGTATAAATTTAACAGTTTAATACCATCATCATTCTTTTACCAAAGATTGATTTGGTTATTCTTTAACTTAAAAAGTTTCATATGATTCATAATCAAAAGGATAAATATATCCTTATATGTAACTTTATGATTCTCATCATATTGATTTAACCAACATCGCATAAAAGGGAAGTCTCGGTTATCTGACTTTGTATTCTTGCCATTTATATTAAAAGGAAGTATCTTTTGATATAAAAAATGCAAACTGTTTGTATACAATTAGATAAACTACTTTTACTCAAAAATCTATTTCTTATCATGCATTGAACATTGTAATAATGTTGAATCTGAATTCAGTATTAATTACTCAAAAACATGAATTATAAATATATACGATCTTTATGTAAACGATCTAGAAGGGGGGTTGAATAGATCTTTAAACCTTTTTATTACAAATCTACAATAAAATCAGAAGTTAATTCACACAAAACAATTTAAACAAATTTAAATGCTAAGAATAGGGAAGAAGA
>JAOQMP010000005.1:16419253-16435937 GCA_027563575.1 Erythroxylum pedicellare
ATTACTTTAGTGATTATAGGTCAACAACTTTCTCTAACTCAATTTATAAAATCACGAGATTATTGTTAATAGGTTAAAAAAGGTGTTAATCAATGAAGTTGATGAAATACAAGGAGCATAAAGTCCTGGTAGGTCAATGGGTGATAACATCTTATTAATGAAGGAGTTCATGAGAAGCTATCACAGATGAAAAGGGGCGGGGACTGTACTTTAAAGATGAAATTAAGAAAAGCATATGACGATGTTGATGGCCAATTTCTGATAAACATAATAAGGGCAATGGCTTTCCTTAAAATCTTTATAGAATGGATGTTTCAGTGCTTTACAAGTCTATAGTTCAGTGTACTTATAAATGGAGAGGCTGTAAAAAGTTTTAAAAGCAACAAGGGGCATAAGGCAATGAGATCTTTCCTCTCCTTATATATTCTATCTAGTTATGGAGTGCTTTAGTAGAACATTTAAGAGACTAGTGGAGAGAACAATGCAGTTCAAATTTCACTCTAAATTCCAAGTGTTTAGTGATCACTTGTTACTATTATCTAAAGCTGACAAAGCTTCCATATCTTCTTTAATGAAAAATATCAGGATGTTCTCTAGGAATTCTGGACTTAAGTTTAACTCAAACAAAGCAACTTAATAAGAAGCAATGATACTATCTATCACAGGTTTCAACAAGAATGAATTGCAGATCGTATATCTTAGAATCCCAATTTCTGCTTCTAAGTCTACTTATAAAGATTACAAAACTCTTATTGATAAGATTCAGGCAAGACTTTCAGGCTAGAGTGTGAAGGCTTTGTCCTTAGCTAATAAAGCTTAACTAATTTTCATTATACTTAGTGTAATCAGTCTACATTAGGTAGCTCACATGACTCTTCCTAGGGAAGTTATCAAAATAATTAACAGTAGTCTCAAGAAGATTTTGTGGACTAGGAATAAAATAAGAAGACACTCCACTCCTATCAAATGGTCTAATGCTCCTTGAAGATACATGGTGGCTTGGTTGTGGTTCCTTTAAAAGTATGTAATTTGGTCATACTTAGTAAGAGGTTATGGATGATCGCTGCAGATAAATAATCTTTATGGGTTAAGTGGATAAATGCTTATTACATTGAAGGGAGGAGCTTATGAAAGATCATCATACTTGAGAATGCATCTAACTATAACAAAAATAACCTTCAAATTAAGAGGTAAAGTCAGAACAAATGTTACCAAAATGTTGGGAAATAAAGTCAATACATGCTTTTGGTATGATAGATGATTAGCTACAGGATTATGTGAAGATATTAATAAGCTTAATTCAATTAGAGACATTATCAGAGAAGACCAATTTGTTGCTTATGCTCATGCACATAAAGCTAAAATTTTGTCAAGAATTAAAGACTCTAGTTTGTATAATCAAATCAACAAAACTGAGCTTAAGGAAAACAAGGTGGACCTTGATGTTTGGACATTCTCTAAAAATGGTAAATTCACCAATGTGTCTTGCAGAAGGATCTTTCAAGACTAGGGAAACATAATACCATGGTACAATCTAATTAGCGCAAGTATATGCTTCCTAGAGCTTCAATAACCCTGTGGAGAACGATCAATACTACGTTACCTACAATTGATAAATTGAATAAATATATGGCAATACTGAACATATGTGCATTATGTAGATAGGAGCAAGCAAGTATAACTCACCTATTCTTTGAATGTCATTTTACTCAACCATTTTGGAAGGACGTTATATGGAGTTGATTGTTAGAAAATCCACCAGAGGAATGGAATCAAATTGTGATATGATGCTCAAAATTATTTAAACATGATAAAGAAAAAGAATGGTGCTTCTTTGTTGCTTTATCATATCGGGTACAAGCCTTGAGGAATGAAAGATATATGAGAATATTCTAAGAACAGTGAGAAGCAACACCAAAGGCTACTTAGAGAGTTGTTTAATGCAGTCATGTAATACATTATCACATTTGAAGAAACAATGCAGATAGATTCCTTTCTTATCATAATACGAGACTAATGTTTGCTTTGTGTGTATGTAAGGCTGATTTATGGTGTAATATTTTTCTAGTTGTTTTGTTGTCCCATTCAAAATGATGGGTTGCTTTATGCTTTTAAAACTTTGATATTACATTTCATGGCTTAATTTAATTCACAAATTTTCAAAAAAATACTCATGTTGTGTACATGTTAATGAAAATATATATGCTTAAACTCCTTAATTAATGGATCCAATGAGATTTTTATAGTGATAACGTACTCATATATTACATGACCATTATCAACTCACATCAAAGCTTAAAGTACTTGAGCTCAATATTCTTAGAACCACCAACGTTCCACAAAAACAAAATACATCATACAAGCACTGCTTGACATATGTTTCTGCCTCAAACTGATCAATCTTCACGATTCAAGTCGCCGCAACATATTTGCTTAAAACTCTTCCTAAGATATAGGTTCCCTAGTTAACATGAAAACGTTACGTGTAATAGACCTCTACCTTCCAAACTGGTATCAATATATCCAATTATCTCCGAATTGTTTACAAACTTGTAAACTAGCATATAATATCTTATAAAGTAAAAAATGCAAATATAAACATAGGTCTATAAATTTCAATTTGACTTAATTTTAATATAAAAAATTTCTAACAAATAAAATTTTTATTTACTTTAGTTGGAGGAGTTCAAATGATTCAAACATGAGCAAATTGGGGGTTTGTATAAGCAAAAAGGAAGAGATAAAAGAAACAAATTTGATTTTAAAATCACTTAGAATTATACTTTCGATACTTAAGCATTAGGAATTTACTGTCAAATGTATTTTCTTACACAGGCAATTGCTCTGCAAATAGTTGAAGTCGTTAGTTTCTTCCATCGGGATAAAATAATGAATTAGAAGATAATTATTGACTGATGATGGATTCGTAGATGAAGGCACGCAAATTTGGACATGTAACAGTAAAGAAATTGTATCACAATTTAAATCTATAATTTTGAATTAAAGGTATATAAACTTTCTAAAGATACTTGCTTCCCTCCATCAAATTCAATTTGTCCTTGGGGGTTTGGTTACTTCTAACAACATTCTTACTCTTTATCAAACCATGCTTTTGGGAACGCCGAACACGTAGACAAGGAGGCTTGGGCGAATGAGGAGGAGCCACGTCAGCGTAGTCTCCACGCGTGCCTCGTCCGAGAATGCCACTGCAAAGCCCGCCCACTCAACAGAATTACCGAGGGCATTGTTGGAAACTTAATTAGTTAATCCGGCTCTCCCTGTCAACCTCAACTCTGTACAAATTGATTTTAGCAAGAAATTATAAATAACACTAGCAACTAATCACTGAATTCATGTCGATCTCATGATTTGAAAATGGACGCATAAAAAGAAGCAGCCTTGTCCATTGAATTTAACTTTCTGCACCATCGATCTCTTCTTTGTTGTGTTTTTTCGCTAATCCATGGCGGCACCGTTTTTCTCTACTCCGTTTCAACCTTATGTTTATCAGGTAACTATTGTCTACTGTTTCTCTTTTTTTCGTTTCTTTGTTATTTTTTATTTATTTATCTAGGCAAGTACCGTTGTGTGCATGCGTGGGAAGTCCTAGTTCTTTTTTGGGCAGACAAAAATCCAGGTGGGGGGAAGAGGATTGAATTTGCGTCTTCGCTTTGAGTTTCTTTTTTTTTTTTTTTGTCCCAATTTAGTTGTCGGTGCAGTTTTCTATGTTGGTCGGGAAAGTGCTGTTGATAGGCACGTCTGTTAAGGTTTACTTATGGTTACCAAGAAGTTGTTAGTTTGTTCAAATGCGAAATTAGTAGCTTCTAACTATTTGAAATTAGTAGCAGCGGAGAGTTGAAAATAAGTTGCGAGTAGGAACACAAATATTGTTTACTGTTACTTATTAACTCAATTGGCAATACCAATAGATGACTGAAATTTTTTATTTGTATATATATATACATATATGTTGAGAGGAATGACGAGTGAGGAAATGTGGTGAACTTTTATATTACTGGTAAATAAGTTCGTGAATGTGCGGAGGATTCTGGATTGCTGTATTAGAGTTCAAAACACTTGGGAGCAAGAAAAACCAATTCAACATGTTGGAGAATCATTTTCTCAACTTCTTGTTATCTGTCTCTCAAAAAGTATATCTTTTTCCAATTGCTGCACAAAGAAAACATTTTATTGCAAATGAATAAGATATTGAGTAATTGTCCATGCCTAAACTTATGATTCTTGGTACAGAAGTGTCGATTTTTTTCATTTTCATCAACCTTTTGCAGCAGCCAACTAAATACTGAATTTGGATAGATCCTATACTTTAACTGCAATTCGTGTCTTGTGTGCCAAACTCAGAGCATGCTGCTTGTTTTGAATCAGAGTACAAGTTTGGGTGGAGATGACATCTCATGGCCTTAATCCATAGTGTTTTGGTGTTGTTCCACATGGACAGAATTTCAAACCAGTGATGAAATCATATTCCATGATTGATAATGATGACAAAGGATTTCAACCTACTAATATTTGTATTATTACTTGTGACTTTGTTATGGTTTCCAGTGTTGGCCAGTTCCATCAAAGTATTCCTGAGTTGTACCTGTTTTAAGGCGATTATAGCTTTCATGGTATTAAATACGCTTAGAGATCTAATGGTCATTACTGCTCTGCAGAGTCAGCAAGACACTATAACACCTTTTCAGATTTTGGGTGGTGAAGCTCAGGTTGTCCAGGTACGAACAATAAATTAAGCTTAATGTTGCTATTCCATAATGGTTGCTTGCTCTAAATTCATCTTTCTTTTTATTGTTGCATGGTCAGATAATGTTGAAATCACATGAAAAGGTCATTGCAAGACCAGGTAAGTTGGTTGCAAATAGGGTTTCTTAACAGCTTATGCATCACAATTATGCTTTATAATTTCTTTATATAGTACTTGATTTCCTTTCAACTCTAAATTTTTTAGTTTCTTATTTCACTTTTGGGACTGATCTGCATGAAAACTTTAGGTTCCATGTGCTTCATGTCTGGTTCTGTTGAAATGGAGAACATCTTCATCCCTGAAAATGAAGTAGGTGTTTGGCAGTGGCTCTTTGGCAAGACAGTTACTAGTATTGTTCTTCGGAATTCAGGTCCTAGTGATGGATTTGTTGGAGTAGCTGCACCTTCACTGGCTAGAATTCTTCCGGTTTGTTGTGTGCAGATTCATTTATTGCTTCCTGTTGCATGATTGAGTACAAATGTTGCTGAAGCCAATACAATTTGTAATTGATTTGCGGTTTTTCTTTTTATTTCTAGATTGATTTGTCAGTTTTTGGTGGAGAGATTTTATGCCAGGTACAGTTAGTTACAACATTTGGTTTTTCCTTCTTTCTAGTGAGAATTTATTTATGGCATCTTTATTTACGTGTATGTCATCTGCTTGTGAGTTTTTGATTTTATTGCCACACTATATGTGATTTCTTCAACTTATGTTGTAGCCAGATGCATTTCTTTGCTCTATCAACAATGTGAAAGTTAGTAATACAGTAGATCAGAGAGGACGTAACCTCATGACAACTGCAGAGGTTAGATGATGCAGCATATCAGACTTCTTTGCATATTCTTTCCTGCGTCTCTCAACTTTGAGTTGTTTCCAACTGCTATTTATTGTACAAGTGGTAGTTACATTCCGATCAGAGTCTTAACTCTCTCCACTTCAAGCTCACCAATTGACATATGATTATCTGTATGATGGATGTATACTCATTTGTAGGGATTTTTAAGACAGAAGATATCAGGACAAGGACTCGCTTTCATTCTTGCTGGTGGATCTGGTAGGCCTCTTCTAAAGCCTTGAATGTGCTCCCATTTGGGCATTGTCCAAAGTTGAGATCTGTCTAAAATTCTAGCGAGAATGTTAATGGGATAGAAATAGCTGGTTCTTGAGGTCTGTTTGCTAAATTCATATTGCAATATCCAGTTCAAAATTATACTTATTTGCCTTTAGTAAATAAAAATGGTGAAAACAAATATAAATAGCTACTTGACCCAGTATCAAAAGTCGAGGCTAATTGGCCCAAGCTTAGTAAAGATGTGTTTTTGTCTCCTCAGCAGATGTCTAGTTCTCACTGAGCTAGATGGTCTATTTCTTCTCTATCCTTCAGTGCATTAGCCTCTTTTGCCTCATTCTCAACTACATTAGCCTCCTGGATTTGTTCATCTCATGTTATACCAATTTTTTAATCTGTGACTGGTTATACTATCTCATTTACATGCCTTTCTGTTTTTCTAGTTCTACAGAAAAACCTTGAGGTTGGCGAAGTATTAGCAGTGGATGTTTCTTGTATTGTCGCCATTAATTCCACTGTTAATGTCCAAGTTAAATACAATGGTCCTGTCCGAAGGACAGTCTTTGGTGTAAGTTGCTTCTTCTATTCTTTTGCTTCAACATTTGTACCCTTCTTTACTTCCTGATGTTTGTTTCACGCTTTATGGTTGAAAGTCTTATTCATTTGCTCATTTAAGGTCAGCAACTATCTGTAGTTTGTTGAGTGTTGTGATGTTTTAGACAGTTGGGTCCAGCCCCTTCAAATTTTTTTGGCTGTGATTGTGACATACAAGTAAGATGATTATGGTGCATTGAAGCATGGTTTAGCAGAAGATAGGGTTTGTTTTTCTACTTTCTGAAGCTGCTAAGGCTATCCTTGAGCATGTAAAAGTAGATTGTTGGTTTTGAGGTCTGGAAATTACCTTACCCCTGGGCATCCGGTGCATGTAGTGTTGCATATCACTTTGATGTTGACGTTTGCGAGTTTGAAAGAACTAACTCTTCTCAAACATGGCTGTGAAATGATAGGGTGACAATTTCGTAACAGCTACGCTAACCGGACCTGGCATTGTATTCATCCAGAGTTTGCCTTTTCAACGGTTGTCCCAGCGAATTGCTAGGTATGATATGTGTATGGAGATGTTCATATTCCTTGTGTGGTTCACATTTTTCATTATGAAGATGTCTAAATACATTATCTTTCCTTTTCACTGGCTTCTTATATTGGAAGTTTCTTTTCATTTATTGGAAGTTTCTTTTTATTTATTTTTGCATATGGAAGGCAAAATCATTAATTTGAAAGAAAGCATCACATGAAGTTCTTGAGTAACAAAGTAAATGGGTTTTCTTTTCAGGGCAGTAACATCCCCGAACATGAGAGAGAATCCTAAGTTGTTTGTGCAAATCGCTATTTTCTTTTTCCTAGCATATGTTGTGATTGTATCTTCTTTAATCTTGACCGATGTATGACACCCTTTTGGTTAGCTCTCCCTCCCTTTTTTCTGTTATAGCGAACAGTCCATTGCTGTTATTTGGTTTCCTATGATCCATCCGGAAGAAAGAACTTTCAATTGAGTTTCTTGAATTTGAGTAGCCTATTGCTGGCATTAACTTCCAGGCTAATTTGAACTGCCAATCATATGATCATCTTTTTAACGAAACAAATGTATGTATGTTAATAGATATACGGTTCTTTTTCATTGTTGGGATTGAAAGTCTTATTTTAAGATATGTAAGTATATTTGTGACTATTGTATTACTAGATAACAAACTTATGATTATCTCATCATTTCTGTTTCGCATTAGTAATTAATTGATACCCGTTACCATTTATTAGTTTTGAGTTTTGTGTTACTTGCGGCGGAGAGATAAATACAAGTTTTTCTTTTGAATTAAGCAAGGCCCATAAGAGTCAGGAATTTTAAATCTTGGTCACTTATTGTGTATGTGTTGTTAATTCGAAATTTTAAAGCTTAAAAGTCGGTTATTATGTATGTTTGGTTACTTTGTATTGGGTCACTTATTATGTTGATTCCAATATTATGGGGAGAGTTCGAGTAAATAAATAGATAAATTAGGAAACTATCTTCGACATTTGGTGCTACACTTTTTTCTTATATTTTTTAATGGCTTGTTTGATTGTCTTCTATTAGATTATAAACAAGTTTATTTATATAGCGGTTCCAAATTAATAATTTCATAATCAAACCATATAAAAATTCTAAAGCAAAAGCAAATCAAGCCAATCTGAATGAATTTGTTGTGGTCTTATGGATCATATTAGTGTTTTAAATTTTATTTATTTAATTAAAAACATATTAACATCTATTCAATATTTTTATAAGAAAGTTATCGATGAGAAAGTAATTTTTCAATCATATTAATGTAGCCTTTTAAATAATACCTGTAAAATTATAAATTCTTTTCTGAGGTGGATATTTTAATTGAAGATTGCAATATATTTGGTACTAACCATAATAAAGCTATTGATTTTTATAAATTAATAAACATGGATTATAGCATCCTACTATCAAAAATGATTTATGAATTGTAACAAAAACAATTGTTAATTAATTAAATTTATTTTGACAAAAATAAAAGAGATGAAATGAGGTCTAAAAGTATAAGATTATATATATATATATATATATATATATAAAGTAATTTAAACTTCAATTTTCTTTGAAGTGATATTATCATTAAAAAAGTTTCAAGTAAATGAGAATCTTATACATAAATATCTTACTTTTATTAAAGAGAAAAAACATTTTAAAAATAAAGAAAATGAGTGAGTTAATTATGAGATTATTCTCATCATTAATTTTTGGATTACTTTGTTAACACAAAAGCAACTTATTTGGAATAGTAAAATATTAACAATAAAGTATTGATAGCAAAATTATCATAAGGTAAACTTAATGATATTTTTTTGGTTTGGATTAGATTTAAATTAAAAATCGAACGATCTATTTAATTCTCTTTTAATTTAAAAAAGAAAAGTAATTTTCTATTTTAAAGAAATCAATAATAGTTTAATTTGATTTGATTGGAATGTAGGGTTTATGCTCACCTTTAAGTATAATTCATTTGTAACTTTTAATATATTCCTTTTTTACAAGTCAATGAGTCTATTAACATATCTACATTAGATAGTTTTGTCAGTATAGATTTAAATAAAAATTTGCTTTTGTCAAGTCAATCAATTCCTCCAATCAACATTTTCCAGACTAGCAAACTATGGATCCATGAATACCACCTCAAAAACACCAATTTCTAGCAGGCTACTTGTTCGAGGGAGTTCTCTTAGATCTTTAATCAAATAATGATACGAGGAGCTTTACATATCCTTGTATTAAACATAGGATTGGAAATAGTGAAAAAACTTGGTTTTGGTTAGATAATTGGCTAAACCCTAGCCCACTTATCCACAATCTGGAGATTTTTTATTTAAGGAATAGAATTCCTTTGAGTCTTAAAGTTTTCACTTTGATCAGGAATGATACACGGAGTAGGAATTTCAGAGGATTTGGTTCTCTTATGAATCTCTTCCCTCAACTAAATGATGTGGAGAATGAAGATGTAATCACATAGACTCTCAATCCAAGTGGTAAGTTCTCTATCAAAATCTATCATCAGCTTTTCACCCACTACTCAATTGAAGCCCCTTGGTATAACCTTCTCTATAGCAACTCTTTGAATCCTAAAGCCCCACTGATTACTTAGATAGCTATTTAAAACATACTCAAGACTAAGAGACAATGGCAAGGAAATGTGAAGTCTACTTGTGTACTTTGTAAGATAGAAGTGGAAGATAGAGACCATCTTTTCTTCCTTTGTGTATTCTCCAAAGCAGTTTGAAGTAGGATTTCGCATATTATTCCAGGTAATAACTATATATATAATTAGGAACAAACTTTGAACTGGGTCATTCGAAGCTCTAAGCAAGGAATGTCAAATGCTATACTTTATAAAGAAGCTTTCACTATTACCATCTACTCTTTGGAAGGAAAGAAACAACAAAAGATTTGCCAACTTAGAAGAACGAAAGTACCAGCTAGCTAACAAAATTGTTAATTGGATCAGAGCAACAATTTTTGTTAAAAATTTGCAGCGTACCCTTACACTGTTGATTTAGAATTGTTCCTCATAATGTAGCTCATGTTTTTTATTTATTTAGATATAGTGCTTATGTATAGGCTAGCAATATAGAAATCGATATAATATTGTATTAGTTTTGTCTATAGTAATGAAAAATTCATTTTCCAAAAAAGAAATTATTTTAAACTTTAAAATGAATTATTAAATCATAAGAGAATTATAACCACAATAAAAAGAAAAATATTGAAATAAAACTAGATAATACATAAGAAACAACACAATTTTTATTTAAAATTTAAAATTAGATTATGACTTCATTTTAGTTTATAAACTTCTTTTCCATATATCTATTGATGTAATATAGTTCATTTATGAATTTATCACTCTATAACTTATGAAGAAGTTTTAATAAAGGTTACCAATTCATCTACTTATATATTCATACATATATTCTTTCACTATGTTTTGATATGTGGCATAACTTATTAAATACAACTCTTAAATTTAGATAGAAAGATTAAAATCTTATGTAACAATTACACTACTATTGAAAACACTATTAAAATACACATGTTACAAATTTTGTATAATAAATATTTTGCTAAAAATAATTCCATAATATATTAAGCACATTTAAAAGAAAATTTTATTTTTTAAAACCAATTAGAAAGTTAATATAAATTTAATTCTTATAGTAGAGTAAAAAATTATGAAGGAATTAAAGAGTTTTTAAAGAGTATAACGGCATAGATGTAAAGTGTTGGTCTTTAATGACACCTAAAAGGGGGCATATTAAGTGTTAATAAATTTAAGAAAACTTTTTAAAACTTAATAAATACCCTTAATTGATCGCAAATTAAATGATAAAATACAATAATAAGTTTACTTTTTAAAATTGAATTAAATTTCATTAACAATAGTGAAGATATTTCACCATTACAATGTGTTCACCAAAACAGATGCCTTTAGTTAGTTAGACAAGTAGAAAGTACATAACATAGAATCACAAGTTCCATCTATACTTCATGCCTTGTGACAGTTCATTTATAGTATCTTCAGCTAGTAGGTGTTTTTTAACTTTTTCCTCTTTATAGATTCTTTTATTTCTTTCTCTCTACAGATTGTAAATTATGATTATAAATGCTAACTTGTAAAGAGTTCCATCCTTCTTCTATTGATTAGTAGATCTAATGATCTAATTAAATGTTGCAAACGGGTCATATGAAGTGCAATAGCTTATGCAAGATTTGACTCCACAGAAATTTAGAATAGACACATTGGAAGAATAGGTGATTCTTGTCTTCTTCTGCTCGTTTGCGCAAAACACAAATGAGATTATAGTCTCTATATCATCTATTCTTTATATTGGGGTGATTCTTGGTGGCTCGCTAAGTAATCATTGATGCTTTAGGGCTGAGGAGATTCTTCCACAGAAGTTTACACTATGGCACTTCCTCACATTCAACTTGTAATATTGTATAACATGATTTGTTGGTGAAAGATCCATTAGATGCTAGTTTCTAGATAATTTTATCCTTAGCATTCCTTTGATTGATAATAGGAAGGTACTGAGTTAGAGAATTGAAACCTCTGAAGTTCCCTAACCATCTTCCATCATATATGAGTGAAGACACTTTCGCATTGAGAGGGACTATGTTACTTAAAAGATTAATCTCTTCTTTTTAAATAAAAGGACTAAACTCAATCTAGTTATCAAACCATATCTAAATGTTTTCACCATTCCCCTATCTATGGAATATCAAACGGTAGAAAAAGCTTCTTAAGTGCAATAGATAAGTGAAGATCCAAGAGTACTCCCTTAGAAGTGGCAATCTCCAAAAGTTTTGGTTTCTAAGGTAAGTTTCACGAATCCAGTTGATCCATATGACATTTTTATCAACATGTAACCTTCAAATTCTTTTCCTCCCACCTGAGATGTAAATCTCTTCAAGCTAGAAAAGGATTGTAGAGAAACCACATCACCATCATCGTATCGCAGAATCCAGAGCTCCCCGTCCCAATTGAGTAATTGTTTGAAGATTCGAGAAAGGAAAGGAGAGTTTTACCTTAATTATTGATATGTTGTCACACAGTCTCCTCCCAACTTTGGTTCCTACGTTGTCGTTTTGTTTCTTGAGTTTGTTGTGGTGAATGTTGTCGTGTGATCTCACGAGGGAGAGTTCGCCTACTTAGCTGTATGCTATACTTCTTTTACTTAATGAATTTTTAATTTGTTAAAAAAACCTCCAAATTCTTTTACACAATTACATCTTTTGAATATGAGGTATCGAGATTATTCCTAAATCTCCATATCTTTTTGGGATTGTCATTTCACTCCACTTGCTGTTAACCTTTTTAGTATTATCAACTGATCCAAACCATAAAAAGTGACATGTGTCATTAGGCGTATAAAGTTAAATCCTTATTTACTTTCAATTTATTAAAAATTTTATTAAACAATGTAATATATAGTAAATAAGAGTTTATTGATTTTAATACTTTTAAACAAAATAATTACGTCCTAATAGTTTCGCTCTTATGAAAGGAATTCCATAAGAAAATATAAACACATAATATCCTCTTTGTCTACATTTGTAAGATACAACATCAAAATTTAACAAACTTACAACACATTCTTAGAACAAAAATAAAATCCAATTTTATAATACATAGTTATGTTGAGTACAATATATTAAGCTATGATATTTTACGAATTGAGAAGAGATTAAACCTACATAAAGAAACAAATATAAAGATTTTATTCATTTATATTCACATATAAGATTAACCTCATCAACTAGGAAAATTTTGAAAAAAATAAAACAATTATAATTATGAAAACCTATTAATTACACTAAGCAAATACATAAATAAAAACAGGGGAGTGTTTAATGTTTGAAATGAATCAAATTAAATCTAGAAATCAAATAAATAAAAGATAAATCTAACCTAATATTTATAAATGAACAAGCAAGTTTTGAATTTTATTTTAGTTAGACAATTTCGATATATCCGAGATAATCCGAGACATTTAACAAAGTAATTGTAGAAAACCAACCAGGTAGTTTCCCCAGGTTTCTTTTTACTTTTAGAAATTGAACCAGCTCAACATGTTAACAAATAAAATTTGACATCAAAATTTAATTACATAAAAGTTAAATCTACTCGGTAATTAATTTAATTAAAATAATATCTCAAATAACAAAAATAACATAATTAGACTAGAATTTAGCAATTAATTGCAAATCAAAACATGAAAAGGAGAATTAGGGTTTAGAAAAACTCATTATCGTGCTCTAATTACATAACCCAGACTAGCCCTAAGGTTTAGAAAAATCCCTCCACCAACCCTGAACGAGCTCAAAATAGGTGGGATTTGATTCCCTTGCACCCCAATCACTCCTCACAACAATTTCCCAGCTTCAATCTGCCTTGGAAGATAGAATATCTAGGAGAACTCTCTTCTCACATGAATGCTAGCTCATTATTCTCCTCCACCGTCATGGTCTTTTTATAGCCTCAAGAACGTCTCTCACAGCCATACTTTAATGGATTTTTTTGGTGATTTTGTTTATCTAATCTATTTCAAATGGATTTTGAATTGTTTAGAGACAGAGACATCAAGTGGGTGAGTCTCCTTCTCCCTTGACGCTACTTTCTTTTTTCTCTATTTCAGTGTTTTTTCTCTATTTTTGTTGGTGCATTTTTGGTACTACGTTTGGGTGTTGCTGTGCGTTTTTGATTCTGATGATGTTGCCCTCTGCTGTGGATTTTAATCTCCTCTTGCGTTTGATATGCTAATGGGCTTGGTCTGCGTTTTCTTCTCTACTGCTTCAGCCGTGTTCCCTCTTCTGTATTCTTCTTCTATGCTGCGTTTTATTTTGCTTATCATCTGCTGGGTTGCGCTTCTTACTTAACTGTGTCATTTTGGCTTCTGAATTTTTCTCCTATTAGATGTTGCATTTTATTCTCTTTTGGGTGATGGGATGTTCGTTGTTTGCTCTTGCTTCCTTTCACTCTGCATTTTGCTCTTATTGTGTTGCCGTTTTGTTCCTCTTAGCAGCTTTGTTTTGCTGTTGTCATTTTGTCCATTAGCTCTTGCATTTTTTTTCATCTTTGGGTGTATAGACTGTGTCAGTTTGTTTGGTGGGATGATTCCTTTTGCCTGACTTTCTTGGTTGATCTTCATTTTGGGTCCACTGGGCCTACAAGAAAAATATTTAGTACGGTGTAACCAATTTTAGAAATAAAATATATAATTAAATAATTTGAATAATTAATAAAAAATGCAATAATTTACCCAAATGTAGGGATGGCAAATCTGATCCAACCTTACCCGACCTAACTTCGATCTGGGTTGATTGAGCCATCGTCTGAGATTGTTGGCTCGTGGCCTCACGGAAAAGAACAAAATGACGTCATTTTTAATTTTTTTGAAAAAACATAGACATAAATGATCAACGTGAATCAAGTTGCAAATGATAAGAACCTATTTTGCTAAGCATTTATTCTGGATTTGTATTTTTCTTAAAGAGAAATGCAATCTGCACAGTTAGGTTTTGCTTAAGAAATTGAAACTCCAAGATACTTAAAAGGTAGAGAATGTAGCTCCATCCCTAAGATCATGGATAATTCAGTAGGATTCCTCACATCCTTAAAAAAAACATACAACTCTTCTTAATGTCCACTTTTAGCCTTGATCGATCTGAGAACCTTTTCAGAATAATCATTTATAATGTTTATAGAACGAGTATCTATATAGGAAAGTAGTATAAGATCATATTCAAACATTAAATGTGTTAAATTATAATCTTTGCATTTGTAATGAATTGTTACCATCCAACAATCGACTAGCTTGTTGAGAATTCTGGATAATCCCTCCATTGCTAGGGTGAATAGATAAAGGGATAGAAGATCCCCTTATCTTATACCTTTGGCACAATTCATAGGTTTATTAGGAATACCATTCAGGAAGAAGTATGGATACACATCATAATCCAATTATTGAAAGTAGCGGGGAATTCTAAAGCATCCATGTAAAACCTTGAACTTTTCCTTCTATCGGTTTATATATTTTATTCTGGGTGGATAATATTTTCATATGAATAGTGCACCCGAGTAAACAGTATTTTCACTTGAATAGGGATTTTGAGGACCCAACCTTGAAAAAAATGTGAAAATACCCAGAATAGGTATTAGATTCAAATGACATTGAAACAGATCGAAAACAAGCTCAATTGGATGAAGTTTGGGAATTTTATAAGTTTAGGAAAAAATTCCCTTTTTGGAAAATAATGGGTATTAATGATTTTTACCCATTCAAAATTTTTTAGGCATCTAAATATTAAGTATTGATCCTAATTAAATTATAGCATGGTCAATTTGGTGGTAAGATGGATGTGGAATATTTTCGGGATTTAATTTGGTATATAAGTGTAGTAATCCATAAAAGACCGAATTGGTCTTTTTACATAAATGGAGTTAATTAATATATTTTAAATGACTCACATTTATTGATCAATTACAAGACTCCATATGGTTTAAGAAACTTTAAATTAGATCATGAGCAGTCATTTATGATGTTTAATAAGAAAATGACACGTGTAAAGTATTAAAGTAATATAAAAAGGCAAAAGAACACAAAATTCGGTTCATTTGAAAGGAGGATTCGTGAGAACCAAAAAGAAAGAGAGAGAGAGGAAGAATTCGTCCAAGGAGGAGAGGAAGAAGAGAAGTGCAATTTTTGGTGGATTTGGAGTAGAATTGAAGAAATCTTGACCTTGGATTGGTGTTCACCAATTTCCTAAGAGATTAGGAGGAAAAAGTGGTAAGTTTCCTTACTTAAATTTCTAATTTTATGGGTTTTCTTGAGTGAGATGGATGTGTTTAAGATCAATGTTTTGTTGGTATTACTTTGATGTTTCTTTGTACAGAATTAGCTGAATATGACAAGAGAGGAAAGTGTAGTGGGATTCTATCTTAGGTTAACTTACGCTAGTCCAAATGTTTTAGCCATAACTCGGCCTATAGACCTCCAAATTGAGTGATTCAAATTGGATCTAAAACCTAAGACATACTACTAAAAATATCTAAAGAGACCTAGACCTAATTCTAGATTAATGATATTGAAATTTGAGATAACAAATGGTTACCTGATACTGCCCTGTGTTGAAACAACTTGTGATATTTGGTACATTTTTCATTATTTAGAAGTTTAAATGGCATAATTTTTGATGATGTAGAAACTAGAGACAGGGGAATAAATGTTTAGAAGACCTCAAAACCTAATTTGAATGTTTACTATGCAAAAATTAAGGAACAAGTGGAGGTATGGATTTTGGACATGGGTCATAACCGTGACTCATCTTGCATGATTATGATATGGTGAATTAAATTAGGTGAGATTGTGTTTTGAAGGAATTGGTAAGTTATGGATAAAATATGATACTTAAGTGACTTTTGAAGTTAGATTAGGAAACGGTGATCAATAGGTTAGCTTACGGAAGTAAGCAGAAATACGATTAGCATACGTGTTACACGATACAATACAAAACTTGAATTCAATTAAACCGAATATATAGTTTTAATGCCTTATTTCCTAATTTGGAAATAAATACCTAAGCAAAATGCATTTTATGTAGGTAAAGGAGAGTCACTGAATGCGTGAGTGTGCTTGGTGATAAGTGTGCAAAACTGTTAGTGTATCTTTAAATTGATTTATGAAAGAAAAATGGTTTCTATTTTATTATGAAAAGTATGTTTATAGATAAGTTC
>JAOQMP010000005.1:16446729-16467129 GCA_027563575.1 Erythroxylum pedicellare
ACAACAACAACAACAACAACAATAACAACAACAACAACAACAACAATAATAATAATAAGTAATTACCTTTTAGGCTAACTACAAGAGACAAAAGTTAAAAGATTAAAGAGGGCTACTAGGATCTCTTTACAAAGGATCCTTTACCTGAATCTTAACATGACAAAGTTTTCTCTTGTGGGTTGTGTCCTCAGTAAGTTCTAACATCACTATATCATTTTTAATCACCTCCCCCCAATTCTTTTTAGGCCTCCCTATTTTTCTCTTACAATCTCTACATACGATCCTTTCGCATCTTCTCATTGGAGTGTTTGAGTGTCTCTTCTTAACATGAACAAACCATTTAAGCATACAAGGAACAAGAATCATAATCATTAAATTTATACGAGGAAATGTCATAGTACTCATCCTTATAAATAGGTGGAAGAGGAAGAAGTGGAATGAGAGATCTCTCACATAACCTGTCCTTGTACAGCTCCGAGTTTTTTCTCCCCTAGAAACATTCCTAGAAAAAATGAAGAGATGAGGAACTAATAGGCTCCCTAAGCATAAAAGAGGATTATTCTTGGCTCTTGGCTATAAGAATAAGAGCGGAATACGTTAAAGGGTTTAGGAGTCCTATGAAGGCTCTAGGAGGTATAATGCAACAAAGTTGCTAGTTATACAAAGAACTAGAAAGCAACATGCAAGAGAACACTTTAATAAAATTTCAAAATTCCAACTTTATCAATTTTAATGCATAATCAATCTCAATAAGCAAAATTCACATTATGAATGAAAATTAAAAGCTAAAAAGTAATAAACTATACATGTTTGGCTGAATCAAATTTAAAGTAATTTGAAACATAATTGATCAAAACCAAAAAAATTAAACCTTTAATTTTTCAAAACAAATGTTAAATATGTTTAATTATGTAAAAATATCCTCAACTTGTGCCTAATTTAAAAACATCTCTAAATTTGTCAGTATACCTAAACTAAAATTTTTGATTAGGGATAAATTTCAACAAAGTTGAATGTTGAGAAAGCTCAAATATATTCCTTATTTCATAAATTAATCCTCAAATTTAAAAAATTGCAAAATTTTAAGTAATTTTGAAAACCCCTAAACTATAAGCTAAATATGTGTAAAAGTCAAATTCAATAAAAATTAAGGTGATTATATACAATTAGAAGTCAAATAACCTTCATTTAACCTTTAATTTTGCTAAAAAAAGCACCAATTTGAAGAATAGTAGACAATATGCAAGGAATTGAACCCCTTTTTTTTAAAAGAATAAAATGGATTCCATTAATTAAAAAAAATTGGCTACAAGCTTCAACAAATTCTTACAATTGTTAACCTTTTTTCCCTTAGTTATAGAGTGATACACCTCAAGCTTCGGGGAATAACTAATTGGTCATAAGCATATTGAGTTTTGTTAATTTTCTGCTTCCTTTAGTCTTGTTTTGCACAGCGGGGTTATTGGCATTAATAAGCTCCAAGCATTCCTCACTCCCTACTCATATGAAGATGGTTTTCTCACTACAAATGCTTCCCTTATCCAATTCCTTAGCTTTGGGATTAAGGATTCTAATCTTATGCATTTTTACTAGAATGTTGTTAAGGAAAAACCATAATTTTGAAACCCTAACTTGTCTGATTTTTAATTTGATTCGATATGAATGCAATCTCATGAAACTGAATGTATAAACAATTTTCAAAGCATGTATATAAGGAAATTTAATCAAAAATTAAAAGAAAAAATCTTGAAATTTTAGAAAACCCCCAAATTAAAGGAGGTTAAGGTTTACCCCAAAATAACTTGATGAATTGAGGTTTTATATTGATGAAATTTGGTTTTAGAGGTTTAAGAGAATCCACTTGAGCTCTTTGTGTCATTTGACAATTATTAAAGATAGAAGAAGCCGCTAGAAAAGATAGAGGTGCCATATATAAAAACTTTGAAAGTATACTACTTCTAGAGGACCTCAAGAAGATTGAAGTCTAACAAAGTTGAACAAAGGAGAAATTTAAGTATGGTAGTACGGGATTTTTCTTACAAGGAATGAAAGTGGAAATTTGGAAGGATGACAGTGAAAAGAAGGGAGGGAAGAGAACATTTTTGTTTTTAAAATTCAAGTATATTGGTTGCCTACACAATTATAGTGGTCGCCAATGTAAAGTTTTAGTTGATCAATGTAATCGACCAAACAAATAACAATATCACTATTGGGCAACCTACCCTCATGAGACACGCGCCCGACGTCCTAAGTGACATCCAAACATGTCTCCTACAAGGGAGGCCTACACCATCCAGACAGTCGAATTACAACTTAACTTCTTTAGAACAATTGTAGATCCATGTCTCTAGTTTAGTTTGAAATAAAAATCATCTCATTCGGAGCTCTATAGCTCAAGATATGATTAAAAAGCCAAAGTATGTTCATAACCAATTCATACTCTTTCAACTAATACCCTCACTTTTTTTCCATTAATCTTCTTCAAATCAACACCAAAGGCTACCAATGTTTTTGGAGAGATAGAGGAATGTGTTAGGACGTTATTGCTTCAAAAATCAAGTCATTTGGACGTTAGACGATAAAGTTATAGCCAAAAGTGTCAAACAAGTTTAGGTTTGAGAAAACCTGCAGGTCGTAATCATGATGAGTCACGATCTTGATTTTTGAAAATTTTTGCAAAGTCCCAATCATGACTTGTCACAATCGTGACTCTTCATTTTTCTTCTACCAGACTTGTTTTGGAAAAGTAGACATAACTTTTAATAGAGATGTCAGATTAAGGTTATTTTTAGACTGTTTCAAAGAAGACTTCTAGACCTACAAATTCCATAAAGGCCCCAAAGAAAGTTTTTTCTTATAAAAGGGTCAAATTTTCAATTTAATGTAGCTGTCCCCTATGTACATTCCATGCAGCATTACTAACTTATAATGATCTTATCTCTCAATTCCAATATCCAAAAATTTTAAAATTTATATCATTGGAAAGTTAGAGAGATAATATACAACTTCCAAGAAGACAACTTTGTCTAATTCAGCCTAGATCAATACATGTTTTCTCCAGAAGTCGTAACACAAATTCTTACCCCTATGAAAGCTTGAAAATGCAATGTACAAACTTTGAGAGTCATGAGCAAAAACGCAATCATATTTTATTATCATCAAAAGATAAGAGTTTTACAAAGCTTTAATGGGCATTTCAAGTTACAATACATCAATGTCTCTAAAAGACCAAAATACAAAAGATACATGAATAATACTTGAAATGTAGCTAAAGCCTTGTATTCTCAAAATCTAGCTTAAAATACAAAAGTATGCAAATTCGGAGTGATGCCGTGACTCTTGACTACTCAATCTCTTGCTTATCACCTAAATATGGGAAGGAGAATGGGGGTGAGCTTAAAAGCTCGTGAGTAACAAGTTTATAATCGAAAACATGCAAAACCATTGAAAATGCTCTATGTCATAATAATTTTGCATCAAATCCATAAAACACATTTCCTAAATTCTCATATTATCAAGCAGTTCATAAACACATAAATCATGCATTCATCAAACTTGTCAACACATTCTAAACGCATAAGCAAATCCGGTTTGGGTAGGTCCATAAGCAGAACGTACTAATACATTCCCACAAAATGGTCTTGTATAGTCGTAAACATAACGTACTATCGCAATTCCACATAATGATATTGGGTAGTCGTAAATATGAGGGAGTCCATAAAGGAGCTCCATGCCACTAGTGGGTAGGCAGGAGAAGTCTTTAATAAAGTCAAAGTGTACTTGACATAACAGAATGAACTACCACAAACCCAAATAATCATGCATTTCACAACTTGTAAACATGTTGCCTAAAATGACACATTTCCGAAGCATGATTTCATAAACATAATATCTTTTCAAAAATCATTTTCATATTCTTTCCATAAATTAACAACACAAATTATATACCAAACATATAGCAATTTCTCAAATCATTCAAGAAGCAATAAATTCACATTTATAAAGTAGTTGAAAATATTAAATTTCCACTTATTTGAAAGAAACATTAATGGCTTATTTACTCAATTATAAAATTGAAACCTACCTTGAATTCCTTCCTTAAAATTTTCTTAAGTATGCCTCTTTGCTTGCTCCTCTTTCCTTTCTTGATTTCCTTCAACATTTGCAAAAATCCCATTCAATAGGAATTCAAATTGAAAACTTAAAGAACACACATTCACTAAAATTGACCCTAGAATACTTAAACCTATGCATTTCCTAAGCTTCATGAATCAAAATCCTTCCAAAAATCCAAAAGATTAGAAATCGAACTTACCTTGAATCTTCACCAAATAACATGATTATTAGCTTAAACAGAAGCTCTTCTCTTCCTCTTTTTTTTTCTTCTCTTCTTGAACAACCTTAAATTCTCTCTTGAAAACTAAGAAAAGGTGAAACGCTAACTTCACTTCCTTCTTTTCTCTTCATAAACCAAAACACTTAACTCTCCTTTCTCATTTTCGGTATTCTCTTCTTCTTTCTCTCCCTCATTCACGTTTTCTCTTCTCAAATGCAAGACAACATTTTTCCTCTTCCCATTCTACCGTTAATGAATGCTAAAAGTCTACTTTATCCTTCCTTTAATGTTTTATGATCTTAAATGCTTAAGTGTTATGCCAAAATTGCCCTCATGCATTCTTACCACTTTTAATTCAATAACCCAATGAAATAAATCCTACTAACATAGACATAATAGTTAAACTCCAAAAATTAATCTATCAAAACCTCATAATTTATTTAAATCATGCTTAACTAAAGAAAAAAAATTCGGGGCCAACAATCACGGTATAAAATCTATCTTAAAAAAGGCTATGTAGGTCAATCTTTAAATGAAATTAATTAACCAATTCATTGTAGTGGTAGACCACTGCATCGACCAATCTTCTAACAAACTGATGGTATACTTCAATTTAAGAAATTTTAAGGACACTAGTTGACCAACACCACGCATTGGTTAATCAATAAGACTTGAAACCATATATTTAAGTCCAAATAGTGTCCAAACAAATATTAAAAATGCTTGAACACAAAGTACTTTATAAAAATATTAATCAAAGGAAAATATAAGAATTAAAAGAGATCGTAATGAACTAGAATTTTTATTAATCATACCTTATTCTCTCCTAATTGTGCAAAATATGTCCTTGTTCATTGGTTTAGAGAAAATATCATAAAATTGATATAATGTATTAACAAATTCAAATTGAATTTCCACATTTTTACACATGATCCCTAATAAAATTACATTAAATTTCTATGTGCTTAGTTTTAAAGTATTGAATGGGTTCTTTGAGAGGTAAATTCTTCATATATTTGTTTTTCTTAGTCGATAACGCATTTCTAAGAATTGACAAGGACCAGATGTGCTCTTTTGAACAGAAAGACTACCTTTATAATATGCATCCAAATAACTAATCAATTCAAATAATGTATACAAAAGATATAAAATTCCTAAAAATGAGACTCACTAGGACTTGATTGAAATCTAACATAATAGCATACATTAAACATATTATCAGGCCTACTTATGTTAAGGTAAAGCAAACTACCAATCATATCTTGGTAGAGATTTACTTCAAATAGCTTTCCCTCTTCATCCTTATTCAACTTAGTTATGAAATTCATGGATGCTCTTAATGTCTTAGTTTAATCAATTCTAAAGCCTTTGATCAATTCATGGATGCTCCTAATGTGCTCCTTTATTTGCTTAATTTGGAATCTAAAAAAGAAGTTAAGCTCTCCCATCTTGCTCATCTCAAATTACCTACTTGTACACTAAGAAAATTCCTTGCACAAGCTTTATTAGTTAAACCAAAAATAATATCATCATTATAAATTTGAACAATTAGAATGTCATGCTTATTCTTATTAATAAAAAGAGTTACGTTAACCTTGCCTTTAGTAATATCATTTTTAAAGAAATAAATTTGGTCTATCATACCAAGTATATGAACTTATTTCAAACCATATAAAGCTTTTAAAAGTTTATAAACGGTTAGATGCATCATAAATTTCAATATTGGGAGGTTAAACATCATAAACTTCTTTTAAAATAAGACCATTTAAAATGCACTTTTAACATCCAATTGAAATAATTTAAAATCCATGTAAGATGCAAATGTAAGTATTAATGTAGCAGCTTGCAATCAAGTTACCAACGCAAATGTTTCCTTGAAATTTATACCCTCTTCTTGATCATATCCTTTAGGGATCAATCTAACATTATTTCTCACATTGGTACTCAATTCATCTAATTTTTTTTCTAAATATCCATTTGGTATTTATGATTTGGTAGTCTCTAAGTCTAGGTGCTAAATTTTAAACCTTAGTTTTCTCAAATTGGTATAATTATTCATTCATAGAAAGAATCAAACCTTCTAAATTTGAAACCTTAGTTTCTTCAAATTGCTTTAATTATTCATTCATAGAAAGGCTCAAACTTTCATTAATAAAGGGCTTCGTTTATAGTCTTATGCTTAATTTAAAAAATAAAATAAGATGAGATAAGTCTTTAAGATGTCTCTAAGATGTGATTTAGTGATTATCCCTTGTTGTTCTTTAACTTGATATAGAGATCAATGTCTTTGAAGCACCTAATTTTTCTTGTCTCGCTCGTTTGTTTCAATAATGTTTCCACTTAGTTCTTAAAAGGTGTGTTCGTAATTAATCTTGTTCTCTTTAAGGACTAATTTCTCCAAATATTTGATGAAACTAGATTATCATTTTAAAGACTTTTCTTAAATACAAAATGATTAGATTCATAAAAAAGCAAATGCATATACTCTTATATAACAGGAGTCTTCCTATTCAATAATCTATATGATTTGCTAGTTAAGGAATAAACAGAGAAAATTCATTCATCCACTTTAGAATCAAACTTTCCTAAGTTATCATTATTTTTTAAAATGTAGCACTTACAGCCAAAAACTTTGAAGTAACTAATCATTTGTTTCTTCCTTTACCAAAGCTCATAAGTTTTTTTTTAATGCAAAGTTGATTTTATGTGGGATCTATCAGGAATATGACATGTAGTTGTTATGACTTCTACCCAAAAATAATTTGGAAGATCATATACATTTATCATGGTCTTATCCTTACAATGTCCTATTTTTTCCTCTCAAAAACACCATTTTTAGAGGTCTTTGGAATCAAGAAATTACGAAATATACCATTATCTTCATAAATATATTTCTTTCTCAAGCTTCCTATCATGATATCTCTTAGTTAATTCAATAAAGAGTTCCTTTTCTATTTTGAACTCTCTTTACAATTTGAAAAATACCTCAAAGCATTCATTTTTTCTATTTAATAATAAAGCTCATCTAAACCAAATAAATCATCTACTATAACAAAAGCATAAAATCTAACACCTAGATTAACAACTTTAGTTGGGCCAAACAATCTATATGAAGTAATTGCAAGAGTTTAGAGGATGTTGTCATCTTTTCCTGTTGGATGAGCTATTGGACTATTTTCCCATTTGGTAGCCTTTAAAAACCTTGTATTTCTCAAATTTGACCCTTCAAAGTTCATTAACAAGCTGTTTGGAGTTGAGGTTAGAAATGAGGTCCATGTTTGCATATTTAAGCCTCATATGTCAAATCCATGCATCTTCTTTAATAAGCATTGATCACTTCATATTTTGATTGGATATATATATATCCTTCTCTCTAACCCAAAAATGCATTATTATTGTCAATTACTTTTGGTACAATGCATAAGTTTCCTTTAAAATATAATATAATTGGATCATACTTAATAAGTTATTATTTAATCCATCAAATAAAAGAACATTATCAATAATAGTGTGATCCTCCTTACCAACTTTACTAATGCCAATTATCTTACCTTTAACTTTATCTACGATTGTGACAAATCCCCCATCTTTGTTTTTAAGAGTTCTAAATTGGGATGCATCACTGGTCATATGCCTTGAGCATCCACTAAGATCTACAAAGGAAGGCAATCAATATGTTTTAGGTACCTAAATTAAATTAGGTACTTGATATTAGTCTTTGCTTTCTTTTCAACTTACTTCTGTAAGGGTCCACTCATCAAGATTTGTTTTATTAAAATAAATTCAATAATATGCCCATATTTACCAAAAACAAGTGATGTCATGTTATATGAATAATATAGATTGGTGTTATCCTAATGAAATTGTTGTGTTATATATTTGAAACATAAAATAATACTAAGAGAAAAATCACTAAAGTAAGTGAACTTATCATTTTTGGAGTATAATTTAAAGAGTGCAAGTATCAATCCTAGAGGACTACAACTATTAATGTTAATTGTCTTTCTATTATCTAACTTAATAAAATAATTAATTTATTTTAAAAATAAAATTAGTAAGAAATAACTAATCAAACTTGATCTCCCTTCTCTTTACCTGAAATTGCTCTCCCTTCTCTCTATCTGAAAATCCAAAACTACCCTTACCATTTTTTAAAACTCACCTCCTCGTCTGTATACCCGTTCTCTCACCCCTCTTCTATCCTTTTGACGACTGTATAATGGCAGAGGCTGTAGCCTCGAGGGAAGACCCCATAGGCCCCCAAGTAGTCATGGAATACAGAGAATCGTCACTCTCTAAGGAGGATTTTTCCGCAGTCTCCAGAGAACTACTTGCGACAAAGAGTGACAAATCAGCTGGAAATGCTACAAAAGAGGTTTGAAAAGTTGAGGAAATTCTCCCAACTAGAGCTTGGAAGAAAAAAATTTACACTCTGCGCAATAAAGGTAACTTCAAATACTATCAAAATGTTGTAAAAGACGATGTTGTCTCCCCCTAGTCGAATTGCTATGAGTTAGTGGCAAAGCATCGTCGATTGCTTTGATTGGCATCTTTTGGTCTAAAAGACTTGAATTCCTAATTGGTAATGCTTGGGCAAAAGCTCATTGGGGGAGGAAAGGGCTTAAAAATTTTATGCTCTATGAAGATGGGATTATATTGTTTAAGTTCCATAATGAATCTAATCTTATGGAGATTGTGGAACGGGGGCCCTGGCACATTGTTGACCAATGCCTTTTTCTTCAATAGTGGAGGCCTGGATTGGAATTTGATAGAGGTGGGATTGAATTTATGCCAATATGGGTACATTTTCATAAATTTCCATTGGAGCTCTAGACGATTGAAGGGCTCAGCTAACTAGCCAGCTCACTAGGGAAACCCCTATTCATGGATACTCAAATTATCAAGATGGAGCATAGATGCTATGTGAAGTCTTAAGAAATTCCCCCTACATAACAATCTTTCAATTTTAAGGTTAGAATAGATGGTAGAACTAGAAAAGGCTAAAATTCAAATCTCCTATCTATAGAAGCCTAATGATTATACCCAAAAAAAAAAGGATTCCTACTAAAAAAAAGTTCATCACAGGGTGGCATACAGAACTTATAAATGTTGAAAAAAATATGATTTCTAATATTCAAGAAACAACAAAGAAATCTAGACACACAGGGGATCAGGATAATGCTAGATTATCCACTTCAAGCTGTATTGAAGCTATTCAAATAGAAGTAGTACCTACTGATGTTTAAGAGGAACACAACTTACCGGTGATGGTACCCAACTATTCACTTGTTGAACTGGGTTCAATTAGGATTGAGGAAGTTTTAGATGATAGAGTAAAGCCTCGAGTGAGTCTTGAATGTGATTCTACCATAATTGTAGAAGACATAGAAGGCAATGTTGAGACACGGGTGAGTGCTAAAACCTTTTCCAATGAGAATTCTAGAATGGGAAACAATAAGCTAACCTTAAGGACTATCTCAGAGGATAAACGTATCCCTTTGGTCCATCCTTACACTTCAGAATCTGAGAAATTTACAATGATATCTTCCTCTTTTGGAAGAAGATCAACTAGGTGAAAAGGTAAGTAGATTAACAAACAAAAAGGGGAATCCCCCTTAAATGGAAGTTTTAATTTAGAACATGAGAGGGCTTAATGACATGTAAAGAAGTCCTTGCTGAAAGAGATGGTGAGGGAAAAGAAACCTATTCTTTTAGGTCTTCTTGAAACTAAAATAAAGGACCCTCTTAACCTTATGAGCTCAAAATGTTTAGGTACTCAATAGGAGTTTATTTCCAATTAATGCTCACACTATACTGGATAAATAGTCTGCCTATACAATGCTAATCTAATTGGTGTGACAACAGTTCAAGTTACTGGTCAATTTTGTATGTACAACGTAGTTAACATGTATGTCTTCTATTTTTGATATTTTTATAGTATGTGCTTCAAACTTCGGGTTGAAAAGGGACCAACTATAGCTAAATTTAATTGATGCTCAAACTAGAATCCATAACCTATGGCTTATAGTGCGGGATTTCAACTGTTTAATATCTTCAGCTAAAATTGAAGGAGGAAGGAAATTTAACCTTAGCTTGACCAAAGAACTCTTAAATTTCCTAAAAAAGATGGACTTAGTGGACTTGTGAGCTATTGGGATATTGTATATTTGGTCCAACAATTAGTAGGGCAATCTATTCATCCTTAAAAATCTTGATAGGTCATTGGTGAATTTTGTTTTGTTAAACCAATTCCTCATTCCTTTGTTCATTTTAGGGAGAATATATTATCTGATCACTCTTACATGTTGTTACAAAGATTGTATAATACTAGATTAGTGAATGCTACAATTTGATCTTCATTGCTGTTATTGACTTGGCAGCTTTCTTAAAATAATTAGAAGATTTTGGAGTACAACAATTGATGGTTACAAGTCTTTTTAGTCAATGTTCAAACTACAATTAGTGAAGAAGGATATCAAGACTCTTATGTATGGCCGAAATATTAACCCCACAGCTTTTAAGGAATAGCTTGCTTTAGCAGAAAAAGCTTATTATAAATCTCCTCACAACTTCATTTTAAGATTTTTCAAAGTTAAAAGCTCCAAGCATAATAAGAAGCCCTTAAATTACAGAACTCAATCATCCAACAAAAAGCTTGGATCGCTTGGCTCAAGGTAGAAGACACTAATACAAAATTCTTTCACTCTTCAATGCTAGATAGGAGGATTGTTAATAAGATCTTAATGCTTCAAAATCACATAGGAAGGGATTACACAAACTCAGAGAGTCTTAAACCAATTACAAGAAACTACTTAATTGAATTGATGGAACAGTAGTCTCTTCCACTCCGAGCCCCAATATGTAAAGACTGTTTAAGTTCCATATTAATCAAGAAACCAAGGAGCTAACGATATTACCTAATATCTGAACAAGATGTCCAAAGACTCTTGTTCAGCGTGCACCCCTCTAAGGCTCTAGGACTTGACAATTTCAATGCATTGTTCTTTCAAAAGTCTTAGACAATCACAAGTAGCCTCTTTACTGAAATAGTCCAAGAGTTCTTTGACTCCTTTAGGATACTTCAACAAATAGGTGCCTAAGAAAACTCACTCACTGAACATGAAAGACTTGTGACCGATCTTTTGTTGCAATACTATATATAAAGTGATATCTAAGCTCCTAGCCAAACTAATTAAGCTGGCAATATCAAATATTATAAGCACTGCACAAGGAGCTTCTCTTCCTAACAAAAGCATAGGGATAACATCGTATTGCAAGAATGACTAAAGGAATACAACTTTGGTTAAAAAGATTTAACAATTATTTTATCAAAATTGACTTGTTCAAAGCATTTGATATTGTTAATTGAAGTTTCATTCGGTTCTACCTTGATGCTTTGAATCTTAACAATTTGTCAATTGGATCATGGACTTTATTCAAACACCTTCTTTCAGTGTGCTTATCAATGGTAGACCTACTAAACTATTCAAAATAGCCAGAGGGCTAATATAAGGTGATCCTTTGTCTCCTTACTTGTTTACACTAGTTATGGAGGGCTTATTGAGGCTACTACATAATATAATCTCATGCAACCAAATATTCCAATTTCACTATCAGTGTAGTTATTTAAATCTCACTCATTTGATGTATGTCAATGATTTGATACTACTATATGGTTTTGATATTCATTCAATTAGCATAATGATACATGTACTCAAGATATTTGTTAAGTGGTCAAGGCTACATTTTAATTATGAGAAGAGCTTCTCTTTCTATCAGCTAATGTGAGGAATTAAGTAGAGATTAGCATACTTAGTGGTCTTTAGGTTCACTCTACTCCCTTCTGCTATCTAGGGCTACCTATTACTACTATTAAGCCTAAGCAAAATTATTACTTGCCTATCATTGAAAGACTTAATGCATGGCAAAATAAATTCCTTTAATATGTAGCTAGAATCACACTCATTATATCTATATTTAGCATTTTGCACTTACATTGGACAACCCACATCCAAGCAGACTAGAACCAAGAAACACCCATATGTGCTCAAAGACTACCAATTGTATCTTATAGCCACATTGATGATTTCTTCACTTTGTCCTTTCGATGGAAAGAATAAAGCCAAAACTCTTGCTTTGCCAAGATAAACTATCAAGGAGTTTGACAAAATACTCAAAGCCTTCTTATGAATAGGCAAAACATATCACTCCAAGACTACTAAGATAAAATGGAGTGAAGTGACTATTTCAAAAAAAAAATGGAGGACTTGATATAATTTTCTTCACAATAATCCAGAAGGTTCTCATATGTAAAAGAATATAGAGACTCTATACAGATCAACAAGCACTATAGATCAAATCGATGTATGAGTATCAACTTAAAAATGTAAATTTTTAGCAAGCTAATTACATAAGAAATGGCTCATGGATCCTTAAACAGATGATGAAGATGAGAGCTACTATCTACCCCTACGTTAAGTATCTTGTTGGGAATGGTGAAGCTATTTGGATATGGTATGATAACTGGCTTGAGGTAAGCCCTCTTATTTACAACTTTGAATTCCTAAACTTAAGGAACCAACTGCCTCTTTATATTAAAATATCATCACTACTTTAAAATGGAGATTGGGAGGGTAATTCAGATGATTTAACTCCTTAGTTGCACATTTACCATAATTGAATGATGTAACATCTCCAGATATAATCATTTAGACTCTCAATCTAAATGGTGCATATACTAACAAGTCCTACCATTAATTATTCCCTCCTAACTCCCTTTAAGTCCTATGGTACACTCTATTATGGAATAATACCGTGACCCCCAAAGCCTCTTTCATCACCTGGCTTGGAATCAAAAATAGACTTAGGGCTAAAAAACAATGGCATGGAAATGGACATGATACTTATATTCTATATGAAATGGCAGTGGAAGATAGAGATCACTTTTTTTTTCCTTTACAGACACTCCAGGGCAATTTGAAGCAGGATTTTACATATGCTACTAGAGAATAACAAAAGATATGAGTGGGAGCCAACAATGGAACAGATTATTCAAAATCTGAGAATGTGGAAACTAATGCAATTCTCTACAAGATAGTTTTTAATACCGCATTTTACATCACTTGGAAGGAGAGAAATAGCCGCAAACTTACAGAGGTGAAAGTAGGAAAATACCAACTTACTGATCAACTTATTAACTGGATCGAATCTTCCATATATGCAAAACATACAAATATTCTTTCAACTAAAATGAAGAGGAGATGGGTACTATAGCTTGGCTATATTGTACTTATTGTTTTATTTGTCTGTAATGTTTTCAAGCTCCCAAGTTTTTGGTTTTTGGCTTTGTATACATTAAGTTAACGCTATAAGCCTTGAACTCATTGTTATGAAGATAGATAACTTTGTCTATTATTAATACAAATTTAATTTTCAAAAAAATAAATAACTAATCGAGGTAATATAAGTGAATAAAAAATCAGTAGATAAATAAGACCAAATGAAAAATCTCCTTAGAACCATTCTTATCATTAAATTTACCTTGATCTAATGATCAACCTTAGTTTCATGGATCGATAGGAATTCTAAATTCATAACTATATTTTTTTTCTCAAGTGATAAAGCTCTTATTGTTAAGTTGATTGATTGAAATCTCTTTCTAATCAAATCTCTTCAAGAACTAATTTGTTTTTATAGATTTATATAATAGATTTGACTTTAACCTAAAAGATTTTTATAGTCCCATTATATGCAACTCTTATTATTCATTCCATGAACTATTCATAATATGATTTCTTAATTCCTAAATATGAGATATAAAATTGAACATCTTGTATACTTGTGAATAATTTACCAAGAAAACTTGAATCTATCACTAAATCAAATAAATCAATCCAAACAGTAGGTTCCAGGATTCATCCCATCCAGATCTATCCTAATTTAATTCATAAAAAGATAAAATAAACAATAAAAAGATAAAATAATTAGTTCTAATGGATCTTAAATCTTCATGTTCTTAATTGAATCTTGATAAGGTTCTTTCTTTTCTCCAAGGTTGCTTCCTTATTGACATGTTTTTGACTGACCTCTGGTTGTCCTATCATCCTACATCAACTTCTTACCCCTTTCTTTGGGCTCCCAAATGACTCTATCCCTTTTTCCTCTATCTCTCATCCTTTTTATCTTAAGAAATTCTTAGAACTTGGATCAACATAAGACCAAAAAAAGTTTATATTAATCTCATTTTCTTCATAATCACCACAAACCCTAATTTACACAAAGATTGATGGCAAAACAGGTTTATGTTAAACATACTTTGGCTTACTACACCCTTTATTTAAACATCCTTTAGCTTAGTACATCCTCTATTTCATATCTGAGTGTTCAATTGTGAACACGAGCTTGTGCTTAGGCCATATTATTACGTATAAGACTATGTTTGGGGACTGCTCCTTTATATGGCTAGCTGGTGGATAAGAAAAATGCATAAGGTGGAATATAAGAGTAACACAAGGTTATGTTTGTATTGTGTCTCTTCATGTGCCAAGTTATTAAAAGAAGTTAAATATATTAATAGCCTATATGAGGCATTGTTTGTCCTATATTTTGAATATGGAATCATGTTTAACTCATGTTTATCCAAAATCACTTTAAAACTTCTCCAACTTACTTACATTCATTCCTTCTTTATTATGGAGCTAAAATAACACCTATAAATGAAATATAATCCATATTAAGTAATAAATCCTATAGAAATAATTTTAAAAAAAGTCAAATGCTATTAAAATCATGCTAAAAATATAAACTAATTAGTACTTATCATATTCCCTTATACTTAAGTATTTTATTGTCCTTAAGAAAATCAATTCCATTTCTCTTAACTTAACTATGTAACAATTTTAGGAAAGAATTTATCATATTAATCATCTCATTTAAGATTTTACATTATTCACCTAATTATAAAGTTTATCAAATTATTAGATAGTTAGATACTTCCATGAACTCATAAATTAATTTAATTTACTTCATAATCTTTTAAATTTTAACTCAAGCATAACATTCAACCTAATGCATAAGTAAAATCATAAATGAGAATGAAACTTCAAATTAAAATCATTTTCATACCCTTTAGTAAAGTAAAACCAAAACACTAACTTTAAAATAACATATAAGAGCACTTAAGATCTTATTTGAAACATTACCTAACCTTTTGATCCATGATTAAATACCTTGTCATGAAAGCTCTTGGGTACTCAATTAAGTTACTGTTTCAAGTGGCCATTAGCATCACTTTTTAACTTCAACGTTTTTACTTATATAACTTGTAGAACTATATGAAGTCTTATCCTAAGTTGATAGTCATGATCAAATAGTCAAGGAATATTAAAATAAAATATTGCTAAATATCCTAAAAGTTACCAAATTAAATAAAATAACCAAAGATTAGGTGACATAACTAACAAGCATTTATTTACGAGTCTTTTAGTTAGACTTTTTACATATGTCCTTCATTCATCCTAGGTCTACAATTAAATACTTGATTACACTTTTCTCCCTAATTAGCTTTTGTATATGATATATGTACCACTAGAATTAGATTATCCATCTCCCCTTTTTCTCCTTACATGATATAAGTTTCCAATGGGTCTTGTGAGATTGTTTCCTATATAATATAAAAAAATTCAATATCAATCACATCTGTAGAGAAGCTAGTATCAAATTTGTTAATGATATATTTTATGGTTTTGGATATCTCAAAAGATACTTCCTTATCCTTTACACTTAAGATTAATTTTCTATCATATGCATCTATAATAGCCTTAGCAATGGGTAAAAGAGGTTGTCTTATGATCATGGGAACTTCTACACCATCCTTTATAACTAAAAATACAAAGATAATAAGCAAAATAATCCTATTAACCTTAACCAAAGGTGTCTTCAATGATGGATTTAAGATGCTTAATTAGTATATCTATAAATTGAAGGGTCATCTTAGTTAGTTTAAATTTACCCAATACTTTAAATTTACCCAATCCTAACTTCTTAAATATGTTACAAGGCATCAAATTAATTCTAGATATTAATTTCACTAGTGCCCTTCTAACTGATAAGTTATATATTATAAGAAACAGTTAAACTCTCTAGATCTTTAATCTTTAGGGATAACTTATTTTGTATGATGGAGGAGCACTCTTCACTTAGAGTCACCAATAACAAACCCTTAAGTTTCTTCATGTTAGAAACGAGATATTTTTTTTTTTTTTTTTGTAATTTGGCATCTGCAAAAAGCTTAATAAAAGGGATCTTCCCTTCTATCTTTCTTAAGTCTATTTGGGTATGGGGTTATTAGTTTATGCTTTTTGATCATTTCCTTCTTTGGCTCCTCCTCTTCCTCATTCTTCTTATTGTCATTCTACTTTTCTTTCTCTTTGTACTACTCATCATCCTTCTTTTCTTGTATAACAACCTTTTCCTTCTCTTTAACTTTCAACTCCTTTATACTTATTAAGGTCACTACATTCACTTGCTCTGTTGAGTTTGTCTCAGTTGCTAGCAATATACTTGGTTGTCTTTTAAGGAAAATTTTGACAAGCTATCCACTCTAACTTTCCATATTGTGGATGGGGGCTTATTGGTTTTGAAGACTCTTAGTACTCTAGAAGTGTACCTTGGATGTAGTGATAACTTTCATCATAAGCTCCTCGAGATTTAACTTCCTTTATTACTACTATTATTATTAAAATTCTAGTAGAGTACATGTCTCTATTATCCTTGACTACACCATAAAAAATTTAGACAGTTTCTCCATTATGGATTGTAGGTATTATTATAAGGTTTATTTTGAGAATAGTTATCTATAAAATTAACTTTCTTGTTCAATGCTTGACATTCATGATTGGGGTGCCCACCATTATAAATATCACAACATGTCACTATTTCCAATTGAGCTTCCAAATACTTGATATCAAACCTCTTATTCCAATCTTCCAGTACCTCCATTTGCAAGGTTTAGTATAATCCTTTATTGTACAATATCCTCCATGTCTTATCATTTTGTTTGGTAACTACATTCTCATAATTTCTAGTTTCTTCAAATTCAGAAAATAAAATAAGATAAAAAAAGTAATTATTTTATTTTTAAATAGACAATGATAAAATGAAAGAAGAAAAGAAAAGAAAAATAATTAGAATAATGTTATTCATAAAGACTAAAACAATTAGAATAATAGAAATAAAATCTTCAAAATATTTTATTCCTTTGCAATAGCACCAAAAACTTGATATGTGATATATTCAAATCACAAATTAATAATAAAAGAAAATCACTAAGGCAAGTGCATCTATCACTCTTATAAAATAGTTTAATGAGTGTGAGTGTCATCTTATGATGACTACAAGTAATAGAACTTATTATCTTTCTGTTATCTAATATAATAAGAATACTTATTGATTTTAAAGCAAGCAAATTTAACTAAAACAAAGTAACGAATAAGAAATAACCAATCAAGGTGATAGACAAGAATAAAAAAATAACTAGTAGATAAACAAGATCTAAAAGAAGAATCTCCTTAGAACCTTTTCTATTCTTAAATTTGTCATGATTTAATGATCAACTAGTTTCTTACACCAATAGATATTTTGAAGTTACAATCATATTATTTCATAAGCAATATGACCCCTGTCCTTAATTTCATGGATTGAAATCTCTTTCTCATCAAAATTTCCAAGAATGCATAAATGCATTCTATAAATTTCTATAATAGATTTCACTTTAACCTAGAAGACTTTTGTTGATATATTTCTATAAATATTTAATTCTTATTATTTATATTATGATCTATTCATACATATGATTTCTCAATATCCATAAATGAAATCTAAAATTGAATCTTCAATGTTTACTACTTCAATTCAATACAAGATACTCATAAATAATTCTTAAAAAAACTTAAATTTATCATTAAATCAAATAAATCAATCCAAACAATAGGTTATAGTATTTATCCCACATAGATCTATCCTAATTTAGTTTATGAAAAGATAAATAAAGTCAACAATAAACAATAAAGAAAATAATATAAAAGAATGGGTTTTTATAGATATTGAATCTTAATGTTTTTATTGAATTTTGTTAGGTTTTCTTTCCTTTCTCTAAGGTTGCTTCCATCTTGATGAGTTTTGATTGACCTCTGGTTGTCCACTCGTTCTATAGTCATCTTCCTGCTACTTTATCTAGCCTCTTAGACATCTCTATCTCTTTTCCCATATCTCTCTCCTTTTAATCCTAAGAAAGCTATGAAAATTTAATCAACATAGGTATATATTATTCTCATTTTCTTCCTAGCTACAACAAAACCTAATTTACATAATGATCATAGCCAATATAAGTCATTAACATAGACCTTTATTACACATATTTTGGCTTAGGACATGTATTTGAGGGTTCACCTAGTGAATAAGCATTTGAAAGTTATAAACATGGGTTCGTGTTTAGTCCATATTACTAAACACAAGTGTGTTTAGGTTATGTTTCTTTCTTTGGAAAGCTATTAAAGAAGCAGAATATACTAGAGTTAAGCATAAGAGGAAGGTCATGTTTATATCGCATTCCTCAATATGCCAAGTTATCAAAGAAGCCAAATAGACTAGTATCCTAGAGAGGACTAAACATAGGTACATATTTATTTTGTGTTTTAAATATGAATCCATGTTTAACCCATATTCATCCAAAATCACTTTGAAACTTCTCCAACTTTGCTTTAACTTTCCATAATTCATTCCACCTTCATTAAGGAGTAAAAATAAGGCCCACAAAATATATGCCACATTAAGTACGTAATCCTAAATCATCTAAACATAAGCCAAATGCTCTCAAAATCAAGTTAAAAATATATAATAATTAGCACTGATTGGAAACTTATGAATTTTATACAAAAATGCATTGCTTACTCTTCTATATATATATAAATGGTGGGGATCCCTCCTTTGGATATTAAAGGAGTTTAACACTCTTTTTTAGTAGTGAAATGGCTTAGTATAATTGTATGTATCAGACACATTTTTGTATTGATCTTTATAACTAATGTAAACTTATGTTATGAAAATATACTTATTGCGAGGCCTATTATGAATAGAAGCTTGATGCTTATTTGTAAATTGTTGTTGAGGCTAAAAGAGTATGAGTGAGATTAAATACCATCATGTATCTTTATATGAGTGAGATTAAATACCATAATGTATTTTGATTTAGAGAGAACCTATATTCTTGCCTTGAGAATGATAAGTTCTAGGCCTAGAATGAGATTTATACATAAAATCATGGTGATTCCTTTCAAAATAAGGCCTAGTGGACATAATGTATGTATATGATTTATATGTATACTCAGATGTGGATTCTTCATACTCATATGTCATCTTAGGTAAGGATTTTTCACTATGAAAATTGTTAGGCACCAATTCCAGAACCCAACTCTTGCTCTGATATCACAACTGTTGGACCCCGATTTCGGAGCCCAACTGGGATGTCAAAAAACGTGTGCTTGTGCTTGTGCTTGTTACCATGTATGATTATTCCAATTAACCCTCATTATTCATCCTTGTTTCATCATCATTCTCTAATACCGTAAGTGTCGGGCCCTATTTTCCAAATCACTCTTATACTGAAGCAAATATTCAATGCTCAACTTCCATCTAGATATTGAATATCTTAGAGGCTGAATCAGAATTCGACCTCTTCATATAATTTGTAATCCTACACCTCTAGTTCACTCTACATCGACAAATCATCTCTGTTGGAACCCTACATATCTAGATATGTTCAAAATGTCGAAGCTTGTTCAGTTAAATAACATTTGTTCATACTATTCTAACAGATTCCTTCACTTTCCTTCAATCAAAACCTTTTTCCAATCAATTCAAAATGTAACCAATTTTTTTGGAGAGATATAAAAATGCGTGAGGAATCTATTGTCTCAAGGATCACTTAGTTTAGAGGTCGGATAACAAAGATTGGGCTGAAGGAATCAAACAAGGTTCCGTCCTCAATCATATTGAACCTATTTCGG
>JAOQMP010000005.1:16473123-16484928 GCA_027563575.1 Erythroxylum pedicellare
ATTATCAAATATGTACTCACGATAACAAATTAACTTAACTTTGGTGGCTTTTGCTTATCTCTTTCTCATTCTTGCATAAAATCCTATCTTATATGCATTTCTAACTTTTTCTTTACTACACATCATTCATCTCTTGTAAAGTCAATTATGTATATTTCTTTCACCATATATATATCCTCAATCAATTCAGAACTATTGATGCATAATCATTATGAAATTCTGGATGGTCCAACTCAGCAACCAAGATTGAAACTCCTACTCATCTAAAAGAATAACCGTAAGAAAAATAGAACCAGATGCATTCTTAAGAGAAAGAACTTCGCCTTTCGTATGAAAATAAAAGCATTTTTAATAAATAAATTTGATGCATAATCATTATGAAATTCTAATCTCGGTTCCACGGATATATTCTTATACTAAATCATAAACTCTTATCACAATAATCACACAATCATTCTATATCCAAATTCAACCTTTCAAGGTCATAGAAAAATTCATTTTCTTTCAACTTGGGTTGTACACTTTAATCTCATCATTTCTACTTATATCCCTATTTTCCTCAAACAATCCACAACAATGCATTCATATTTGGTTCACATTCAAGGATATATCATCACAGTACAATATTAATATCATATTCCATAATACATCCATTGATACAATTATGTTAAATCTTTGTCTGTCATACCCAATCATATACTATTTTCTCTTTTTTTTTTAATCCACAACTTTCATTTTCTCACATTCTGACATATCATCACTTTTCTCACTATTTCTATCAGTTTAAGCACTTAACACATGCTCATGCGTGTAAGTCGTACTTATGCGACTCAGACTAGGGATCAGTTGCTAATGTTTGCTATGACATGTCTAAAATGCATGTAACTTGACACATATTTCAGAAAACGCCCATATAAGATACTAATTCTGAGTTTTGATACCAAAATGATTCAATTTGGTTCGGTAATGTGAAAGTTATACTCTAAATATTTTTGGACAGCTTTTATTCTAAGACAATGCCCTATACTTCACTTCCACCCAGAATTTGAAACTCTTAGAGTCAATTAAGAATTTAATTTCTTCAAATAATTTGTATCCCTATGTCTACAGTTTACTCCAAATCAAAAATCAGTCCATTAGGATAACAATCAAAGAAGATATGCCTAAAATACCGCAGTATATTCAGTGTAGAGAAAAGTTCGCCGCTACGAACTCCTCTTGAGAGGAATTCTCACATAATTTTCACAAGTTCGCCGTGGAGAAACCTAGAATTGGCCATGGTGCAGTTTACCTAAAAGAAATCTAGCTAACGGTATCTTGAATTTATTCTGGCCTTTTACCATTTTTGGCCCTCTAATTTCAATGTAAGGAAGAACGACCCTTTTTATCATATAACACCTCATATAGTATTCTAACGATATCACTATGATAATGATTAATATGATTAAATTCAATTAAAAACGTACATTAACCTCCTGATCCTATGAACTCAACAATATAAGTTTTAAGCATATATCCAACACTTCAGACTGTTGGCAACTCATACATACAGTCACTTGCTTCTACATCCTTAGACGTTAAGTAGTATTTCGGCATATCCCTACTAGGATGTCTAGCTTAGGTTATTACTTACTTTCTTTAGTAATCTCTTCGCTCAATTATCTTTATCGGGTACACATCCTTTTTGATTCAGTCACCAAATATCATTTTCCAATTCAAACTCAAATTTGGATTCATTTTTTATTCCTCAATAAGATCCACAATTTTTTAATCCTCAATTTGGGCTTTGCTAATCTTTTCGTGTGAAACCAATCTTAAATTCAATAGCTAAGAGTACTTTGATTTGCCCAAATTCATCTCAACATTTTATGCTTTTCATTGCACTTGGCTTTGTAATCTTAATATTTGAATTTGTGATACACCTCTATTGCATGCATCAAATTACAACACTAACTTTACTGGAAAATACTCATTTGCTTAATCAAAATCTTTCAATAACTCTATTCATTTTCTCAACCTTATATTCAGTTCCTTTAAACTCCATAATTATCTCAAACTTTAATGATTGTATATTTATATATATATCCAAAATGTTTCACTGTATGTATAATGTCTCCAAACTTTCAAAGTAATCACTGTTGCAGCAGGTTCTAAATCATGTATCAAAGACTCAACTTATGAGACTTTAATTGTCTCAATGCATATAAAATCACTTTATTATGCTGCATTGGATTTCATCCTAATCTCTAATGTGAAACCTCATTATGTACCACATAATCTCCTATTCTAAATGATATTATTAACATCGGTGTTATAATTCTTCAAAACTCTTTTTACATTTATCACTAATACAATTTACATGTTTTCCCTCAAACATTTTTGTTAGGGTCTAAGATAAGGGCTAAGATCAGTAAGAATCTCTTAACAATTTCTGGTAGTATCCCGTATACAACTTGTTCAAGAAAACTCTGGATCTCATATACATTCCTTGGCATTTCTTACTTCTTTATTGCTTGTATGTTCCTTGGGTCTCCCAATACGTCATGTTCAGATTCTATAAGACCCAAAATTTTATTTAATCAAGCAAAAATTCACTCCTATTGAACTTGGCATATAATTGTTTCTACTTTCATAATATGTAAAATTTTCTCAAGTATTCAAAATATTCTTTTCCACTTTTTAAATACATTCAATATGTCATCTATGATCATAGTCACTAGTTAATCTAAACAAAATTGAGACACTTTATTCTTCAATACTGTGATACTGTCGGGGCATTGTTAACTCGATATGCCTATGATTAGTTCTCATAATTCCTTAAGTAACTAATTTCCTCAATGATATAATACTATCTCATATTATTTTTCGATTTTCCAATTGACTTCTTTTCTCGAATGATTTTCTCCATTCGTTCTGTTTCTGCTGATAACACATTGACTTATTCTAATGTCTGTTCATTTTTACTAGTTTCTCAATACATTTCAATTTATTTGCAATCTTAACTTCCAATGTTGGTAACACATTCATCAGATCTAATTTGTATCTCCCAAACGTATTTACACAGAATATAACATGAACCTATATTCACACTATCCAGAATGTCACCTCAAATCCAAGAATCCAATCATATAGTTGGATACTTTACATCAAACAAAATGCATACACTCTTAGCATCATATTCTACCTCTTATGCTTGAGTCTTTGCTAGGGATATGACTTCAATATTCACTTTTGATTCATTATATATTCATTTCTGATTTGTTTCTTCATTGATCATTCTTAAAATAAACTATCTGATTTGCTCAACCTAATTCGGTGAAATTCTTCTTCTTTAAAAGAAGACTTTTTGCTACTATCATCTATACTGTTCATGTAACCTTTATCAATCCACTGTTATCATCATTACTTATCAGATATTCTTACTAACCTCAAGGAGATTAATTTATGTCATAACTTATATGATAAGAATATCCTTTCTGATAAGGCTCAATAAAGCATTGAGCAATTCATTTACTCTAATACCTTGGTATATATCATCAAGATCGTTCCATCTTTTCCAGAGATGTCTTTTAAGACAATTCACCAATTAATAACTTATATTCAAGATACCTTAATCCCATTTGCTTCAGGACAACAATTCTCCTTTTGTATCTGTCCTCGATCGTGGGAACTGTGCCACGATCGTGCCCTTCTTCTTTTTCACAAAATTCATCACCCATAGTAACATCATTAATAACCTCAATCTATCCTCTATTGATCACTATTAGCACTTTCATGTATTACTTCGATTCATCTTAGACTTTGAACTATGGGAACTATAACTAACAATATTTAATAAGTCTTAGATTGCTTTCTATATTATCCCACACGTGTAATACATATGTGCCCAATATTCTCACTTGTTATAATAATCCCATTATTAAATATGTACTCAAGATAACAAATTAACTTAACTTTAGGGGCTTTTGCTTATCTTTTTCTCATTCTTGCATAAAATCCTATCTTATATGCATTTCTAACTTTCTCCTTACTACCCATCATTTATCTCTTGTAAAGTCAATTATGTCTATTTCTTTTCCCATATGTATATCCTCCATCAATTCAAAATTATTGATGCATAATCATTCTAAGTTTTTGGTCTCAATTCCCCTAATATCTTTTTATACTGAATTATAAACTCCTATCACGATAAGCATATAACCATTTTGGTTCCAAATTCACCCTCTTACGATCATAACAAATTTATGTTTTCATTACATTTTTCTTGTACACTTTAATCTCCTCATTTCTACTCGTATCCCTATTTTTCTCAAACAATTCATGACAATACATTCACATTTATATCACATTTGGGGATATGTCACCACAGTACAATCTTGGTGTCATATTCAATAATACATCCACTAATACAAATGTAGTGAATCTCTATCTATCATATCGAGCCATATACTATTTCTCATTTCTAGATATCCATAAACATTCATTTTCTCATAATCTGAAAGATCATCACTCTTCTCACTAATTCTACCAACCCAAACTCTTAACACAGGCTCATGTGTGTGACTCATGCATTTATAACTCAAACTAGGGATCAATTGCCACTATCTGCTATAACATGTCTAAAATGCATGTAACTTGACACAAATTTCAAAAAATACCTATATAAGATACTAATTTTAGGCTCTGATATCAAATTGTAGCACCCCTCTCTTACGGGACCCGTACCCGACATCCCGAGTGATGTCCGGGTGCGAATCCCGTAAGGATGGCATGCTAGAATAGTCAAACACTCAGAACTCAACACAAATTTTTTATATCAAACGCATACACAGAAATCAATAACCAAATCAGGCCTGTTTTAATCATAAACTTTTTCAATCACAGTAATACAATCATCCGAATTTCAATAGCCATTTGGGCGCATTACAAATACAAAATACTTGTAGTCGTAATTTCATTACATTGCAAAATCATTTACAACCATCTTCAATCTAGAAAGTTATTACAAAGCAGAAATACTCGAATACCTAAGTTATAATAATTACGGAAACTCTATTTGATACAAAATAAAGAAAACAAATTCAGACACGAACTGATCTCGACCTCTATCTCTTACTTGAATGCAGTGTCTGTACTCTCGTTAGCCTAACAGGATAACTTTTCTAAAACTAAAAAATATTGCAAATTTTGAGTAATTTTTTCAAACTCAATGAGTGACCATCCTCGATGGCTCACTTGGTCACATAACACATAATTCACATCATTTATTTGATAATCATATTAAATCATATACACTTGATCCATCGTTTCACCTTTTGTATTCAGCACATTATAATCATTCATATCATGCATATGTAGTGCACATGAAACTCACTTTCTATTGTTGCTCTGTTTTGACCGAGTGCCTAACTGTCCTGTATCTATTGTGGATACCGGGCTCATTGATAAATGTCCCGTATCTATTGGAAATACCGGGCTTATTTTACATAGTGAGCCTTTGGCTCTTATACACATTCTATGCTCTAGGCTCTTTTTCACAGTCTGAGCTTTAAGCTCTTTTTCGGTGGCTACTCCAGTCACAAATGTTTTTTTCTTTCATACATTCATGTAATGAAATGCATCAATCGCATACGATCAATTATTCACTTTCACTTATCATCGGACCTTAGTCCGGCATTCAACATTAAAGTTGAGAATTACTTTTCTTTCATATGCAGATGTTTAATAATCAAATCATGTAATACTTATTTCATCAAATTCACATACAAGTGGCACTTCGATATCTTTACATTTAGCAAACTCCTTAGACATTTACTGTCTGAATCAAAAAAATATCAGAAAAATCACATTCACATCTCATTTATAATCCCAAAATTCATAATATAACCAAACAAACAACAAAGTAAGACCATCTAGGTCTACTCACAGTACGCTCTAGATTAGTACTAGCTTCAATGATCTGGAACTATTTGAATGTAGACGTTTATCCTGCACATCAAAATTATGCAATACACACAATGCACACATAAATTAATATTTTCACAATTATAAGCATTCATTTATGCACACATATGTATATGGAATATGTACAATGCTTGTTCATGACCATCCCGGGTATCGCTCTATCATTCACATCACGTAAACATTCGTATTCCCAAAATTATATAAGTACCATTTATACTTATGGTTTATTCCTCAATAAAATCATTAGAAGTTAATTTCATAACTTAACGAATCATTTCAGATTTTTCTCTAAACACTAACTTTCGAGTATATGGTCCTTCTATCTCATAAGTTTCTAATGACACTAAAATCATTCAATTTGGTTCAGTAATGTGAAAGTTATACTCCAAATGTTTTCAGACTGCTTTTATTCTGAGATAGTGCCCCATACTCAACTTCCACCCAGAAATTGAAATTCTTAGAATCCAATTCAGAATTTGATTTCTTTAGATCATTTGTATCCTTATGTCGCTAGTTTACTCCAAATTAAGAATCAGTCCATTTGGATAACTATAAAAGAAGATATGCCCAAAAATACCAATATATGTTCAGTGTAGAGAAAAGTTTGTCACAGTGAACTCCTCCTGAGAGGAATTCTCACAAAATTTTCACATTTTTCCGCGGCAAAACCTAGAGTTGACGATGAAGAACTTTACTCGAAAGAAATTCTAGCTAACCTCCAAGCTCGCTGCAGCAAATTCTAGAATTTTGTTACAGTGAACTTCCACAGACGCATACCCAGTCTTTCAACTTCAGGTTAGATTTTGAGACTCTTATAGACAGAATTTGAATTCTACTTCTTCACGAAAAATGTAGCCATATGTCTCCAGTTTACTCCAATACCTATAGAAAAAGATATGACTAAAGAACTGAAGCATAATCAGATGGAAAATGTTATAGCTAACATTTTTCTAGCGCCCATTAAACACCATTCACTCACCCAATCCAACATTATGTCATTCCCTAATCTATTATTCATCAAAGCACAAAAACAAGGCATGAATCTATCCCCATTTCTCATCCAAATTCCATCATGAACCCATCCTCATATCATGAACAGTTAACCTCTAACTATCATCAAATTATGTTTCATTCATCAATTCAAGAAGAGTGATGCTTATACTTACTTAATTTACCCAAATCTTCTTCAATCACTATGAAACCTTAGCTCTCCATCATAGACGATCATCACAAGTGGAGGTGGAGTAGGTTAGGTTTTCTAGTGGTAAGATGATGAAGACAACCTAAAATGGAAGTAACAAGTGAAGGATAAAAGCAAAGTTCAACATTAATGCTTAGGAGAGGAGAGTGTCGTAGATGGAGAAGAAGAATGGAGAAGATGAAGAACAAATGTAGAGAGAGAAGGAGAAATCGTGTTTTGTCCAAATGAAAGAAAAAATTGAGGCTTGCAAGATGTAAAAAAATCGTAGGTAAGATGTAGCAAGGCAAGTGACACATGTCATTTGCCACTTGTCACTTCCCCATGGTTCCATTTGGTACACTTTAATAACTAGTCCATTTTGTCTCCAATTTTTAATCCAATTGACTCCCAATTTTTAATGAAACTTGTCATTAAATTCCAAAGTCATTTGTCAAAATTTCTATTGCCATTTAACTCTTATTTCCACCACTATTCATCCATTTTTCTGTCATTTAGCATTTTTCCTAATCTAAAAATACCCAAAAAATTTTAGAAATTTTACTAGAAATTTCAAAAATTTTAAATCAGTAAATATACTCTCCAAACTAGTTTCAATACAATCTAACCACAATTCTTAATAAAAATTACATCTATAGATCAATTATACCCGGTAATTATCAATGAATGCATGTACATTCATTTTGATGTGTGCAAAATTTTCAATTCACGTGCATGTATGCTAACAGTATGCATGAGCATGAAATGCATTTTCCTAATCTCTCATTGTTATTTTCTCAATTATAAAAATCTAGGGTTCTAACCCTTGGTGTGGGAATGGGATGTTACAAATAAGGCATTCAAGTGTACTAGGAACCTTAGTGCTATAAGAACTAAACTAAAATCCCTAAATTAAGGTAGGAACTTTAGAATATGTTTAAAACCTCATAGGACTAAAGAATCTTTGGCTGAGCTTCAAACAGAAGTGAATGTTGACCCTAATGTTTTAAAAACCAAACCTGAAGTTAAACTAATAAGACAATATGTTTAAGGTTTAAAAGGTGCAATTAGTATTAGATAATTATAAAATCAGTCAAATATTGAATAAAACTAAAGAGTTTTAAATATAATTAAAGGAGACTATCCTTACTCCTTAAAAATTTAAATTTTAATTGAAAAAGGAGACTATAAAATAAAAAATTAATTAGTTTATTTTGGTTTATAAAAATCGATTAGTTTTTAAAAATCGATTAATTAATTAAGTGATTGTCTTTTAATAACAAAGGTTATTAAAATAAATCAAACTGAAAAGTTAAAAAGCTTAACTAAAAAATTGATTAATTTAAGGTTTTTATGGTTAAACTGATTGAACCGATCAAATTTGTAATCACTACTTAACTTAAAAATGAGCAGATAAGAGTAATGGAAAAGTAAGCTCTTATTGACTACAGGCTATACTAATCCTTGCTTAAGTAAAATTCTGGATCCATAATGAATACCAATTTTTTTTATAACTCTATCATTTTTAGGAGGAGTTGTTATAAGATCTCCTCTTTTAAAAATAATAACGGAGAATTGATTTGGAAGCAAGATGACCTACTCAACAATATATATGATTGTTTCCGAAAATTCTTAGGGGTTATCACTAACATATCTTCTTATATGCAGATTCTCTAATATTTTAATAATCACTCAATCACCAAGGACTAGGAGGAAGGACTCATCAAACTGCTCTCCTTTGAAGATATTGAATGAGTGATATTCTTTATAAATCCAAACAAAAGACTAAGTCCAAATGGATTTAATGAGTTCCATTATCAAAAAAAAAACTTGGAGCTTTGTCAAGGAGTCAGTTACTAAAATGTTTATTGAAATTCTTCTCCAAGGGAGTCATGTTAAAAGAGCTAAATAATACTTTCATCACCTTTGTTCCAAAAGTTCCAAATCCTGAGGAGTTTGGTGAGTATAGACTCATATCTTGCTGCAATCTGATATACAAATTGATCTCTAAAATGATTGCTAATAGATTAAATGCAATTCTTAACCCAATTGTCAATCCTTGTCAAAGTGCCTTTATAAAAGGTAGAAGCATTAGGGATATTATTCTATTTCCATACGAATTTTTTAGGAGTTTTTATAAAAAGATTGGAAAAAAATGTTATGACATAAAGATTGACTTTTAAAAAGCTTTTGATTCCATTAAGTTTATCCAACCCATATTGGAAGCTTTTTGTTTACCTATAAAGTTAAGGAATTAGATCCAACAATGCGTTGCATCCACTTCATTTAGTGTGCTTTATAATAGAGAGCTACCAAAAATCTTTAAAGCAACTAAAGGTCTTTGATAAGGAGATCCACTATCCTTATGCTTTTTTACACTTTTCTTAGAATTCTTGAACAAGTTACTAATTTATAGCTAGAGGGTGAAAAGATTTGTATACCACCATAAATGTAAGGAACTAAAGGATGAAAAGATTTGTATACCACTATAAATGTAAGGAAATAAGGATTGTTTGTCTTTCTTTTATGGATGATTTGTTGCTTCTATATGGGCTTGATACTTCTTCATTGATTGTGCCCATTAATTGACTCAAAGCTTTTCAATCTACTCTTTGGACTCTCCATCAATATATATAAGATTCGTATCATTTTATTCGCTAACACTAAGATAAAAGTTGATTGGTTTAGCTTGATCACAGGACTTAAGGCCAAGAACCCCCTTCAAATACCTCGAGGTGTCTAACACTATAAGAAGACTCATTTTTGTTGGTTGCAAACCTCTCATTGAAGAAATCCATAGAAGGGTGAGTAGTTGGAAGAATATGTGGTTATCCTTTATAGGTAGACTCTAGCTAATTGTTTATATCCTAAATAACATACAAATATATTGCACATATCATTTTATTCTACAAAAAAAACCTCACCAAGAAATATAGAGGCTACTTGAGAACTTCTTATGGTTAGGGAATATACATAATTCTCAGGGGACCAAGGTGAAATGGAAACAAACTTGTAAGCCAAAAGGAAGAGGGTGGATTGGGCATTAAATTGACAAGAACCATCAATAAGGTGTTAATGGAAAATAGAATATAGAAAATTTTCACACATAAGGAAACAAGTTAGGTCAATAAATCCATATGCATTACTCGAAAAAGGACAGTTTATGATAGAAGGAACCTGCTACTAACACTTTATGGACTTTAATTCAAAATCTTCAAGCTTAAGGGCAACTTAAGTAGATTAATTAAGTCCAAAATTAAGAATAGAGAGAACCTATTTTTTGTATGACAACTGGAATGGTCTATGACCACTTGATCAAATTTCTAAACTCTAACCAATGTGGCACCTAGTTTAGAAAAGGGCTCAAGTTAAAGAATTCATTAACCATGGACAATGGACTAGCAAATTCAAAGGGCTTTCTCTAGTAATGGATATTATATCAAGCTATAGATGAAATCCTAATGTGGAAGACAAAACAACTTGGCTCTTAGACCCACCAAACACCTTCACAAACAAATCTTATTACTCAAACTTCAAAACTTCCTCCCCAAAATTTATTGGCAAAAGCTGGTCTGGTATGAATACAAGCTTCCTTTTTGTTATGGCTAGTAATAAAAAATAAGCATAGAAAAAAAGACAAGCTTTGAAGAATAATCATTGGACTAAATCCTATATATTGCTTTTGTAACCTAAAGAATAAGAACATTCAGGACCTATTCTTTAAGGATCATTTCTCATAGGCTCTATAGACCAAGGTACATCATTTATCAACTTCTTATGCTAGCTAGAGGATTGGGACCAAATAGTGCAGTGGATAGTTTTCTATTGTAAAAGTTGCACAACTAATAGCAAGATCATAAAATTAGTCTCTAATTGCTCTATGTACGTGATCTAGAGGTTTAGAAATGAAAGAATCTTTCAAAATACAAGCAAGGGTACGAGAGAATGGATGGAAGCAGATATTAGTTAGATTAAACAAATTATTATCATCAAGTCTTCAAAAAAATGGTATTAGCAAGGGAATGGCTAGCAGAAGGATATACCTTATGACCTAGTGTTCTAGGATCCCTAAGGTAAGCTATCCCTTGCGATAATAAATATAGGTGGAGATGATAAGCTGGTTAGAGTGAGCTGATTACTTTAATGCTTCATAGCTCAAAATCCAGTAAGGATACAAGTGGAAGGAAGCTCCTAAACATACTGGAAGAGTTGGGAACAATGTGCAGCAGTTCAATGTTTTCTTCTTTTGCATCAGCCCCTGTGCTTAATACTAGTTAATATACTTGTTTGTACTTGCCCAAAGAACAAGTCGTACTATGACTTCCTTATTTTGGAAATCAATAAACATTTTAAATTCTTAAAAAATTATACTCTATACCATTGTTTAGGATTTCGTATCGTACCAGCCGGAAATCGATACCGGTACAGGTGTAGGTAGTACCGGTGAAAAATATCGGTCGGTACCGGCCGGTATTCAAAATACCGGTTAAATACCGGCCGGTATCGAAAATTTAAAAAAATTGGGGAACTTTTTTGCAAAATTTTCAAAATTTTCCTCCCTCCCTCCTACCTCTCCTTCTCCCTTTCTTTCAAAGTTTTTAAAATAATAATAAATATTTTATTACTAATAATAATTGTAAATTAAATAAAACTTAAAAATAAAT
>JAOQMP010000005.1:16492787-16510810 GCA_027563575.1 Erythroxylum pedicellare
AAAAACAAAGAATAATATTGAAGATGTTACAATTAATAATAAGTAAGTAGAATTTACACCAAATATTTGAAAATATTAAAATAAAAATAAGGGTTACATGACAATGACATCAAAATATATTAATAATAATTAAACCTTATGTAGTCTCATCTCAAGGTAAATAAATATATTTTATAAATTTATATTTATTTAATTGTTGATTTTGTTTCTAGATGGTAGATTGATTTATGTTTCTATGCCTTATATAAGTGATAGACTAAAAAGTTTATTGGTTAATTATTTGATGAAATGAAGCATCATCATAAATGTGTCAATAATATCTTTAGATAATTATAGGCGGAAATAATAATATGATTGACAAGGTTAAAAGTAAGTTACATGTTAGGAGCTTATTAATAAATGATATGATCTTTCATAAGCATTGTTGCATGCATATAATGCATCTAATTATAAAGAATGATTGGAGATTATCAAATAAGGGATAGAAGCAATTCACAATATTTTAGTATATAAAAGCTTAATATCTAAATAAGTTGAGAAATATAAGGAAACAATAGGACAATTATTCATTCGTTACACTACAAAGTTACGCGTAAATTTTCCAATAAAGTGAAATTCCAAACTCTAAACACTTGATGTCACTATTAAGCATATGGATACATTAATCAGGTTGACAAAATGTGATTTCCAATACAATTTTTATCGATATATTTGCAACTGAAGTTGGTAAAAGAAAATTGTAAGAAGTTGAATATGTCTAACATTATCAATAAGTTTTTTTTGTCTAGCATAAAGTATCTAACTACTAACACTTATTTTTTTTAACATATGTGAAATGAAGCTAGAATTATCTACATGAATCATTTCTTCAAACGAGATGATACAAATAATGATAGATAAGAAAATAGAAAAATTTTACATTTATTAAAATGTGATTGGTAATACCATGAAAGTTACTACTGTTTTGGATCTAAGGAATAAGTTTGCTATAATTGAATATTATTTTCAAAGGATCTATGATGATCATGCTTCAATACAAGTTGATATCATTCAAAAAAAGTTGTAGTATGATTTTTTTTTCTAATTACCAATCAGGTTCAATTTTTATTAATACAACCTTACCAAGTAAGAAAGTTTTCAGTTTGAATCTTAGTTTAAAAGAATTAATGAGTGAAAAATGTCTAGGATTTCATATAGTCAGATATAGTTAGAGAATTTTTTAGAAGGTAATTTTTGTTAGAAAGCTTACGAGAATTTTGATATACTATTATGGTGAAAGTTCAATAAAAGTCAATATCTAATTATGCACACAATTGTATGAGATTTATCAGCTATCTCAATGTTTACAATTATTTATGGGTCTACTTTTAGTATTAGTGATCAGATAATAAGTCCTCATCATAGTCAACTTCATTTGACAAATTTAAAGATCTTGATATCTTAGTTTTTTACCTTTATTTATTTAATAATTATCTATTATATGATTTTATATTTTCTTTATAAAATTGTAATATACATATACGACATGGATATAAATGAAGCCATCCATCATTTTGGATATTTATTTGAAGAAATGTATGATGATGAAAATATATATATTTGTTAATAATCATATATTCATTTAATTAATTTGTTATAGATAATTTTATAATATTTTTTTAAAATATAGAAAAAGTGGTGCAAAATATTGACGAGTTTGACTATAAAGAAAATTATTAAGCAATTATAAGTGGCCTCAAGTACAATCAACAGTGGTTTTCATATTTTTAATCATACTTAATTTTTACATAATATTATTATTCTAAATTATCTTTTACATTTAGGAAAATCTTGAGTACAATTTTTGAGATGTTTTATGATTTTGACGAGTAAGCAATTAACATAATGTTAAAGCTTTTTTCTTAATGATTCTGAATTAATTGACTTGAAAAAAAGTTAATGAGTTTTGTTGAAATGTTTAAAAAATGAGATAGATAATGGACAAGTCTTACGGGTAAATTGTAACTAATATGTGATTATGTGTTAAATAAAAGTGTTACAAATATTATATATATTTGGCATGCATGACATATTGCAAGGTAATAACATTTTTTCAAATTTTTATAAGAAGCTCGGGTTTTTATCTACACGTGAAACTTACTTACATTGATATGCCTGTTGGATTGAAGGAAAATTATAACAAATATCCATCTGGGATTTGTTTTTGGTACACAGTTTACTTCAACTTATTGAATGTAGAGAGTTTCCAGTAATACAACCATCCATATTAAGTGATATGGAAATCCCAAGAAAACAAGGTTCTTGAAACCCTCTTAATCCTCTTGATTAAACCCCCAACTTTCTATTTAATTAAATATACTAGATTAAACCCCAAATCATAAGTTTGAGACCAATCCCAAAGAAATCAGAAATTAATTTACGTTGCAAGTATTTACTTATTGATGCAAATCAATTTCTTGAAGTATCCATGAAGACATTCACGCCTCACTTGAAGAATTCAATTTTGATTTTTTTTAATCATCCAATCTAGGTTACAAGGATATAATAAGGTATAAATACCTTTGACCAAGTCCTAACCCTAATAGGAATGGGTTTGCAAGCCCATTTAATGAAAACTAGGCTAATCCTAACAAATCTAGGAGTATCTGGCCCATTGAACATAATTTGATCCAAGTCCCTTTATGAATGGGCTAAACACATTAAAACAAGTAAGTCTCAAAATAACCCAAACAAACAAAACTCATGCTACTAACTAAAAGACCAGCCCATAAACAAGTCCTTGGGTCTAAAATAAGAGATAATAAATAACAAGCCCAAATTATCAAAAGAAATGCGCTCCAAATAAGACTTGAGCTTGTTTCCCAAAAGGGCTAAGTATTAGCCTCTTTCAACGCCTCCTCTAACAAAGTCACATGCTTGGGCGTGCCTTGGTGTTCCTCCATGAATGTTTCAACCTCCTTATGTACTTGACTTATGATTTGGTCTTGAACAAACGCTTATATTGCTTGTTTAAGCCTTGAAGTTTGTTTCGTTGAAATTGGACCACTTGGCATGTATAGCTTGTCAAGTTGATGTGTAACGTGTGGAACTTCATTGCAAAGACTGGTTATATCATCCCCTCCCTCCTCAAAAAGATTCGTCCTCGAATCAAACCCTACATTATTAAAGGGAGAGAGATCAACAATATTAAAGGTGGCGGACACTTGATACTCACCTCGCAAATCAATCCTGGAGGCATTATCATTAATTCTCTTATGCATTTGGAATAACCTATCGCCTCTAGCATCTAACTTGGATTTCCTTTGCTTAGGAAACCTCTCCTTCTTAAAATGCACCCAAACCTAATCTCCAGGCTCAAACCTCAACAACTAGCGCCCTTAATTAGCCTATGGACATTTGCTTGATTCCGTTTCTCTATTTGCTGCCTTGCTTTCTCATGAATGATCTTCACTAATTCAGCCTTATGTTGTCCATCCCTACTAGATAACTCATGTAAGGGCAAAGGAAACAAATCCAAAGGTTTCATAGGGTTAAATCCATAAACTATCTCAAATGCTGAATAACTAATAGTAGAATGAATGCTTCTATTATACACAACTTCAACTAATGGCAAACATTGTTCCCAAGTTTTAAAATTTTTTCCTACAATAGCACGTAAAAGAGATTCTAAAGTTCTATTGACTACTTCAGTTTAGCCATCTCTTTGAGAATGACAAGTAGTAGAAAACAAAAGCTTAGCTCCTAACTTTCCCCAAAGAACATGCCAAAAGTGACTCAAGAACTTTACATCACGGTCTGAAACAATGGTTTTAGGAATACCATGCAAACGCACAACATCCTTAAAGAACAAATCAACAATATAAGTGGCATCATTAGTTTTATGACATGCAATAAAGTGTGTCATTTTAGTAAACCTATCGGTAACCACAAATTTGCTATCGCTACCTTTTTTGTCATAGGCAGCCCCAATACAAAGTCCATAGATATGTCAATCCAAGGATGCTTAGGCACAAGCAAAGGAGTAGACAAACCATGTGGATGGGTCTTTGATTTCACTTGTCTACATGCAACACTTTTCTCATGTTAGGTCAATAAAATGTTCACAAAGTATGTCATATGTCTTTTGCACCCCAAAGTGACCCGTCAATCCTCCACAATGTGATTCACACACAAGTGTTTCATGCATAGAGCAAACAGGCACATAAAACTCAAGTACCCATCATGCCTAGAAAACTTTTGAAATGCAACATGCTTACATGCACCATAAACATTCCCAAAATTAGAATCTGAAGCATACAAATCTCTAATAAACTCAAATCCAAGCATTTTAGAATTCAAAGTATTTACTAGAGTGTACCTTCTTGATAGTGCATCAGCCACTACATTTCCTTACCTTGCTTATACTTGATCACATATGAAAAAGTTTCAATGAATTCTAGCCATTTCACATGTCTCTTGTTCAACTTACCTTGGCCCTTCAAATGCTTGATTGATTCATGGTCACAATGAACCGCAAACTCCTTTAGCCATAGATAGTGTTGCCAAGTTTTCAATGCTCTCATCAAGGCAAATAGTTCCTTGTCATAAGTGGAATAATTTAGTTATGACCTATGAAGCTTCTCATTTAAGTATACAATGGGACGCTTACCCTGCATCAAAACAGGACCAATACTTAACCCGGAGGCATCACATTCAACCTCAAAAGCTTTATTGAAGTTAGGCAAACTTAAAACAGGTGCAGAACACAACTTATCTTTCAAAGCATTAAATGCAAGTTTTTGTGCCTCACTCCATTTAAAACCAACATCTTTTTTAATGATTTCAGATAATGGCACAGCAATGGTGCTAAAATCTTTCACAAATCGCCTATAAAAGCTATCCAAACTATGAAAACTATGCACATTACCAATAAACTTAAGAGTAGGCTAATCTTTGATAACCTTAACCTTCTCCTCATCAATATGAACACCATGGGCAGAAATAACAAAGCCAAAAAATACAACTTTATCAATATAAAAAGAACACTTTTTAAGTTTAGTATAAAGCTTTTCACACCTAAGTGCCTTTAGTATGAATTTAAGATGCAAAACATCTCATCAAGGCTTTTACTGTAAACCAGAATATCATCAAAAGATACAACCAAAAACTTGCTAATAAATTCATTTAAAACATGGTTCATCAATCTCATGAAAGTGCTAGATGCATTTGTTAAACCAAAAGGCATGACCAACCATTCATATAAACCATATTTAGTTTTAAAGGTTGTTTTCCATTCATCTCCCACTTTCATCCTAATTTGATGATAGCCACTCATAAGATCAATCTTTGTAAAGAAACAAGCATCATGTAATTCATCAAGTATATCATCTAATCTAGGAATTGGGTGGCGATACTTTACCGTTATCTTATTCACTGCCTTCCAATCCACACACATGCGTCAAGTCCTATCTTTCTTTAACACTAATAATATTAGAACTGCGCATGGGCTTAAGTTTTCTCTCATGTTCCCCCTCTCTGAAAGTTCCTCCACTTGATTTTGAAACTCCTTTATCTCCTTAGGATTACTCCTATAAGATGAGCGGTTTGAAATTTGAGCTCATGGCATAAAATCTATCTAGTCTTCAGTACCTCTGAAAGGCAGAAGTCACTTGGGCATCTCATCTGGAAAGACATCTGAGTATTCTTGCAAAATAGATTTAATAACACTAGGTACGAAAGAGTCAAGGTCAGCCTTATTATAAAGAATTTCTCTATAGTTAAGCAAAATTAAAGGCTTAGTTGTGTACATCACTTATCTCAAATCTCTTGATTTTACAAAGAAGGTACTCTTTTTTCTTTCACTCTTCTTTTCACTAAACTCTCCTTTTTTTATTGCACTTCTCTCTATTTTTTCTCACTACTACAATCTCTCTCAATTAGGCCTTTATTTTTATTTTTTTAAATGGATCCTTTTACTTTTCTTTTTTTAAAACTCTCGGCCTCTCTTTATTTTTGTTCTTCTACAGCTTTTGCAAGTCTCATTTGATCCTCATGAACCTCCTTTGGTTTTAGAGGCACCAAAACAAAGGTTTGATCTGCCATCTTAAATGAGTACCTATTCTTGTAGCTATAAAGGATCACACGCCTATCATATTGCTAAGGCCTCCCCAATAATAGGTGACCCTCCTGCATTGGTACTACATCACATAAAAACTCATCAAAATTTCTCCCAATGGAGAATGCAACCTTCACTTGCTTGTGTACCCTTACTTCTCCACATTCATTGAGTCATTGTAGCTTGTATGGGCTAGGGTGTTTAATAATAGGCAACCCCAACTTCTCCACTAAAATTGAACTAGCTACATTTGTACAACTCCCTCCATCAATTATCATACTACACATCTTACCATTGATTAAACAACATGTAAGGAAGATGTTTTTCCCTCTACTCATCTACTTCTACCTTCTCCTGCATATTGAGAGTACGCCTAATCACAAGGGCTTCGGCTTGGACAGGTTCCTCTACCTCCACATCACTATAATCCTCAAGCTCAGGCATCTCTTTTCCATCACTCTCCTAGGACTCAATTCCCCCATCATCTCTCAAAAGCATAACTTTTCTGTTTGGGCATTGTGAAGCAATATGACCAAATCCCAAACACTTAAAGCATTTAATATCCTTATGCTTACTAGATGCATTAACACTATTTGGTTGAGAATTCATACCTTTAGAGGTTGTCCCCTCATCTTTGGACTTGTCCCTGTAGTCATTGGACTTATCCTTGCCCTTTTCTTCATTCTTAGGCCATTTGGAACTCCAAGCACTTGAAGAACCAGAATTGTAAGCCTTGTTAGAGCTTTTACTCTTCAAATGCTTTTCAATTTTCATGGCCATGTTGACCATTTCATCAAGCTCCACATAGTGATGCAACTCTACAATGTTTACTATCTCCTTATTCAAACCAGCAAGAAACCGAGCCATGGTGGCTTCCCTTTCTTCTTCAATATCAGCCCTTATCATAGCCATTTTTATCTCTTTATGGTAGTCCTCAATGCTCTTAGTACCATGTCTCAAAGTTTGGAGTTTTTGATGTAGCTCCTTGTAGTAGTAACTAGACACAAAATGTCTCTTCATGATGGACTTCATCTCCTCCCATGTTTCAACAGGTCTATCTCCAGCCCTTCTCCTATTCAGAGGTAGTTGATCCCACTAAACAGCTGTATAGTCAGAGAATTCAACTGCTGCCAACTTCACCTTCTTTTCTTCTGAGTAATTGTGGCAAGTAAATATCATCTCTACTTTCCTTTCCCACTCCAAGTAGGCTTCTGTGCCATTCCTCCCTTGGAAAGATGGAATCTTCATTTTGATGCTTCCTATGTTTCTATCAACTCTCTCAACTTCTTCCTTATCTCTGCCGCTTTCAACTCTCCCCTTATGGTTTCCTCTATTTCAGCCTCTTTCTCCTCTTCCTCCTCTTTCGTAGTTTCGAACTTCATACCAGCCCCTCTCATCATCTTCTTCATAACCAGCAACTTCTTCTTCATAGTTTTAGGGATTTCGAGTTATAGTTGAAGCTCTTTCTCTTGGTGCATTATTAACTGAAAACTCTTACAAAGCTCTAATCAATCTATCTTGTCTTTCAAACTTGTCACTGACATCTCTAAACATGTTCTCTATCCTTAGAAACTGATTTTACATAGCTACTCAAGTAAAGAAAGTATTATTTTGTTGTTCATTGTCACGTCCTTTTCCTTCATTAGGCTTCCCATCACCATTGCCATCCTTTTCATTTGTCTTAGACATGGTGTAAACCTGCAAGAAAACATTAGAAAGGACCTCATAATCACTCCCTCACATGTTTCCCTCAAATTATATTGTACACTCGTGTTTTCACACAATATTAATGGCTTTTCACTATATAAGCTCACCCTCTTGCCTTTTACCTCTCAAGTGATGTCTTTAAAGTTACTTTTCAGAAACCAATTCAACAAAACTAAGCAAAAAGCAAGTAACACAAATTAATTGGAAAGAACATGTAAATCCTAATAAGAAATAAAATAAGAACAATTCTAGAAGCAAAGTAATGCACGGATAAAAATAAAATAGTATGCTAATTCACAAATGGAAAAGATGTTTATGCAATGAATTTTGTTTATAATTGAACAATATGAATGCAAGATTGTCCAATTCAATATGATGGAAGCGAAGAAAGGCACAAATAAGAAAGTAAACTAAGAATCAAAGAAAGACACTCAATATATTGTAAAAACTCAACAAAAAGAACCTGAGAGCTCAAAGAACAAATTTCAAATCTGCCCAAGGTTTAAAATATGCAACTCAACGTGCTTTAAATGGTTTTTGCATTATAAAATAGGCTAATTGGAAGTTTTAACCTAAGTTTCGTGTAAAAAGAGTTAATTGCCTAATCTGAATTTCTAAGACTATCATAAAAGATTCAAGAAAGCAAATCTTGATATGTTCTTGAATGGAAAGATTCGTTCTTGTTGAAAAAAAGTCAACCTTGAAGTTAAAGATGGCAATCTTGATGAATCTTGAAGCAAGGATCAAACAAAGATTCAAAGAATCACAATCTTGGGTGTTTTTTAGTAAATCTTGAAATTTCTCTTTTTTTTTTGCTACTGTTCACCTTTTTTTGGGCGATTGTTCACATTTTTTTAATCAAGATTTAAGAAACAAGAAAGCAATTAAAGAACAAAAGAATGCAACAAGAACTAAAAAAACTAAAGATACGTATGAGTTTAATAGAATTAAGCTAAAGCTCTGATACTAAGATGATACGGAAAATCCCAAGAAAACAAGGTTCTTGAAACCCCCTAATCTTATTGATCAAACCCCCAACTTTCTATTCAATTAAACATGCTAGATCAAACCCCAAATCATAAGTTTGAGACCCAATATCAAAGAAATCAGAAATCAATTTACGTTGCAAGTACTTACTATTGATGCAAATCAATTTCTTGAAGTAACCATGAAGACATTCACATCTCACTTGAAGAATTCAATTCTGAATTTTTTTAATCATCCAATCTAGGTTATAAGGATATAATAAAGTATAAATCCCTTGACCAAGTCCTAACCCTAATAGGATTGCAAGCCCATTTAATGAAAACTAGGCTGATCCTAACAAATTTAGGAGCATCTAGCCTATTGAACATAATCTGATCCAAGTCTTTTTAAGAATGGGCTAAACATATTAAAACAAATAAGGCTTAAAATAACCCAAACAAACATAGCACATGCTACTAACTAAAAGAACAACCCATAAACAAGTCCTTGGGCATAAAATAAGAGATAATATAACAACCTCAAATTATGAAAAGAACTATGCCCTAAACAAAACTTGAGCTTGTTTCCCAAAATGGCTAAGTACTAACGTCTTCCAACGCCTCCCCTATTTACAAGCTTGGGCGTCTCGGCCTCCTCATGTACTTTGTAACATCCCATCCCCATATTAAGGGTTAGAGCCCCGATCTCAATAATGGAAATAATAGCAATGTGAGAGTTAGAAAATTTTGCATTGCATGCTCAGTAGAATGTCAGCATACATGTATGTGAATTTGAATCTTTGCATACATGCAAAAAATTGTACATGCACTCATTGACATTTTGGGTATATTGAATAGTAATGGGATAGATTAAGGATTGTGGTTATAGTGAATGAGTAGAAAGATCATAAATAAAATTTAAGTGTTGGATTTATTGAAGGAAAATACGTTGGAGAAGTTTACTGAGAATCTGTCATATGGGAGTTTAGATAGTGGAGTAGAAACTTATAGTCTTCATAAGGGGAAGATGTTCAGGAGCATAGATGTATCGTCTATAAAGACACATCGTCTGGGATGACATCACATCGTTTGTGACGACGTCATTTCATTTGTGAAGATACATTGTTTGTAAAGATGCATCGTCTGTAAAGATGTATCGTCTGTAAAGACGTATCATCTGTGATGACGTCACATCATGTGTGATCACGTCATTTTGTCTGTGAAGATGCATCGTCTGTAAAGATGTATCATCTATAAAGATGTATCGTCTGTGATGACGTCACATTGTCTATGATGACGTCATATCGTCTTAAGTTGACTGCCATTCGTCTTAAGAGTTGCATCGTCTTAAGTTGACTTTTGTTTCAGCTACCCTTTTCACTTCGTCTGCTTTGCCATTCGTCTACATTTTGGTTCGTCTACTTTTTCCATTTGTCTGTTTTTTGCTTCGTCTACTTATTACATTCGTTTGCTTTGCCATTCGTCTGCTTATTACATTCGTTTACTTTTTGCTTTGTCTGTTTTTGCCACTCGTCTGCTTTTCGATTCGTCTGTCCTTTTTGGCTTCGTCTGCTTTTTGCTTGTATGACCAAAACTTCTTCTTTTGTATACTGTTCATTTTGTATCGTCTGGTCCAAATTTGACTCTCTAGATGATAGATCTTGCCTTCAAGGTCTTTATGAAACTTATAGACCTATAAATCCTCTTTCATACCATCCAAGAAGGATCTTAATTCGATACCTATAGCGAAAGTTATGCAAGTTTCCCCAAAAGAAAAAGGTTCAATATGATTGAGGACATAACCAAATTGAATGATTTTAGTGTCAATGGAGACATAAGACATAGGGGAATATGTTTTTAGAAGAAAGTGTTGCAAAATGACTTCAGTGTCGGGGTCAAAAAGAACTTGTAAAGTTGACCCGAAATGATGTGTTATGGGGAAAACTTGAAAGTGAGTAAGGGATTATGATTTGTGATTACGGTGGTTTTATTAAGTCATAAACTTAAGTATAAATTATGCTTAAGTGAGTTTTAATAAAGGGAAGTGGATAAGTGAATAAGAAATGGACAGGTGCCCTAGCTAAAGTTAAGATTTTTATTGCCTTAAAAGGCTAGCTGTTGTCCTTACCCTTATCATTCTTGAAACTTCTTTCTTTAGAGTTCTTCCAACCCATAGCTTTTCTTCATATATTCATTGAAGTAAAACCTTGCTTTTCTCTGTTTGTCATCAATTCCACTCTGATATTTCTTTCTTCTATTTTAAGAAAAACTGAACCTCCTTGTCAACTTTTAAGTTGATGTACGTGGGTGCATGAGAGATTAGGGTTACATGATTTTGCAGAGATTGGAGCTTCAAATAAGTGAGCTTGTTATGCTTATGTAGTTTTTGCATGAAATGAAGTATACATCATTAGCTCACTGCTAAATGGTTAAGAACAATGATATTCTTATTTTCTGAAAAATGAGTGAGGAGATTTTAGTTTGCCGTACATGGTGCTTTTCTTTGGATTGATGACTAAAATGTTATGGGATAGTTTTAAATCAGTCTTGGGAGTTGAAAGATCAATGAAAATGTGTAATGGTGTGAAAGAACGATTAAAGTGATAGTTGGAGAAAATATTGAGTTTGAAGTAGAAAGTTGATAGTGATATATACATAAGTATATACTTTGTCTTCCTCTTCATTAGTCACATATGGGGCTATATTGGTAAATTAGTAAATGAGTTATTATTATCAAAGTACCAAAGGATTGAGGTTGCAGTTTAAAGAACTGATGAGTGATTAAGTTATGAAATGAAAATGTGCATAAGATATGAAGTTCATTAAAGTACCTGGGAGTGCCATTGAGCATGCATTGTACATAATCCATTTATACATTTATGCATAAATAAATGCTTATATGTGTGCAATTATTAATGAGTGTGCAATGTGTGTCTTGCATAAATGGGTTTGCTTTTTTTGCTTTGTTTCAATTTTGTATTAATTGACTATTGAATGTGATTTATTATGTTGGTTTTCAGACAAGAGGTCCGATGATTGTGATATTTGATTTAGATATTGAAGTGGTACTTGAATGTGAATTGGATGAACTATGTGTACTCGATGTGATTGTTAAATGTGTTCTGAATGCATATTTGCATATGAATGAAAGTGTGAATTCTTAACTCTAATATTGGATACCGGACTAAGTTCCGATGATATGGGAAAGTGATTAAATGGGATTATGCAAATGTGAGTGATGCATTCCATCTCATGAATGCATAAAATATAAAGGCAGTTGTGACCGGAGTAGCCACTGAAAGTAAAAAGGAGCTTAAACCTCAGAAAGTGAAAATGAGCCTCGAGTTCAAAAGTGATTAAGAGCCTAAGGCTCATTATATATAATGAGCCATGTATCCTCTAAGTAGATAAGGGACAGTTAGTAATGAGCCCGGTATCTAATGGATACGGGATAGTTTAGGTACTCGGTCACAACAAATTAACAAATAGAAAGTGAGTTTCATGCACATTGCATATGCATAATATGAATGATTAAGAGTATTGAATATGAAATGTGCAATAATGTGATTTATGTGTTATGTGACTGGGTGAGTCATCGATGATGGTCACTTATTGAGTTCGCAAAACTCACCCAAAATTTGCAATTATTTTTCAAGATTAGAAGAATATCTCATTAAGCCAACGGGAGTATACCTACAGCACACAAGTGAAGGATAGAGGTTGGGATCAGTTCGCGTTTGCATTACATTTCTTTAATTTGTATTGAAGTGTTTATTCCGCAACTTTTTGTATAAATTTGTATTCTGAAGCAACCAAAGTGTTTTGTGTTGTGAAAGGGCCCCAAATGGCTATTGAAAATATTGGTTATTTTATTGTGCTGATTGAAAATGGTTATGAAATAAAGTGGGGCTCGATTTGGTTATAGATTTTCGCATATCATGTTTATGGTTTCAAGAACAAAAGAAAATTTTATACCAATTTTTGAATGATTGAGTACTCTAGCACGCCACCTTCGCGGGGCACGAGCTCGGACATCACCCATCGATGTTGGGTTCAGGCCTTGCAGGAGCGGGGTGTTACATACTTGACTTATAATTTGAGCTTGGACAAAAGCTTACATTGCTTTTTTAAGTCTTGAAGTTTGTTCTAGTTGTATCATTAAGTTTGTCTTTATCTATTATGATTGTCACCTTGCAATAGTACATTTAAGACCATTAAATGCGAGTCTTTGTATGGTCATAGTCAAGGATGGATTTAGGATTTTTTTTTGAGTGGGAGCAAAATTTTAATAGTGCAAAATTTTATTTTTTATGGGATCAAAACTTAAAATAATAAATTTTTATATAATTTTTTTTGAAGACAGCAGGGGAAAGTGATCATAGTACTATACATTTAGAAACTATTATAATATTGGTTTGGACAAAGTAATTTATTAAGTTCAAATTGACAATATGTGAAAGTTTAAAGTTGATAGACATTGCAAGAAAAAAGACGAGATTATCGTTATTAACAATCGTATTTATTATGAAAATATTGAAAATCAAAACAAGGTTCAAGTTTTTAGAATTTAGTATAATTCATTTTAAACTTCAAATATGTTTTAAGTTGAAGAAAAATTTAAAATTTAATAATAAAGATGGAAAAAATTCAAATTTCCTATTTTGCGGAGAGTTGGGAAAGGTTATAATGTATACAGACTTTCTTTTATATTTTTACAAAAAAATTGTTTTCGTTATTTGAATATGTGATTTTATAATTACAACAAAGTAACTTTAACAGCTCATTATCTTTTAATAAACTTGAAATAATAACAGTATTTTAATAAAAAAAATAGTATGCCAAAGGAGCTACTGTGACTAAAACAATTAACATGAAAAAGTTTGCTTGATTTCTACAAATGATTGTCATAACAACTTGTAAGAACTGCATTTTCATAATTATGGCAGATTATGATTTTATTATTCTAAACAAACCCCAAACAGCCTAATGTTGCTAAATCTCCAATCTCCAATCTCCGATCTCCTCTCTCTAATCTCAAATCCAATCAATAACATTCAGTCCCTGTCTTATAAAATCAATCCATATGATTTTGTTAGTGAAAATAAATTCGTCATATCACAAATTAACTTATGTCACAAATTGATCATAAAGAGATCCATTATATGTCCTGCATAGGACGTCTGATCATGATGAAGCATTTTATTATAACTAAAAATGAAAAAAAAAACATATTTAACCATAAAAAAAGGTAAAACCAAATCCGACACGACACGAACTATCTAATTGTTAACTTATTTCTAATTAAGACCCAATTACTGTGTAATTATTAAATTAAGGCTTGTTATCGCCTCGGACTGAAAAGGCGACGGTCGATATTTCAAGTTCATTAGGGTTTCGTAGCATAAAACCCTTAACCTTTTGTCTGCACAAGTGCAACCCATAGACGCGCGGCTTAACTCAGCTTTGCTCCGATCCAATGGGTACTCACTCTCTTCTTCTATTCTCTGGTTTCTTGTGCGAAAACTTGCTTTGCTTTGTTTTGTTTTGTTTTGCTGTTCCATCTCTCATACTTCAATTATTTGGTGTCCTGCCATAGAACAATTCATTTTCCCCCCCCTGGATTTCTGTATCTCTCATTCCGATGTTTGGGGGTAAGCTTAACGTGAAACCAGTCATTTGTTTGAATTGACAATGCTAGTACAATTTCCTGCTATTCATTTCCACCAGAAAAATGATAATGTTTCTTAGTTTTCTCAAGGAGCAAAGTGGACGCAATTTGTATGGAAAAGAGAGGGTTGTTATTGTTCTTTAAGCTTTTTGTTTATTGTATTGGACTCGCGATTTTTGATGGGTTTGAACGAAAATAGGGTCTTACAAGTACGTATCCGAACTATGGAGGAAGAAGCAATCAGATGTTATGAGGTTTCTGCAGAGGGTGAGGTGTTGGGAGTACCGCCAACATCCTTCCATTGTCCGTGTCACCCGTCCCACTCGCCCTGACAAAGCTCGCCGTCTTGGCTACAAGGCCAAGCAGGTTAGACTTACCTGTTTAGGGGTTGTTAACAGTTATTCGTAGGTCCAATATTGTAAAGTGATCAACAACTGTTACAATAATAGATAAACGTGTTAAGCTTCAATGCTCATTTTACCATACTGACCGATTCCAATCCTGCTGGCAGATTTGCCTTGCGACATGACTTATATAAGGCATGCATTTTGATTTGTTCTATGTGTATTATTTGCTTCCTATGTGGTTTTTGTTGCGATTTGTCTTTTTTTGTGTTTTGTGATAATCCATGATTTTGCAATAGCCTTTGTTGTGTTTAGAATAATTTGGGCATACTGATGTGCAACAAGTTGTAGTCTCTTTCCGGTTATTGCTGGTTAAGCAGCTTCCTGATGCACAGTCATCTCCTTTTTTGGAGACTCTCTACATGCAGTGATTAGATGCTTCCTGAGATCAGCTATATGAAAACATGCAGTCCATCATCTGACCAAGTGGATTCGCTGTTATTTGAACCTCTTTTGTCTCAGTCAGATATAGTTTATTACCCTTTCCATCTTTTATCCTTTTTTAATCTTGGGCTAAAATGATCTATACCATGGTTGTTTTCCTGCATGTCATTCTTCTGTGATTTAAAGGATTTCAATACTAGCTTTCTCTGCTGAGAGTTTGCTGGCTGGTTTCTGGTGGAAAGTCAACTCACTCTGTGTTCCCTCCTGGAGTATTATGTGAAATAGCAACTCATGCTTCAGCACCTACTTCCTTATTCTTGCATAATTGTGCATAGATTAGGGTTCATAAATTTTAGTTTTGTTATTCTTTAAATGTTGACAATTACAATATTTGTGTTCACACAGTTTGAACAATGGTTGATTTTATGCAGGGTTATGTGATTTATCGTGTCCGAGTTAGGCGTGGTGGTAGGAAGAGACCTGTTCCCAAGGGTATCGTGTATGGGAAGCCCACAAACCAGGGTGTGACCCAACTTAAGTTCCAGAGAAGCAAGAGGTCTGTTGCAGAGGAGCGTGCTGGCCGAAAATTGGGAGGTCTTAGGGTTCTGAATTCCTACTGGATTAATGAGGTATGTGTGTTAATCTAAAAGTACCATTTTTCAATGTTAATTATTATTTACTGTTGCCTGTCTTCCATCGTGCATTTATCTTCAAACAGGATTCTACTTACAAGTACTTTGAGGTAATTCTGGTTGATGTGGCACATAATGCTATTCGCAATGACCCAAGAATCAACTGGCTTTGCAACCCTGTACACAAGCACAGGGAGCTCCGGGGCCTTACTTCTGCAGGGAAGAAATACAGGGGTCTCCATGGAAAGGGGCACTTGTTCCACAAAAATCGGCCCTCCCGCAGGGCAACCTGGAAGAGAAACAATACTCTCTCCCTTCGTCGCTATCGATAAGTGCAGTGATGTCTTCAATGTTATGCTAATGCTTGCTGAGTTTCGTTTGGAGAACATGATTGTCATTTTGGGTTCATGGTTTTCGATATTGAAATAGTTGAGGACTTATTTTATTCCCCTTAGAAGCATTGCTTGGGTTGAAATGTTGGCATTAAATTTGCGTTATGGTATTATTCATTCGATAGGTGATACTCATATGTTTCAAATTCTTGACAACCAGCGATGTGATTGATTTATAATACCTACTGTTGAATGAGTTAAGAATTGATGAGTTTTTGCCCACCGTTATGAGAAATTTATGAGCTCACCATCTATGGTTCCGTCTGCTTAGGAAACAAAATAAGTTTTTGAGGTAGCCGATTCCTCATCGAGAAAGCTATCGGGATACAATGATCGGAGACTTCTTAGGTGTTTGGGAATCTAAAAAAAGTAGTTGTACTACCTTTCTGATCTCGTATTATATTGGCAAGTGTTTTCAGAATCAAAATCTCATTATATTAGCAACTGGCTTTTGTCAAACCTCAAATCTTGAGCTTTTTAGCACATCGTGACTTTTAGTGTCTATCATGGTAGGAAGATTTGAAGTTGTACAAAATAACAACTCAAAACCAATGGCATCAACAGCAATCGTTGGTGTTTGACGTATCCCTTGCGTTATATTCATGCATGACTTCATCAATTGTCACAAGTTTGTGCTTCTGAATAGAGAGCTGTGCTGCGACTCCGATGGCAACTGAGATCAACCCATCTTGCAAAGACACTGTAGGGACCTTTTCACCTTCAGCCCGTATTGCATATAAGAAGTTAAGGTGTTCCAGATAGCTAGACCCATGATGAAGCCCATCGTACCTAAAGAAACCAGTATGTTTGAGAATTGTATTAAAGACTCAGACCAAAGAAAAGCACACCTACTTGATTCGATCATCCTCAGCTTTCAAGGTTATAACACCTTCTCTTCCCGCTGCTCTAGTACCAAAGCGCACAATACTCTCTGGAACAAAGGCCTCACCCTGTTAAATAAAACAGAGAAAACATAACTACTACTGGCTGTGGACAAAAATCAAGCAGAGTACCTGGAAAGGTAAAAGAGTTTTAACCTTTCCAATTTCACCAACGACAGAAATTTCTTGCTCATTTCTGCTCCCTTCAGCAAACATGCATAGATCAAGCACCCCTCTCGCACCATTGTCAAACTCCACTATAACGTATGCGTTGTCAATAATATCTGGCCTCTGTAATAAAGGAAAGAAAGGGTAAAATTGTACTCACATAGATGAAACTAAAAATAGAGTATAAAAACTTGCCCTTCCATCATAGACTTCATCTTTGTGGTTGACATCCATAGCTCCAGAAGCCATAACTCTAACGGGGTTTGAGCCAGCAAACAGCCTCATTAGGTCAAAGAAGTGGCAGCACTTCTCTACCAGAGTGCCCCCTGTGTTAACATTGAACCGGTTCCAATTGTTAACCTGTTACAAGCAGCACTTACAAACATTTAGAATCCCCACAAGAGTACTTGCGCCATGAAACAGAGTCGCACGAATTTACCTTAACCAGAAAGGGAAATCGATGTTCACGGATTGCCACCATTTTGACAGCCCCAGCAGATCCACCTTTGACAATTTTTAGCAGCTTCGCAACCGCTGGCATGTACCTGTACTCCAGTCCAACTTGTACTATCATATCTGATCTCGTTTTCGCAGCATTCACAACCTAAATCAAATTCAATTTAAGATAATCATGTAATATATGTATATATATGTTGAGATTTGGCTCCTTTGTTGTCCCATATTGGTTGGGGACAACAATTGAAGCAAAGCTCTTTCCTATATAAGGA
>JAOQMP010000005.1:16520518-16534149 GCA_027563575.1 Erythroxylum pedicellare
AAATTTCTTTCTATAAGGAACAAAATTCTTTTTGTAATGAGTATTGCTTTTAGTAAACCCTAAACCACTCTTATCATACCACTCTTATCATTGGGGTGTCTATAATTTCCAATCATGTCATTCGTTTTCTTCGTACTTTCAGTAAAGGTTGATAAGTCTGCTGAGAGAGAATTAATCCTTTGTTTCAACTAACTAATTTCCTCAGATCTATCAATAGATACTTTTTCTTCATATCGTCTACTTGTTTCTTAAGGCAGATGTTTTCTTTTTCTAGCACTTCCGTGTTCTTCAAGTTTTCGACAAATTTTCTTTTTAAGGATCTATACTGCTTTAGTATAATATGTGAATCTTCTAACAATTCTAAATATGCATCTTGAAGTTCATTAAAATTAGAAGTTACCTCCTCGTCACCTTTTTTTTGGGCTACCAAGCACATATTTACTTGTACTAATGTTTCTGAATCAAAATTAGATTTAGATGAACCCAAATCTTCCCAAGTTTCCATCATACTTTCTTTATTCTTCTTCAGTTTTCTTCTAAGCAATGAACAATCAGACTTATAGTGTCCTAGTTTGTTACACTCTTAGCAAATGATAGAGGTCTTCTCGTTCTTGACTTCTTCTTTGCTATTTTTCTTAACAGAAAAATTTTTACTTCCTTTTGCTTTCTTTTTCCACATCGTTCTGATCTTTCTTAAAATGAAAGATAATTCGTCATCATCTTCACTTGAATTGTGATCAGATTCACTAATATCATCATTCTTGACTTCTTCAATCTTTAATGCTTTTGATGATGAATTTCTATTTCTCTAAGTCTTGTGATTTTTGTGACCAGCCTTTAATGCTATAGATTTGTCTCCTCTAGGTTTATCTTCAGCATCAAGCTCTACTTCATGTATCTTCAAGGAATTAAGCAATTCATCTAGCTTTAATTTGCTCAAGTCCTTGGCTTCTTGTACTACAGTGACTTTAGGTCTCCATTTTTTTGGAAGACTTCTAAGAATCTTCCTGACATGGTCTTGATTATCATAGATTCTCCCAAGAGCTTTAAGTCCATTAATGATAGTTTAAAATTTTCCAAACATCTAATCAATAGACTCATCTTCTTTCATTGTAAACAGCTCATACTGATGTACAAGAATACTGATCTTGGACTCTTTCACCTAGTTTGTGCCTTTATGTTCGATGGATAGAGTGTCCCACATCTCCTTCGCAGTTTCGCATCCATGAACTTTATCATATTTACTTATGCTTAAAGCACAACTAAACAACAACTTAGCCTTTGAATTTAGTTAAAATCTAGCTTTGTGATCAGTTGACCATCTGTTACGAGGAATGGTATTTCCTTCATCATCTATTGGTACGTATGGTCCATTCTCGATGATATCCCAAAGATCAATGTGTGTGGATTCTATGAAGAGCCGCATCCTATCCTTCCAATAATGATAATCCTCACCATTGAGTGCAGGAGGTCTTGTGACAGAGGCACCTTCAGCTATAAAAACATATGATTTCGCCATGGATCTTTGTCCTCACTTTGTAAAGGTGGTTCTTGGAAACCGAGCTCTGATACTAATTGAAGTCAATCACACGTTAATATAGAATTCATGTACAATATACGAGATACACAAGAAGGGGGGTTTGAATTGTGTATTCTTTTCGTGAATACAAAAACTTTGATATTTCTTATTAAGATCTTTTTCAACTTGTTAAAAGAATACCACAAAAGTTATACAACAATAGTTATGTAGTTAAATCACAAATAACTTCTATATACTTGTCTAATAACAAAATAAATTAAAGTGAAAGATTAGAATATAGACGTTGCGATTTTTATACTGGTTCACCCCAAACCATGGGCTACATCCAGTCCTTAGAGTTCGTCTGAGATTTTATTATACTTCAACACTTTTACAAGTATTCTTTTTTTTCCCTTCCAGAGCCTCTTCAGGTCTCTTTCACAAAGTATTCTTTCTGCTATCTTAGCCTCTCCAGGCTCTTAGTCTTTTTTTTCTCTCACTAGAAAAATATTGTGAGCTTTTTGTTACAGTAGAGTTTGCTCTCTTGTATTGCACTTTTGAATACATAATTTTTCTTTGTACGTAAACACTTGAAAGCTAAAAGATTAAAAGTTATTCAGTCTTAGACTACGACTAGTATTTATAGCCTAAGTCTCCAACCGCTTCTTGATTCTTGATAATTGCTTCTTGATTCTTGATAACTGCTTCTTGATTCTTGTAGAATCCATTATTTAGTTGAGTTCTGTAACTAACTCCAACTAACTAACTGTCCGACGTACTAGAGCATCTTCATCGTTGTATCGTCTGTGTTTTCTACTTCTTCTGTGTTTTGAACTTCTTATGTGTTTTGACTTCCTTTGTTTTTTTGTGCTTCTTTTGTGTTTTGAACTTCTTTTGTGTTTTGACTTCTTCTGTGTTTTGTGCTTCTTCTGTGTTTTGCGCATCTTCTGTGTTTTCTACTTCTTTTGTGTTTTGCGCTTCTTCAGTCTTTTCCCCTTCTTTTGTGTTTTGCGCTTCTTCTATATTTTCCACTTCTTCTGTGTTTTCCAATTCTTCTGTGTTTTGCGCTTCTTCTGTGTTTTGAACTTCTTCTATGTTTTGTGATTTTTCTGTGTTTTCTGCACACTTAACACACTTATCAAAATATTCATTTATTTCTAATATTATTATTATTTGATTGTCACCAAAATTAATAATCGTGAAGTCCTCTTGACTTAACAATGCGCACTACTTAAGTCATTAAAAATGGAAGTTAACTCAAGTTATGTCGAAGTTGGCTAATCAATTGCAAACAAGTTAATAAACATTCAAGAATTTTCAACATAGATTCCTAAATTTCAGTTATATGGAACATACCCACCCCTACACCTAATCCATATATTGTCCCTAATGTAATTATACAAAGTAAAAGAAGCTAAAATAGAAAAGAGAAGAAGAAAGAAAGTTTCTTTGTAAGTTAATCGCCCAAGTCATGGGTTGGTGGGTAAGGAGGTTGAAATCCTTGGTGTGCCCAATATGCTGTCAAATTGTGCTCCATTCAGTGTATCTGGCATTCAAGTTGAGCTAAGCGAGCATCCAAGTTGGCCTGGGGAGGTTGGCTACCACTTGACGTAGGTGAGACAACCCAACTCTTTGTGATTGGACATGGGTTGGAAGGGAGAGCTGGACCTGGATAAGTAAAGGATATCCTTCCATGACTCATTTCAACGATGCCCATCCTATACAAATATTCCAAATCCAAAGGTTATATGGAATAAGCCACAAGCATATCAGTATTTTCAAGATCCAATAAATTCAAATTAACATCCAATTGAGTGATATATGACCTTAATATTAGGTTTGGATTTCATGTTTAACACAGATTGAAATAGAGTCAAAAACTAAAAACCCAAATTAACAGGAATTTGTTTGTTCATATGCCACAAAAAATAAAATTTAGCCTTAGAAAGTGTACCAACAGAATCCCGTCTCCCTGAAAAATTGTACGTTAAGAGTTGATATATTATTTTGAAAATAGGATTTTTTAAATATAAACTCTTAGATGCACTGGCATTATATGGTTAACGATCGGCAGGCCATGGAGTCCACAATTCAGAGGCATGAAAATTAGTATGATAATCACAATTGGAACTTACAAATGGTTCATTCTTAATTTCATCAGCTGATATAAAACCCATAGCAACGTTAAATCAGCAATAGATAACGCAAATTCCTTGCCCATAAGTCTAAATTCCACAATTCCCTTAGTAAACAAATCAAATTCTTTATGGGAGTTAAATTGAAAGGTGTTGTAAAATTCTTGTGTCGATTCAACATAAGCAGGATAGTCAACTTTAACAAATGCATTCTAACAAATTTGCCCAACCAATTGTTCAAAGGAATTATGAATTTATAAAGCATTAAGAGCATCAGGTAGAACATACTTCTATGGGTAAATTTTTCGTTGGCTTAATTATTGAAATCTATGATTGTCCTCTAGCAGTTGAAAAGTAATGAAATCCCACTTCATGAGTTCCATTGGCTTCTCCTTTCGATTTGCTTACCTTTCCTAGTTCGATTTCTAGTTGTAGGGCCTTGGGTTGGTTCCGAAATTGGAGGAATGGAGGTAGTCGGTGACGTAACTATGGTATCTAATGGAGGTTGAGTGTTATCCAATGTCGGGATTAATGAAGTTAACTGGCGTGAGTCACTCTTCTTGCACGGCATAATCCAAAGCTCTGGAATTTTACAGACTTGAAATCAGAAAAATAAAAGCATAAAACCAAAAAAAAATTTGGACAGGTGGGTGGCATTGGTTACGGTGGTAAGGAGGGTAAAAAGTTTTAGGTTGTCATTAGAATGATATAGGTGCGGAATAATTTTGTAATGGGTGGGTGAAATTTTAGTAGGTGAATGAAATTGGAGTGGGTAAATGCAAGTGGAAAGGATGACTGAAAATGTAAGCTTGAAATTGTATTGGGCGGGTGAAATGGTAATGGGTGGGCGGGAAAGAATTTTTTTATTAAACTAGAATTGAAAATATTAACATGTGAAAATAATAAAGGGAATGGAATAAAACTGATAGCTGAAAACAATTCAAATTAAACAAATTAAAAAAAGAAATATTGAAAATAGAAATAAAATTAAACATAAAATTTTTGGGATAAAATTGAACATACAATTTTTGGGAGGTTCCTAAATGTGCTTCTTTTAAGTCATTAGCTAGACATGTTTATGGACTTACTTGATCAGAGATTGATTGGGGCTACTAGCTCTATCTCTTTCACATCAACTAGAGTATTCTCATAGTATGGTTTCAAGCAGTGTCCATTAACCTTAAACATCTTGGAAGTGTCTAAACTTTGAATTTCTACCGCACCATGAGAAAATACATTAGTAACAATAAATAATTCAAGCCAGCAAGATCTTAATTTTCCTGAAAATAGCTTAAGCTTTGAATGATAAAGAAGAACTTTTTGTCCTACTAAAAATTACTTCCTTAAAATCATTTTATCGTGAAAAGCTTTAGTTTTTTCCTTGTATATTTTCGCATTTTCATAAGCCTTATTACGGATCTATTCTAACTCTTACAATTGCAACTTCCTATTGTTACTAGCCTCTACAAAATCCACATTTAACTACTTCATAACCTAGTAAGCTCTATGTTCTATTTTTACAGGCAAATGACAAGGTTTACCGAAAACTAACCTTTATAGTGACATGCCTTTTGGAGTTTTGCAAGCAGTTTGATACGTCCATAAGGTATCATCCAAACGTAAGCTCCAATCTTTTCTATTCGGATTCACCACTTTTCCAAAATTGATTTAATTTCTCAATTAGAGACTTCAGCTTGCCCACTCATCTGCAGATGATATGTAGTTGAAATATGATGTGAAATATTATGTTTCTTCGTGAATGTTCCAACAATTTTATTACAGAAATGAGTTCTCCCGTCGCTAATCATAGCTCGAGGTATTCCATTCTTAATAAAAATGTTAGATTTGACAAAATTGACTACAACTTTAGCATCATTTGTATGAGTAGCTTTCACTTCTATCCACTTCGACACATAATCCACAGCTAAAATGATATAAATCTTACCAAAAGAGTAAGGAAAAAGACCCATAAAGTCAATTCCTATATATCAAAAATTTCACATACTAGGATATTTATAAGTGACATTTGATCTCTTCGTCCCATACTACTTGTTCTTTGGAAACGATCACAAGACTTACAAAACATGTAAGTATCATAAAATAATTTAGGCCAAAACGAACCATATTTAAGAATTTTACAAGCTGTTCTTTTGGGGACAAAGTGTCCCCTACACACAGATGAATGGCAAAAATTTGATATGAAAGGAATTTCATCATCTGTAACACAAATTCTAATAATTTGATTAGCATACAATTTCTAAAGATGAGGTTCATCTTATATGTAATGTTTGGCCTCTCATCTAATTTTATCCTTTTCAGCTCTATATAAATCACTAGGTAAGGACTTAGTCACTAAGAAATTTACTATATCAACATACCATGGGATTACCTGTTAGATTGCAAAGAGACTTTCATATGGAAATTCATCTTGGAAAACAACAGATGTATTGGTTGGAGTGATTCGGCTGAGACGATCGGCCACCAAATTTTTAACTCCCTTCTTGTTGCATATTTCCAACTCAAATTCTAATAGGAGTAAGATCCACCAAATCAACCTTGGTTTTGCTTCTTTCTTAGTCACTAAATATTTCATAGTTGTATGGTAGGAATAAATGATCACTCGTGTACCCCATAGGTAAGACCGAAATATTTCCAACCTAAAAACTACAACCAAGAATTCTTTCTCCATCGTGGAATAATTTTTCTGAGCATCATTAAGTGTCATGGAGGCATAATAAGTGACATGAGGTACTTTGTCCACTTTTTGACCGAAAACTACTACAGCTATATAATCTGAGGCATTGCATATTAATTTGAAGGGAATGCCCTACTTTGGTGGATGAATTATTGGGGCTATAGTGAGTCGTTTCTTTAATTTATCAAATGCAAATTTGCATGGCTAATCGAAATCAAATTTCACATCTTTTTAGAGTAGTCTACACATAGGTTAATCAATCTTTGAAAAATATTTGATAAATTGCAGATAGAATCTTTCATGACCAAGAAAAGAGCAAACTTCCTGTACGATCGTGAGGTAAGGTAAAGATCTTATAACATCTATCTTAGCCTTATCAACCTCAATTCTCTTAGAGGAGACTGTATGACCCAAAATTATGCCTTGATCGACCATAAAATGACATTTTTCATAATTTAAAACCAAATTAGTCTCAATGTAACGTTTAAGCACTTTCTCAAGGTTAATAATGCATGTTTCAAAAGATTCTCCATAAACTGTATAGTCATCCATGAAAACTTCCATACAATCTTCCATAAGATTAGAGAAAATACTTACCATACACCTTTGAAATGTTGTCGGTGCATTACACAACCTAAATGGCATTCTTCGGTAGGCAAAGGTGCTGAATGAACATATGAAAGTTATTTTCTCTTAGTCCTTTGGTGCAACCAAAATTCGGTGATAACCTGAATAACCATCTAGATAGCAATAGTGAGATTTACCTGCAAGTCTTTCAAGCATTTGATCAATGAATGGAAGCAGAAAATGATATTTTCTAGTAACTGAATTTACCTTCCTATAATCTATGCAAACTCTTCACCTATTTTGAATACGAGTAGGTATCAACTTACTATCACTATTTTCTATTACAGTTACCCCAATATTCTTTGGAACTACCTGGATTGAACTTATCCAATTGCTAAATGGGATAGATAATTCCAGTATCAAGAAGCTTACAGATTTCCTTTTTCACTACCTCCATCATGGGTGGATTTAAACAACATTGGGGTTGCCTTACCTCCTTGGCTTCATCTTCCATCAAAATTCGATATACAAATGGTAGGACTAATGCCTTTTAAATCAGCTACTATCCATCCGATGTTTTCTTTGTGTTGTCTTAGCAACTGAATCAATTGTTCTTCCTGCAAAGGAGTGAGTTTATTTGAGATAATAATAAGTAACATACCTTGCTTACCCCAAAAATAGGTATTTTAGCTGGTTAGGCAAATTCTTCAGCTCCAATGTAGGTGGTTGAATCAATAAAGGCAATAACTTGAAGTTGTTTTGGGATAACTCCACATACGGTAATTGCTTCACCATTTGCTTGGTTTTCTCCAAATTGAAAAACATGGGTTTTCTCCAAATTGCAAAACATGGCTTTAAGTTCATTGTTGGGCACCAATGTCTCTGTGATTGATTGCCACTATAATGTATCTCCAATTTCAAAGATTGTCTCAAGTTCATCTCTTCCATTTAATGAAGAGTTTTTCTGGACCCAAGTGTCAATAAAATCTATAGAAATAATAGGTTATTCATCATCTGGAAATTTCATCACATTGTATATATTGAATTTAATTAATTCACTGTCAAATTCTTTAGTCAACGATCCATCATGAACATCAATTGTTCTAGTGGTTTTCAAGAATGACCTTCCAAATAAAATTGGAGTTGAAGAGGATACATCCCCACTACCCATCTATAAAATGTAAAAATCAGCTAAAAAACAATTCACCTACTTAAACCAAAATATCCTCTAACACGCCTTTTGGATAACCATTTGAATGATCTGCTAATTGAATCACTATATTAGTTTCTTTAAGGGGCCTTATGTTTAAGGACTTGTAAATATCATGAGGCATGACATTTATTGATGCACCCAAATCTAACATAGCCTTTTCAATTCTTAAATCACCAATTTTACAGGGAATAGTGAACATACCTGGGTCTTAACATTTAGGTGGTAGCTTTTTCTTTCAAATTATTGCAGATACATTCTCTCCTAATTGTACTTTCTCATCAAATTTCAATTTCTATTTTGAAGTGTAAAGCTCCTTTAGAAATTTAGCATAATGAGGAATTTGTTTAATGGCATCAATCAAATGAATATTTACTTGGACTTTTCTGAAAGTCTCCAATATCTCTTTCCCTTGCTCCTCTTTCTTTGCTTTGGCGATTCGACTAGGAAAAGGGGGTGACACAACAAATTTCTACAGATTTGAATGTGTTTTTTTTTTTCTCTTTTTTCCTTTTTTGGCTGGTTGGTTACTTCCTTTCTTGCTTCTTCTTTGATTTCCCTCTTAGAGATTTTTGGAAAAGGTTCCTTCAATTCTTTACCACTCTGTAACATAACAGCTTTAGCACTTTGCTTAGGATTGATTTTTGTTTGAGCAGAAAATTTTTCAGAAGTTTGTGCCTCTAACTGATTTATGGCTTTTTTCATTTAGCTAAATTGATTTTCAAGATTTTGAATGCTAGCTTGAGTATCTTGTTGAAATGTCATGGTGTTAGTGGCTAAAGATTTAACTATATCTTCTAAAGAGGACTTACCTTTGGAATTGGGTGCCACAATTGATATTGTTTAGGAACATATAGTTGCCTATATTGTTGGAAATTTGAAATAGCTTGTTGTCCTTGAGAGTTCCCATACTACAGATTTAGATGGTCACGCTAACCTAGATTATAGGTGTTCGAGAATGGATCATATTTCCTTTGAGTTTTCCCAACAATTCCTCCCACGACATTGACATATTCTAAAGTTTCTTCTTGCAAAATCAGGCATGCATCAGTAGAGTGTCCCAAAATTAAACATATTCTACACGCCCTTGCTTCTTCTTTCTTTATGACTGTGAATTGTTGCACCAACGATGTAAGATTGTCTAATCTCTTCTCCAATGCCAACACATTCACCTCATTCACTTGTTTTGAACTATGGCCAGGATGTATCCCAAATTGTTGTGTATTGGAAGCCATGTTCGCTATCAAATCTCTTGCGGCTACTGCTGTTTTGTCAACGAAAGCTTCACCACTTACAACATCAATCATACTGCTATCTGTAAGAAAAAGACCTTTATAGAAGTATTGAATTAACAGTTGATCATTTATTTGGTGATTGGTCAGCTCGCATAAAGTTTCTTGAATCTTTCCTAATATTCATATAGTGTCTTACCCATGTATTGTTATCACAAATTTCTTTTCTAATATTGGTAGCTCTTAATGTTGGAAAATATTTTTCAAAGAATAATCTCTTCATTTCAGCCCATGCTTGCACATTTTCTCCAGCGAAGTAATACAACCAATCTTGAGCATCATCTTTAAAAGAAAATGGGAAGGCTCTTAATTTGATTAGCTCATCAGTCACATTTGTAGGCTTCATGCCCATACTATATCAAATTCCTTCAAATGCTTGTAAGGATTCTCTCTTAATATACCTAAAAAAATTGGCAATAAATGAATCAGCCTTGACTTCAATTCAAAGGTATTGTTGTCCCCCAAATTTGAAAAATTGATGTAATGGGGTTATTAAGTGTCTGTAGGGGTAGCTAATTCATGAAGGGTGCAATTTGCAACTATCTTTTCTTTCTTCTGCATTTGTTGTCTCTATTTTGTCTACTTCTGTAACTTCTTGGCTGCCTTTTCTATCTCTAAATCGAATAGCAATTACATTAGCTTGTCTACTCATGTAACATGCATATACCGTCAAGAATTCCCTAGCAACGACGCCAAAATTTGGTAATGTTATCGCCTGCAACCAAATTAATACCAACTTTAATAATGAAATACATAGTTAGTGAAAATTGAGATCGTTCCCACAAGGAATGTATTGGTAAGTCTTTCACGAGTTAAAACTAAAACAAATTGCAAGGTTGAATTAATTTAACTTTAAGAAATTAAAATTGACAAAAAATAAAAATAAAAAAATAATCAGATTTGGAAAATTAATGAACAAACCTTAGTTTCGGATCATCTACATTATCAAACTAGTATGAATCATCGATACAAAATTAAATCCATTAACAAATACTCATTGAATGGTGTTCTCTTTTCAGATTAAATGAATAGAAACATGTATTCTAATCACTCTTATTAACTAACAACTTAGGTACGATCTTAAGTTTGATTAATTAATAGCTTTAAGAACTAAGAGAATTAGTGAGCAAGATAATGCATAAATAACATGTATTTAGTTTAGATAATGATCTTTCTTAGAATTTCCAATCCTTAATGTAAAAGATGGTAATCCTATTTGCCACTTTAGATTAGCAAAACTGAATGTCAAATCCTACTAATCTGACTGTAAATTAAATCAATCAATTTCTAGTTACATACCTTAAAGATCAATCAATTCAATCGTGAGATGTAATACGAAAGACACTTAATTTTAGTCAATGAAATAAACTTTAGTCAATGAAATAAACTTTATTCAGAAATCTCACATATACTAGATGATAACGTTGGTTTCCTTCAACCAAGAAAAAGGATTTAGCTACTTATAACATTGATGAAACTTGACAAAAAAATTAACGGAACATGTGGTCTCTATCTTTGCCCTTTTTCCATAAAGAAACGAAAAACTCCCAAAAAGCCCAATAAAAACGTGAAAAATGGTCTCCGTAAAAGGGTGGTCGTCCTCCCTTCTTAAAGTTATTTTATTAGATACATTTCCCTACAAAATCAAGTAGCAAATCCCCACATAAAGGAAATAATTTGATTCCCAAAATTATTAGAATCCTAAGTCTATCGAATCTCTTTCCAAATCAGACTGTGGTGATAAACTTTTCCTTTGCACGTACCCACGCTTAGTCAAAAACTTTTCTACAGCTGGAAATTCGAATTTCCTTTGCTTTTCTTACATCTTTTTTATTCAAATTCATCTCTTATGTGTTGAAAATCACTTAATAACAATTAAGAAACAAGTTCATTAATTTTAAATACAAATTTCAACACATTAAAGAGATTTATATCCAAAGTGAGCCAAAAAAAAATAACTTATCAAGTCTTAAAAGATGTTTTATTTCAAGTTAATGAATTGGTTTTCCTTGCTATCTTTTATGTATTTATATAAAAGAAGATAATTGTCCTAACTCTACATCTATTTTTCTAGGGAGGCTACTTCTTAATAAGTAGAATGAAATTAACGTGCACAGTGGTGAGCTCACTATAGAATTTAATGGAAAAATCATTAAATTTAATATTTATAATGCCATAAGATATCCTAGTTATATGTCATTGACCTTTGTTATAGATGCTATTGATCCTTTTGTACATGAATTGTTTATATTAGATGACGAGGACAATATATAGGTCATATATAGTAATAACCTCATAGAAAAAAAATTGCAAATTTTGTGGAAAGATTTTGTAATTATCTCTGATATTCAATATGCAATATTTGAGTTAGAACCACCTGAACCTATAAGGTATGGTATTACTAATTTTGAATTGCCAATATATTATGAAAAACTTCTTTCTTTTACCTTGTAGGAACTGAAGTTAGAATTAAAACCCTTTACCTAGTCATTTGAAGCATATGTTTTTGGGAGAGAGTGAAATCCTTTGGGTGATAATCTTTTACAAACTCATGGATTTAGAGAAGGAAAAGTTGATATGAGTGCTTAGAGAATTTAAAGAGGATATTGGTTAGACTATAGATGTTATTAAAGGATTAAGTCCATCTACTTATATGCATAGAATATTGATAGGGGAAGGCTACAAACCTTTGATAGTAGCTTAGTACATATTAAACCCACCTATAATGGAAGTGGTGAAAAAGAGGTATTGAAACTTCTTGATGTAGGTATGATTTATCTAATCTCTGATAGCAAATGAATAAGTCTTCTTCATATTATTCCACAGAAAATTGTTATGAATTTGATTAAGAATCTTAATGGTGAGTTAGTATCCACTCATGTTCAAAACGGATGGTAGGTTTGTATAGATTATAGGAAGTTAAATGTTACAACTAGAAAATATCAATTTTCACTTATGTATATAAATCAAATCTTGAAATGTTTGGTTGGTTGTCATCACTTTTGTTATCTTGATGGTTATTAAGTTTTTTTTCAATCAAATTCTTATTGCACTAGAAGAACAAGATAAAACCACTTTCTTATACCCATTTGGTACTTTTACAAATCAATGAATTTCATTTAGACTTTGTAATGAATTTCTAAAGAAGCATGGTAAGTATCCTTTTAGATTATGTTAACTAGTTCCTTGAAGTTTTTATTTATGATTTCACTGTTTATAGTAATTATATTATGAATATTTGGATAATCTAACCAAAGCATTTAAAACATATATAAAGAAAAACCTTGTTCTTAATTATTTAAAATGTCACTTCATGGTCAATCAGGGCATTATTTTAGGCCATGTTGTTTCCCCTTAAATAAAGGTAGATGTGATTAAATCCTTATCCTGTAAGTAAATGGGAAGTTCATTCTTTTCTTAGTCATGCAAGATTCTATCAATGCTTTATTAGACTTTTTTAAGATTGCTCAACCCTTATATAGATTGTTATAGAAAGAAGTGGCATTTGAGTTTGATGATGTATGTAAACGACTTGTTAACTTTCTTACCCATATTTCATCCATTAAATTGGAATCTTCCTTTTAATATTATTTTTGAAATGAGTAATTATGATGTAGGTGTTGTTTATAGGTAAAATGTTAGAAACACTTCTTATGTTATATATTATAATTTAAAAACACTTGATAGTGCATAAAGCAACTATACCACCATGAAGAAAGGCCTTCTAACTATTATTTTTGCTTTGAAAAAGTTGTATCCATTTTTTTTATCACTAAAGTAATTATTTATTCTAGTCATACAGTTCTCGAATACCTACTCTCCCAGAAAGAGGTAAAGTTAAGACTTATTTGATGGATACTCTTATTGTAAGAGTTTACATGACAAGAAAGATACATAAAATTTAGAGATTTTTATTTTTAATTTTCTGTTTTTGTTTTGTTTGTTTGAGTTTTTATTTCTGTTTTTTGGTTTTGGTTTATTCCAGTTTTCAAAATTTATGAAAACCATAAAAATAGTTTTTGTTTACTATTTCTGTTTTTTCATAATATGATTTACTATTATTTAATATATTATTTATTTAATTAAATTTAGTACAAATTATGAATAATTTAATTCAACATTATATATTTAATAAATTAAAATTAATTATCAATAAAATTATGAATAATTTTATTTTATTTAAAATTGATAATTAAATTATATGTAATTAAAT
>JAOQMP010000005.1:16544061-16559972 GCA_027563575.1 Erythroxylum pedicellare
TGTATGAAAAATTATATAAAGCATAAAACCCTAATTTTTGGAATTTTTTTGAGACTATATATCTTATACATGTCTTTTGCTTTTTGAACATTAGAGTTAGCCATCAAGAGGTTTACAATTAGGAGGTCAATTCTAAGGCTATTTACTTCAAATAATCAATATATAGATATAAAAGGATCAAAGGTTAGGCATCGAGAGGTTTGGGAATCCTGGGTGGTTAGTTCCAAAACTATCTACATCAAAGAATTAAGATCTAAACATCATATTATTAGATCAATCAATTGATAGAATTAGGATCATCATCTAGATTTATGTCTATCATATTGTCTTTATTTTTTCTATTGCATTTGTTATTATGACTATGATTAGTGACTAAATATTTTCTATATTTAGATAGGAAAAACTATATCTTTTTTTTTGCATCAATTGATTTGTTTTAATATATGGATGAGATATATTTCTTTAAATTGCATCTAATTAATCCTAATGCATGATTTAGTGATGCTAGTGATTAGATATGATTTTAATTAACTTATGGAAGCCTTGAGAGAGCCTACTTGTGACTGAACCATAACTTAGGTCATAATGGTTAAACGAGGTCTTTGGAAGAGACTACGTGATCTTTCTGGTGTTATAGTGAAACCTTTCAAGAGATTTCACAAATATTAGTACACTCAAAGGGGTGTTAGCAATGTTAGAGATATGAGTTAACCAACCAAAGAGTAGATAGTTATAGCTCCAAAGAGTACATTTTAGTCTATTAGAGATCCTATTAGTTTAGTTAAATATATTCATTCTAGGTTAATTAATTCAAAAAATTTTAAATAAGGCTAAGGAAAATATTTGTCTAAATATTTATATTTGATTTAACTTTTTCCTAATAATTTGCCTTGTTATTGATTCTTTTGGCTACTTATTTAGGATTTTGTTTGGTTTATAATTTATTAATCAAAATTCATAAAAATTAATTTTTTTATTTTAGTTTATACTAGATAGTAATTTTAGGTTTTCTAATCTACATCACTTTTTTAAGGGATTGGCTACTACTCAATATTATATTATTTGTTAACAAATGATGCACTTGCCTTAGTTGTGAGTAATATATTAACAATAGGAAAATTTATAACCTCGATAAAGAATAAAAATTTTGTTTACAAAACCCACTAATTTGATTGCTAACTGAGGATTTCTAGAGCTTGTTGGAGTAAGAATGTGACAATATGGACAACATCTGAAGATTGAAAAAGGAAGACAAATTCTGGAATAAAATGATGGTGGTGTTATTTTTTTTGTTAGTAGAGATAACAAATTGTCTTCTTCTTCTTCTTCTTCTTTTTTCAAATAAAAGAATGAAAGTGGGAGCCCTAAAATCAAGAAGATGGTGAAGGAGATGACATTCCTTTATTTGGATGATACCAAATTTTTTAAGGGAACTTAACGCTTATCAATGAAAAGAAAAAAAATGACTAAAAGGCATTTGGTGATCCAACAAACTTAATCTTTTCCTTTGAACTATTGGCTCACAAATTTACAACTTATTTCATAAAAAGCTATTTAAGGACAGTTGTAATTTTGATTAACCGAATAATTATCAATGTGTGTGTGTAAGTGATAAGAGTGAACGAGTTTGACATTAAGGTCTTGATTAGTAAGTATATTTGGTCCGCAGTACTTAGACACTGATTTTATAAGTTAATAAGTTAGAAAAACTTGAGGGATTATGATTGTAGTTAAATTGTTTCGTGAAGTTTAATGTCATTGACCCATTATTGCATATGTGTGTGTTTTGTTAATTATGTTTGATGTGTTTTTTTTTTTTTTGCCTATTCTTCTGTTTCTTGAGGACAAGTAAAAGTTTAAGTGTGGGGATATTGATAGTGGTAGGTTGCATAATGTTTAGTAGGTAGTTTAGTGTGTGTTTAGTTATTAAATTGAATAATTAGTGCATGTTTAGGTTAGGATTGTATTAGTTAGTTATATTTGTGTTTTAAGTGTTTTTTAGGTTAGAGCACGCTATTGGACTTTAATTTTATGCGTTTGAGGTGCCTTGATGTGTTTGTTAGTGTTTTAGGTCAAATATCAAAGAATGGAGGAGATTCAAAAGAAGCCCCGACCAAAACCTTGGGCCATGATCGTGACAAAAACTTGGTGGAGGTGCCATAATCATGGCCTTAGTTGTCATGATCATGACAGAAGCCTGGTGGAGGTGCCATGATTGTGGTCCATACAGAAGGCGCAGACAAATTTTTGGATTTAAGTTTTCGAGGGACTTCTTGGACTTTTTGGACACAAGAAAACCCTAGGATTTACCCTACCTGGAAAATAGTATATAAAGAAAGAGAAATGACCTAGAAAGGAGCTCCAACATCTTCCACTTTGAGAAAGATCCAAAGAGAGAAGAAGAAAAAGAGAGGAGGAGAAAGGAAGAAGGAGAAGAAGGGGCTACAGTGCTTCCATCTTCTCAATCTATTATGACCTTTCCAAGTGAATTTTCATTTCATCTTTATTGTTCTTCTTTTTTGATGTATAAGATGGATTTGATAGTGATGGATTTAGGTTTGATGATGATGTTCTAAACTTCTTTAGGGATTTGTTCTTGAGTCAATGTTAATGTGATTTCTTTTAATGTTAATACGTTAGGTGTTGTGATTATTTGTTGTATTTGCATGCTTTAGTAACAAATCGAGAGAGTAAATCAATAGCAAAACGATTGTATTGGATAATATGAGTTAAACAATCTAATAGATCATGCAAATAATCAAATCGGGAATTTAGGTAAAGAGAGATCTCGTGTGAGGACCTGGTTGTCTATTAGAAGGCTTAAGATCTTATTGTAATTGTGGGTTTTTTTTGTTAATTGAGATATTGCAAATTCTATAATTCAATTAGGGGTTATGATTTAGGATTTAATGATTATAACTCAACAGAGAGTAATTCACCCTTTGGAAGTCTAGGACTGATACCGTATTAACTCAAAAGTAATCATGTTAGCATTTGATCATAGGTTAAATTCCCTTTCTTATAATCGACTAATCTTTTTCGAGTGATTTCCCTTATTAGTTTGGCGATACTCAATTTGATTATCTTTGTGTGTTATTTTTAAATTTTTATTCCAATTAATCATCTTCATATGTTTATTTTCTGTACAGTTTTTATTCTCTTTTTAATAATTCTTTAGGCCTTAGATAAATTAGAATTAGATTAGCTCAATAACTCCTAAGGATCAACACCTCACATACTAGACTCATGACATGTGCGCTTTAGTATTTTGAAGGTTTTAAATATATTAAACCTTGCCTCACTTATAGTATAGATAGTGCTCCATCATAGGCCTCCAAATAGAGTAGTTTGTTGACATTAGCTTACCCATAGAGTTGTTTTCACCTTCCATCATGATGCTTTGATACCCCTTGTTAAGAACCATAAGACAATTCTCTTAAAGAATAACTAAAGATAAACAATAAAACACTCTTCAAATTTAACCAACAAAGCAGTATGAGAATAAGAAGCGTACTAACAAAACAAATACTAAGATTTATATGAAAAACTACTCAATGTAGAGGAAAAAACCACTGGTTAAACTGATAAGTAAATCTACTAAACATAAATAAGGATTTATAAATTTGTTTTCTCACCAAGTTTCAGGATTGAAACTAAAATTGATATATCAATTAAAAAACTCTCAAACTAATCCTAAAAACAATTAGAAAAGGATGAGAATACTATACCACTTACTCTCTCGTTGTTTTTCCTCACTTTTAGACTTTTTTTGTCACACTCACATACAATACTTACGTGTTTTATGAACACAAGCATGTATACGATCGTGTTATGTCTTCACCCTTCACGTCCTTTTTTATACAATTCCAGAAACTTAGACAGTTGATCCATACGACCGTATAAGTAAAGGTGTTACTTACCTGTGTCTATCCAGAAGAGCTTAATCCAACTGTCTGCCGTCTTGTTTTCACTTATTTGTTATCCCTACAAACTATAAACGCGTCTACGATCACTACATAACCTTAAAATAGAGTTGGACACTTAATAAGGCTGACACAAGTAGCTTCTCCCAGAGACAAGCCAAAGAAGTGAAAATAAGAAAGACTCCATTCCTCTATGCTGTGGTTTTATTTCAACCCAAGCGAAATGGTTGTGTAGAAACGTTAGGATATACATATATAATATGTAAAATACCCTTTTGACATAAAATCTGGTTGATCCCAGTTCTAGAGACAACAGACAAAGAAAATGGTTCAGTTTTATACGACGTATGTAAATGATATAATTACCATTGTAACATCAGTACTTGGACTGAAAATATTAATAACAATCTTCTATATGCTATTTGCTTATACTCAAACACTACAGTGAACGCCCTGGTACTTCAACGCAGTTAACTTGACGAAGTAGATTTTGAATGTCATCAACCCATTTCTGCTTGTGGATTTTGCTCTTGCACTTAAATTCCCAAAGACCCTGAGCAGTTTTCACACCGAAATAGACTTCTTCTGAGCTTTCCCTTTCTTTTCTATATGGCCATGCAAGTGTCTCATCACAAACTCCATAAACTACACCTATAAAATTCACATGTTAAATGATATAAAAACATATGATGGAGAAGCAATGTCAAACCAGATTATGAAAGGAACAAAGCTAACATTTATGTTTCTTGGAGAATGCTCCTCCAACATGTTTGCTTTTGATCTTAATTATCACCTGTAAAAAATACATAACATCATTCACCATGATCTTCCAAACTTTCCAATCACCAATCTCGTACCTGGGACTTCTTGTTGATGTAAACAGAGACACTTTTCCACCGAAGTACCCCTGAAAGTTTAAATAACAAAAGAATTGGCTTTAAACCTGAACTTCGCGTCCAATATGCTTTGTAGTATACATTTCTATAGAATTAAATATGAACTTCGACCAAGCAGTGAAAATAACACAACCTTTTCTTGTATGTTGCAATAGGTCTCCAACGCAGGGAGGACTTTGCTCTTCATATTGGCCACTTAACTCGGAATCCCAGTGATTATCAATCATGCCCTTATCATAAGGACTTATGGCTGCGTTTTTTCTTGTTTCTTTAGGTAATCTTGCTTTTAGAGCTGCTTCTCCTCTCAAAGCTAATTCAAAAGAACCAAAACAAATCTTTATCAACAATGAGTATAAAAACATGAAGACCAGGGAACAACCTTTAAATAATATTAGAAAAACCATAAATTTCTCATTTCCATGATCCATTGATTTGAAAAAGAAAACACAATAGCAAATAAGTGAATGGTTTTTCTTTCATTATGAATACAATTTCATATGAGGCTGTTAATTCTCAAAAAAACCATGACAAATTAGAAACTACCTGTAGCAGCTGCAGCAGTGAGGGTCATCAGATCACCTGCACTTTGGATGTCCACAGCCGATTTAACGACAGATACTACACGATCATGATCAGCTCCAGCTGATTCTGCTAGCTCAATGCAATATGATGCCAAAAGCTCCGTAGCTGAGGCCAGTGCCATGCTGATTTTGGAGGCAGAGGTGCTCGAATTTCCTGCAGCAGCCGCACCAGCCAAAGCTGCAGCTAAGCCGGCGACTGATATTGCCGAGTACATATGGGCATTTTCGAGTCTGGCCTTCTCTTTCTTCCTCACATTCCCACTACTCGACTCCTTTTGGTGGTGAAACCATCTTCCAAATGATCCTGTTCTCCTTGAAGTTAATGAATTTATGACCTTCCCCGACTGCCAAACAAGAGCAAAGCCATGGAAATTAGCGACTAGCGTCTGGGAATCCGATGGATATGTATTGTATTATGACTGTTAATGATTTAACAAAATAGTGAGCGAAAGGCAAAATTTTGGGAAAAAAAAAAAAGAAAATGACTTACCAGTTGTTGGGCAACTGTGGTTTCAGGGAATGTGTTAGAATTGTTGTCAACGAAAACTTGTTTCTGTTTCAGAGAAAGAGCTTTTGAAATCTCTGAGGCAGAAAGACTCCAAGATCTAGATAAAAATTCCATAGGCTCTTGTGGTGTTTGTGGTTGCTGGATCGTTGGGAGCAGTTGAACTGGTTCTGGCTCTTGGTCCTCCTCCAAAAAATCCAGCATGCAAGTATTCTTCCAAGCAGGATTCATTCCTTGTGATTGGTGTTCAAATGCCGAATTTTGCCAAATGAAACCGGTTACTCTTTTTTGATGAACCTATTTGTTCCCTGCCAAATCAGTAAAGGAGTTTAAAAGGCAAAACAGAAGCATACGTATTAACTAGATTTAGAGCTTTAAAAAGTACTTTCTTTGCATTGATATTTTTATCACCAAGAACATGATAATAAGGCTGTAGTTCAAAAAGTTCTAACTAATGGATTGGGAGTAGAAAAGTTGCTCCTTTATGTCCCAAAAAGGCTCTCTAGTGCGTGGAATGTTTCACACTCCAAAAGGAAGAAAACGAGGACAATGTTGAAAAGTGAGAAATTCTTAATGTTGAAAAGTGAGAAATTCTTCTGCCACTGCAAAAGAAACTGTATAAACTAGAGATGGATATGAAACAGTAACTGCAACTTGCTTTGCTAGCCTTTTAGGTTTTGAGCTGACGGCATCTTTGTGTGTGTGTGTATATATATGTGTGTGTGTGTCTATAAACACGGAGTATGGGGTATCCTTTTTATACAAGCTCCGCGAAGAGACCAAGGGACTGTACCATTGGTGGACAGAACAGTATATCTAGTGCTTTGAACCACCAAGAAGTAATATTATTGGGCTTCAACGGGGAATGGAAAGGTCCGAGAGACCAACCGGAATTCACGAAGCTTGGAAGCTAATATATGCATAGTTTAAGGACAATAAAGAAGACATCACCCAAAATAAAGAAGGGTTGTTGCAGAATAGTTAAGCAACTAGTCACAGACTTCCATGAGAAAACATTGAATTGTTCTGAATATCCTTTTTCTTTCTCTTTTTTCTGCGGGGCAAGATATCTATGAAGGCCAGGCTACGAGAACTGTCGCTCAACTTGCGTCATTCAGCTTTGGTCATTTGCTTACAATGTTCCGCCCTTTAGATGGTCATCCGTGATCATTAGTCAAGTAAAATTAAATTAATAATAACTAATTTTATAAATAAGAAGAAAATTTAAAAACTTTAATATAAAAATTAAACAATTAAAATAATTGGAGGAGTAAAGTAAGATTATAATTTATGAAAAAAGGATAGATACCTTAAATGACTTATAACAAGTTTTTTTTCTTTCGTCCACCCTCTTATTTTCATCTTATCACTTTCGTCCCTCGGCTAAACAATTGTGACAGTAGAAAATAACAATAACAACACTCTGTACAAAATTTGCTGAGATGTGAAGTCTAAAAAGATTCAGTAATACGTAGTCTTATTGATAATTAATAGAAATGTTGTATGAGGAAAATAAAAATAAATAAATAAATATTATTAATATGTATATGATTAATTATATTAAATCTAGTTAATCTAACATATAATTTGGACAATATTTTTTAAATTAGGCATATAATTTTAACCGAACTATAATTAAAATGATTAAGATTCTATGAAAAGTTTAGGAGAGATCTAAAAAAAATTTCTGGTTTAAGTTTTGAGAAAATAAAAAGCAAACAATTGTATTATGGGGGATGAAATCTTCTCTCTCAGGAACCTAGTTCCTAGCATATGCCAGAAGATCTCAACCACCCATTTCATTATGGTATGTCCATTAAATAAACAACATTGTAAAGGACATTTCCTATGTCACTCACATGTCATGTCAATCAAAGTTGAAATGATAAGGTTATCTCTAATTTAAAATGTATTATATAAATTAGATATTGGACTAGTTTAACTTAATTTAATTTTATATATAATTAATAAAATTTATGATTTAATGTAAAGTACTCTTTTAAAAACTAACAAATTAAATTATAGTGAACTAATTTATTAAATTAAACCAAAATATTATGCATTAAATACAAATTTAAATTAACTCTAACTTATCTAGCCTTAATTTACATAATGCTTATTAAATTGAGTATAACTTTTTCATCTGAATTTTGATTAAGATAATTCAAAATTCTTTATACAGCTTGGAAAGTGCTATAAAAACTTTTGTCTATTGAGTTTTTAGGAAATGTAAAAAGATGGCTAAAAATATGATCATATTTGAGGCGTGTTTGTTTAAATTGAATATAGAACAAGTTAAACTTAATTTATTTTTTTATATAAATAATAATATCTTATTTTCATCCAAAATACTCATTCAAAAATTAGCGAATTTACATCACGGTGGATTTATTTGTTAAATAAACCAAAATATTATTATTTTTATATATATAATTAAATTAAGCATACCTAATCTAATATTTAATTTGGAAAATGCTTCTTAAATTAGATATAACTTTCTCATCTAAACTCCAGTTAAGATAATTTAAGATTATAAAAAAAAAAGTTAGGAAGAGTTTTAACACTTTTGTGTTTAACTTTTTGATAAAATGTAAAGAATGCAAAAGAGGATATGGTCGTATCTTAGGGTGTGCTAGTTAAATAAACAACTCCATGAAAAAACATGCCTTTGGGACAACAAAATATTCAAGACACAAAAGTTTTATAGAATTTTTCAAACATTTTATAGTCTTTAATCATCTTGATCAAATTTTAGACGAGAAAGCGATATCCAAGTTAAGAAGTATTGTCTAAATTAAATATTAAAAATGCTTGACTTAATTTAGTTTTGTATATAATTGATAATATTTTGATTTGATTTAAAATCCCATTAAAAATTGACAGTTCAAATCATGGTGGAATCATTTTTTAAATTAAACCAAAATATTATCAATTATATACAAAATTAAATTAAGTCTAACTAATCTAATATCCAATTTAGACAACACTTCTCAAAATGAGCAAAACTTTCTCATTCGGACTGCGATTAAGATGATTCAAGATTCTATATAAAGCTTAGGAAGAGCTATAAAACTATTATCTTTTGAATTTTTTGATAAAATGTGAAGAACATGACCTAGAATATGACTGTGTCTGAGGACATGTTTGCTAAATAAATAGCTCTGCAAAGGGAGGACATGTTTGCTAAATAAATAGCTCTGCAAAGGACACATCGTAGGGAACCAATGGCCCTTAGACCATATTCTTCATTTTGCTTCAAAATATTTAAGATGGTAAAGTATTAGAGCATTTCCTAGATTTCTGTAGCATCTTGAATCATCTCAATCGAAGTTTGGAAAGGAAAGTTATGCCCAATTTAAAAAGCGTAGTATAAATTGGATATTGAATAAGTTACACTTAATTTATTTTCTACATATAATCAATAATATTTTTGTATGATCTATAATGTGCATTTAATAATTATAAATTTAAATCATACTAGGCTTATTTGTTAAGTTTAATCAAAATATTACAAAATATATACAAAATTAAATTAATGATAGCTAATATACTATTCAATCTAGATTATGCTTTTAAATTTGATATAACTTTCTCACCTAACCACTAATTAAGATGATTGAAAATTCTATTGAAAATGCTTTGGACAAGTTAGACTTAATTTAATTATATATATAATTAATAATATTTTATTTTATTTTAGAAATTAGTCGACCATAATTTTCACCCACCATATTGAGTTATTACAAATGTAATTAACCAAACAGGCATTTACAAAATGAAGTTTCTTTACAAAATCATATTAAACATAATTTAGAAAATAGACATTTAACAAACTCTATTAATTGAGAAACACTTATATATACATAATTTGTGATACGGGTGCGCACTCAATTGTGTACTATAGAAAATCTTTCATAAACATTAGTAAGAACCATTCTTTTATGGCAATGACAAGGAACTTATTATGATAGTAATTTTTGTATAGAGTTTGGTATTGTTTGTATTGAGTAATGATATTTATTTTATTATGTGATGATTATCTTTTATAGAGGTATGGTATTGTTTCTAACAAGTGATGTGGTATTATTATGGATTCATGGTACTTGGTTGTACTTATATCTTATATTAAAGTAAAAGTTGTATTTAATTATTTACTATGATGATTTTTTTTGTATAGAAAGGTGGTATTGTTTGTAAGGAGCAATGATATTGAATCTATGATATCATAGTATTGTTTGTACTTAGATATGGTACTTACATATTAAAGTAAAGGAGGTATTTATTTATCTAATGTAGTGATATTTTTGTATAGAGGCCTATTGTTATTTCTAAGAGTGATGGTGCTTTTTTATAATGGAAACATGGTTTTTTTTTTAATTCTTAGATGTGGTATTTACATATTAAAGTAAAGGTGGTACTTATTTGTTAAATGTGATGGAATTTTTATATATAGGCATGATATTATTTGTAAGTAGTGATATTATTTTTGTGTAGAATCTTGGTGTTATTTGTACTTAGATTTGATATTTACATATTAAAGTAAGAATGGTACTTATTTGCTTAATATGGTAGAATTTTTTATGTAGAGGAGTGGTGTTGTTTGTAGAGAGTAATAGTATTTTTTGCATATAATTATAGTATTATTTGTACTCATAAATATTAAAGTAAAGGTAGTACTTATGTGTTTCCTGTTATGGAATTTTTTATAAAGAGACATGACATTGTTTGTAAAGAGTGTTGGTATATTTTATACAAAGTCATAGTATTATTTGTACACAGATTTGGTATTTACATATTAAAGTAAAGATGATAACTATTTATTTACTATGATTGTACTTTTTGTGTAAAGATATGGAATTATTTGTAAAGAGTGATGATATTTTTGTATAGAATCATGCTTTTATTTATACTTAGATGTAGTATTTATATATTAAAGTAAAGGTGGTACTTATTTATTTACTATGATGATATATTTTATATAAAGTCATGGTATTATTTTTAGGGAGCGACAAAATTGTTTCTATAAAATTAGGGTATTGTTTATACTCATTTGTGGTCTTTATATATGAAAGTAAATTCGATAGTTATTTGTTTAGTGTGATAGTAGTTTTTTTTTTTATATAGAGGCATGGTATTGTCGATGAGTTGTGGAGCCTGATGGCAATATTTAGTTTCCTTGCATTGGTAGGAGTTGTATTTTATTTCTAGTAGGAAATAATAACAAAAATGGAAAGTTAATCAGTATCCTAGTCTGGGTAGGATTCTATTCCTATATGTTATTGTCGCCTAGGTAGGATCCTGTTTCTATATTTTATCATTTTACACCATAAGACAAGAGAGAATAAAATTTCTAACGTGACCCTGGACATTGAAACATTGTTAAATTACATAAAAATACTATGTCATTTAATTTTTTTCTTCAAATTTATTATTATTGTCCATTGTGACTGTCAATCCTAATAATTGATATCAGAGTGATGTTAGAAAATCAGAAGATTTACATTAATAGAGGACGATAAGGTAAAAGTTGTAAAGTTCTACATGAAGGAATTTGTGTTTTGGAAGGTATAAATTGAAGATTATTTGTACTAGAAAAGTCTACACCTCCATCTCAATGGGAAGAAGCCAGATTCCATGTGAAGGTCGATTGGGATCTATTGGACAGGAAACCATTAAAGGTTGTTTGGTTGATGTTGGTCAGGAATGTTGCATTTAATGTCATGAACTACATGTCCACTATAGCATTGTTAAAGGTATATGTGCAAGAAGCTATTGATGATCAATAAGGTAATTTTGATGTAGAGAGTGAAGGCTGAGCAGAATTTATTAGATAGGAAAGTGTCAAGTGTTGATTGGTTGATGTTGGTCAAGAATGTTGCATTTAATTTCATGAACTAAAAATCCACTACAGGATTGTGGAAGGTACACATGCGAGAAGCTATTGATGATCAATAATGTAATATTGATCCATCGGTTGTTTAATCTTAAGATAACTAATGGTGGTAATGTTACTGATCATAATAATGAATTTAAAGTGATTATTAGTCAAATAAAATCTGTTGAGATTGATTTTTACATCAATTTAAGCACTAAGTTTGATGTCTTCTTTACCCAATACTTATGACAATTTTATTTCTGCAATTAGATCTTCCTATGGTAAATGAAAATTAAAACTAGTTGATGTTTAGGATACAATTATTAGTAAGAGCATTTACAGGGGGAATTAGGAGAATCCTCTATTATTGTCTTTAGCACTGAAGGAAGGGGAATGAATAAGCAATAGGGTCAAAATAAACACGATAGATTAAAATTTAAAGGTAAAGGGAATTCAAAAGTCAAAGTAATTTTCTCTACTAAAACTATGATGATAAGGTTCATCTCAAGAGAGATTGTCCAAAGCCAAAGAAGAAACATAATCAATAGCAGGTCGATAATGATTCTATGAATTCAATAGAGAAAATTGAGAATGCTTTGGTTCTAAGAGTTAAAATTCCCATTGAGTCTTGGGTTCTATACTCTAGGGCATCATTTCATTCTTCTCTATTTCAAGAGTTGTTTCATAATTTTAAATCTGGAAAAATTCGAGAAGGTTTATCTTGCTAATGATAAGTTGCTGGAAATTATGAGAAAGGGGGATGTGCTAATCAAGACTTCTGGTGGGGACAAGTGGGTTCTGTAGGATGTCAAGTACATGCTAGATGTGAGGAAAAATTTTGAGCTCAGTTTACATTACTATAGAGTGTTTGATATAGGGACATTTTACACATGGAACAAAAATAGGGACATTTTACATTACTATAGAGTGTTTGAACATAGTCATTATAGCTAATGTTGACAATTCAAAGCTATGAAAATGTTGACAATTCAAAGCTATGAAATAATAGACTTGGGCATATGAGCGAACAAGGGATGAATTCTTTCAAAAGGCGCTTTGCTAGGTTTAAAATAAGTTAATATAGATTTCTATGAGAGTTGTGTCAATGAAAAGCAAAAGAAAGTCAATTTCTCAAAAGTGGGAAGAAGTCCGAAGGCAGAGAAGTTAGAGATAGTATGCATAAACGTGCAGGGACTTTCAACTGTTGCATTTCTTAAAGGCTTAAGGTAATATGTCACCTTCAATGATGACCACGACAGGAAGGTATACGTTTCTTTTATGAAAAATAAATCTGATGTATTTGCCATTTTCAAGAGGTGGAAGGTTGAGATTGAGAATCAAACTAGGAAGAAGATCAAATACTTTAGGTCTATCAATGGAAGGTAATATGATAAGATAGAATTATAGAAGTTTTGTGCTGATAGTGGGACCAAATTTATCAAGATGATTCCTAGAAATACCAGACAAAATGGGGCAGCTAAAAGGATGAACCAAATGTTTAGTAAGAAAGTGAAAAATATGAGGTTTCATGCAGATGTTACCAAAAATGTTATAGGGAGATTCAGTTAGCACATAAACATATTTAATAAATAGAGGATCATTAGATTTCAAAAGAGGTTTCATCAAGAGAAGAGGTAAATCTTTCACACATGCGAACTTTTAGCTATGGGGCTTATATGCACATTGATTCTCATAAAAGAGATAAACTTGATCTTAAGGCTTAATGTTTTTTTTATTAGATATGGTTCTTATAAGTCTTGGGTACCAATTTTGGGATGATAAAAATAGAAAAACATTGAGACATTATGACATGACTTTCAATGAGAGTACCCTATAGAAAGATAGGAACGGTGAAGTGAGATAAAAGCCTAAAAAGGTAGAGTTATAGGAAATCACAAAGGATGATTTTATAACCAGGTTCCATGAAAATCCAAAAAAATATTAATGATATGAAGTAACTAGTTACTCCTAAATTGGCATCAAGAAGGTCTACAAGGATAGTGCCATATTGATATTCTCCTTTATAATAATTTTTGATACTAACTAATGCTAGTGAACCAAAATCCTTTGAAAAGGATATGTAGGTGAGTGATAATATTAAGTGAGAGTAAGCCATGGATGAGGAAATGAGCTCCTTAGAGAAGAGTGACATATAGGAATTAACTAAACTACTTATAGGGAAGAAAACACTACTAATTGGGTCTATACAATTAAAGTAGAATTAGATATTAGCGTGAGATTTAAGGAAAGATTGATGGTTAAGGGCACTCATAAAAAAAGGGAATTAATTATGTTGAGATATTTTCTCTTATTATAAAGCTAACAACTGTTAGAATTTTGTTAAGTATTGTTACACTGAAGACTTGCATTTAGAGCAAATGTATGTAGAGATAACATTTTTACATGGAGAGCTAGTGGAGGATATATACAGGCAATAACTAGAGGGCTATATGGTTTAAGAAAGGAACATTTTGTGTGTAAGCTAAATAAGAGTTTGTACATTCAACCTCCAAGATAGTGGTATAAAAAGTTTGATGCCTTTATGTGTGGCATCAAGTTTAAAAGAAGGGAAATGGGTCACTATTACTACTTTAAGAAGTTTAATGGGTTATATTATTTTACTTCTGTATCTAGAGGATATTCTAATTACAGGTTTTAGAATAAAAGAGATTGATAATTTAAAGAGGAAGCTATCTAAAAGATTTGATATTAAGGATTTGGAAGCAACAAAGCAAATACTTAGCATGAGAATTTTTTGAAACAGATTAACCGAAATGTTGAAGTCGTCTCAGGAGTAGTATATTGAGAATGTGTTAAGTAGATTTTCCTATGACGATGCTAAGCCTAGGAACACTCTAGTGATAAGTCATTCCAAATTATTCAAGGAGTAATCACCTAAAACGATAAAGGAGCTAGAATATATGTCAAATGTACCATACATTTCTATAGCTGGTAGCCTAATATACACTATGGTGTATACTAGACTATAAATACCATATGTGGTAGGATTTGTGAACAAGTTTATGTCAAATATAGGAAAAGCACATTGGGAAGATGTAAAATGGATATTGAGGTATTTAATGGATACTTCGGGTATGGCACTTTGCTTTAGTAAGGACAAAGTGAAACTAGAAGGGTTCGTTAATACTGATCTTAATGGGGATTCTGACCCTAGTAAGAGTACTTCTAGGTATATCTTCACTATTGATGGTTTAGCTATGAGTTAGATGTCCAAACTCTAGAAGAGTGTTTCTCTGTCAACTATAGAGGCAAAGCATGTGGCTATATCTAAAGCTAGCAAAGAGATAGTTTGATTGCAAAATTTTCTAGAGGAAATAGGCAAGAGGCAACATGTCATCATGTTCTATAGTGAAAACTATGGTGCTTTACAACTTGTGAATAACCCTATGTTCCTTTCTAGTTGGTAAGAGTTGTATTTTATTTCTAGGAGGAAATAATAGGAGATATGTAAAGTTAATTAGTATCCTAGTCTAGGTAGAATTTTGTTTCAATATTATATTATAAGTTCTCAGTATATAAGGAGCCATATTCTGTCATTGTACACTATAATACAAGAGAGAATAAAATTTCTTATATGATCGTGGATGTTGACACATTACTGAACCATGAAAAGTATTATATCATTTAATTTTCTTTCCTACAAATTTATTATAGATGTGTGTCTATGGCTATTGATCCTAATAAATTTTTTTTTATATAGATGATAATTTGAAGGTACTTTTGTATAGAGTAGTTGTATTTGTATAGATTCGTGGTATTTTTATATCGGGTGGTGATATTTTTTCTCTAGATAAGTATTATTTACCATATAAAATGATGGCATTTGCAATATTAACTAAATATATATTTTTATATAAAATGGTGGTATTTTTTGTATAGTGTAGTGATATATTTTGTAAAAAGTGATGACAATTTTTATATAAGGTAATGATATTTTTCGTTTAGAATTGTAGTAATTACAATATAAAATAGCAATATTTTTAGTATTGACTAAAATTATATTTTATATAAAGTAATAGTATTTTTTGTATAGGGTGATGGTGTTTTTGGTATAGGGTTTCATATTTTCATATAGCATTATGGTTTTTTTAATGCACAATGGTGATAATT
>JAOQMP010000005.1:16570706-16581996 GCA_027563575.1 Erythroxylum pedicellare
AAATAATTAGAATAAAGATATATATATAAAAACTAAAATGGATAAGATATAAAAAACTAAATTAAATAAACTACAACTGTACAATATGACAATGAACTATTTTGTAATTTTTAAAAAAATTAGGGATTATTTTATAAATTTTAAAAATTATCCGAAACGGTATCCGGTATTAACCGATACCGGTATAGTACCGTACCAAAATCCAATCTGGTACCAAGTTCAGTACGGTATTCACAACATTAGTCTACACACTTCAATAAAATGGGGTGGTAGAGCACAAATACAAGCACTTATTAAACATGGCTCGAGCACTTAAATTTCAAGCTGATTTACGTTTTAAGTTTTGGGACAGATGCATTATAATCGATGTATATCTCACTAATTAGACACTAAAAGTCAAAAAGGATGTAGTTTCACAATTTATAAGTTTTGTCGTAGTTGCTTTGACCTGATCCTGACGGTTGCTTTATAGAAAGCAACAGTGTTAGCAACCGTCAAATTTTTAGAATTTCTTTCAGAATTTTTTTCATAATTAAAATGCAGGAAGAAAAATTAAATTAGCAACAAATAAATCAACAATAGAAATTTGGTAACACAGTTCGGCACACCCATTCTACATCTACGGGACCCTTATCCAGCTTAATCACTTTTACTGAAGTATAATAGTTTTACTCAAAGCTTTATTGAGCCGACACAACTCACCATTTGACATTATCCACTCATACTTACACCCTATGAAGCTATTTCACTCCCAATAATATGACAATCTCGTGCTAACCTCAACAGAGAATTTTCGCAATAATGAACGTTAATAAAAATGAAAAAATAACCCAATGATTAAATCAATAAAAACATAAACAAAGGAACACTTCTAGTCGAGAGACACTCCCTTATACGTGCAGCCTCATCAATATGAAAATATGGTAAGTCGTCCAACAAAAATCTGTTATGGAACTTATAGTTAATCTACGAATACCCTTACACACAGTAGCTAAGAAACATAAAAAAATGATGTAATTGATCACTGAAGAAACCCACGGATAGTAGCAATAAAAACCATCATAAAGACATATAATTAATCACCAAAGAATACCAAAATCGCAGTTGCTTAAATCAATAGATGGACTATATGTTTTTCACAAACAAAACTTTGTAATCAATCAGATATATGTTTCAATCAAATATATAATTGATCTCACAGATGCCTCAAACACATGGCTACTAAAATCATCAGATCTCACGTAATATGGATTGCCAAAATCATAATAAATCACTAAAGCATATCAATAAAAACATAGTCATATAAATCATCAATCAGATATATGTTTCATCACCTAAAACATCACAAAAATACGGCTGCACACTTAACAAATATTCTGCTCGTTTTTTTCTCACAAAAATGATAAACAGCTACCCAAAAATCTACATTTGTTTATATGGAACACAGCAACAAAGATTGCTTAAAATTACCAAAATTGCAGCTACCAAAGATAGCTCAAATTGCCCAAATTGTAGTTGCTGAGAATAACTTAAATCACCAAAAAATTAGTTTGCATAATCTTCATTAAAAATGTTGATCTTATCTCCAATAAATCCTATCTTCTCTAGGATTTTATTCTCCACACTATTTTATCTTCAAGAATCCCACACAAGGTAAAATTCTTATCATAATGATATAACAATATATCCAACTACAAATAATGCCTAAAAAAATTAATTAGCTATCTTAACAACTTTCCTCTTAATAAGATAATTGGACACTCCCCCTTAATCGAACATCAAGTTCCAACTAATTGAACACCAAGTCCTAATAATAATCTCAAGTAAATAATCATCCAATTTTGTCCTCTTGGAACAAAAGAATGCCAAAACAAAGAATAAGGAGGCATAAAAATTAGCAGTAGATGCAACTAAAGAATCATAACCACGTAGTGAACTAGTAGAAGGCTAAGATGACAATTTATAATTAGTCGAAACACTAGCCAACATATCATTATTGACATCAAAGCCATCAACATAAGACTAGTTAAATTCATAAACCCCAAAAATGTATTCAATTAATCATAATCAAACTTAATCAACCTCTCCATCGCATAAACCATATGAAAGCATACATTTGTATCATCTAAAACACCTTTATCCAAATTGTAGTAAAATTCTCACACCAACTTAGCATCAAAATTTGGCAATAAAAAAGTATGCAACAAATTCCTCTCAGTTAAAAAAGCATCTAAATTAAATTGGTTATACTCGGCTAATTTTATAAGATGACCAAGAACAAACCGGTTGAAGCAAGGGTATCACATTGTTATAAATTGACAAAGAGATTAAGTGGCCAACGATGATCATAACGAAAAGCTAAAATAATCAAAGATCATAACGAAAAGCTAAAATAATCAAAGGACAAAGCTTGCAATGGATAATATGTTGAATAGAAGAGAAAATCAAAAGGGGATCCAACACAAATCCATAACCAATAATAATCAGTAAATAAGCCTTTTGACTTCAACAACACTTTTCCAATAGTTGGTGCATCAATCCTAGAATCTAGATTAGATGCACTCCATCTTTTGTCCATAAATTCATTCATGACAATGGCATTTTGTTTGTACAACATTGGAGAAATATAACAGACCCATAACATCCAAGACATAATGTCATTCTTGGCTATTACAAATCCTCTAAGAGTAAGCCGATAGTGTACTAAGTTAAGACAAACCATATCAGTGATTCCACAAATGATAATGAGATTTTAAGTAACCAGATTGGTAATCTATAAGTCAATGGAGGATAAAAAAAGAAGTCCCTTTGCGTATGAAACATAGGTAGACTGAAGACTGTCATTGCAAATTCTGCCAACCCATTAAACATCACATTAATTAGACTAAAAATAATGCTCCAAAGAAATTTTTTCCATTTTGCACTGTCCCAACTTTGTTGATATTTCATCTATTAAAAGAACCTTTGTTGGTCCTACTAGTATCTCCCTTGTAGTCAGACATTTCTTTTTTCCTCCAGATATACCTCTTATCATCTCATTCTCAACCTTAATATCTACAAAAATATCCAACCCCATTGAAAGCATATTGCCTAAACTTATACAACCCATGATATAGAGACAAACTATAATGAAGCTTGAAAAATCCAAATCATAGAAAAGTCGAATCTTCCTACAGATCTCAAACCAAGCATCAACATTTTCTCGACATAACTCCGTAAATCAAAATCCAAAAGGTAAACTCTTAAATCATCAAGCAAAGCCTCATTTTCACATCAAATATAATATTCAATAAGTAAAGAAAAAGCCAAACACACACCAATCACCTGAACCTTAGAAAACTCATAAATTAAAAACTTAGAAAGCCTAGATGTTAAATCCTTCGGATCTCTTTTTTTTACTTATTTCAATAAACTTTAAAGTTGTAAGGCACTAATCTTATCAATAACATTTTTAATAGGATGAGCCCATCTGATTTATGAAGGAAGATCCTTATTGAAATCAAGTTTTCTTAAGTTTTTGTTATCCACCAAGTCTATTTGTGCATCAGATGTCTGGTTGGTCCCATCTAAGGATGGAACCAACTAGTCCTCTGTCTGGTTGGTTTCTTTTATGGAAACAACTAACTATAGATCGAGACTGTTTTTGAAACGGGGAAGTCCATCCATGTAAAGAATGCCTATACCAATTGTCGTTGCTTTCTTCCCATCACCAAATGTGTTGTAATCATCCATACAACTTTGATAATCCATCAAGTAGCTTCTTTCACCTGTCATATGTTGTGAACACCCACTATCAAAATACCATATATTGTGAGAAGTGACACACCTTGATTTAAGAGCCACAAGTGCTTACAGTTGGTTCTTTCTAACTCGGATCTCCTTTGGTGGCTTCTCCTATTGAATGTTCTTCCAAGAATGTTTTAATTTTCTATTTTGAGCATTATGGAATAGCATTTGCAATAACTTGTAACAATTTGGCCTTTTATGATCCTTTACACCACAAAAGTGACATGTAGACATGAACTTTTTTCTTCTTTTTAGTATTTTTCCTTGCTTACTTGACAAATCTAACTTCATCATTTTGCTTATTATTCAACTTAGCACATTCACCTTTATAACCAATACCTTGAAAGTCCACTTTATTTTTACCAATTTTCAGCAATTGATCTAACTTCTACCACCATTCAACATTCTTATTCCTTTTTTAGTATTGACCAAATTTAGTTTTAGTTCATCAAGTTTATTTGTTGTTGACAACAAGTTCATCTCTAGATCATGAATGATGTCCTTCATAGCTAAATTTTCCCTATTTAGTTTCTCATTTAGCTTACACGTTTTCACCCACTTGGCATACATTAATTCATAGACCTTGTAGATGTCTTCCTTTTTGAATTTTAAGTAGTTGTCATTGCTTTCACAATCTAAATTTGAGTTTAGTACTAAGACATCTATATTTTCATTGTCAATTTCTTCATTGGTTGCTACTAAGGAAGCAACTGAACTTTTATTGTTTAAAGCAACCAACGCAACATGATTACTCATAATTTCTTCTTCGTTGTCGTAATCACTTTCAGATTCATTTTTACTCTAGGTGTTGGTGTAAGACTTCCCTTTTCTCTTCTTAAGAGAATGAGCACATTCTGCTTGCATATGTTTGAAACTTTAGTATTCATGACATTGAATCTTCTTTATTTTCCTTTCACCTCTTTGAGTTTTTTCCTGTTGTTGGAATTGTTGTTTAATGAACTCCCAACATTTTGTTTGAACTCAAGTATATCTTTCTTCACCTTCTTTAACCACTTGTTGAAATTTCTTATTAGTGACACCATTCGTCATTTTCATCATAATTGTCTCCTAAATCATTCACAAAGTTAGCAACTTCATTTTGTAAAGCCAACCTTTTGTTCTTCTCATACTTATCTCTCAATAATTTCATCTGAAAGTTTATAAGAATCCTAACTACCTTATCCAAAGATAACTTATTAATGTCATGAGCTTCTTCAATGGTTGCAATTTTCAGTATAAATCTAAAAGGCAATGATCTCAACATCATCTTCATAAGTTTTAGATCTAAATATTTCTTACCAAGTTGATATGGTTTGTTGGCAATATCATGTAGCTTCTCATGAAATTCTCCAACAGTATCACTTTCCTCCATCTTGAGTTCTTTAAGTCTAGTGGCCAACATCTGTAGTTTCGAAGCTCTCACTAATTTTGATCCCTCATGGATTGATTGCAGAGTATCCCATGCTTCTTTTACAGATTCATAGGCTAATATCATTGAAAAGAAACCTTCATCTATTTCATTGAAGATTACATGCATTGCTTGAGAATTACCAAGCGCTCCCTTTTCTTTAGCTCTTTACATTTAGATAGATCTTTAAGTACTGCTTAATCCTTTTCATCAATCGTTATTAGATGTGCAACCATTCAAAATTGATGTCTGTGCTATGTTTCTTTGAGCATGAATAAATACTTTCATCCTTGATTTCCAAGAAGGTAATTAGAACTATCTAATAACAGTGGCCTAGTGAATGATGTCCCTTCTCTAGTAGCCATGATGACGAAACACTAATCTACACTAACTTGACAAACCAAGTTTTGATTACGTGAACATTGCTCTGATAACAATTCAAAGTCCCAAAGGATATAGTTTCGTAAAGATCCTGTTTTACCTCAATTGCTTTAAACTGTTTCTATTGGCTGCTTAATACAAAGCAACTGTGTTAACAATTGCCAATTTTCTAGAAAAACACAAATGGAAAAATTAAACATAAAATGAATAAATTAATCACCAAAATATAGTAACACAGTTTGGCATACCTAGCCTACGTTTACGGGGCCCTCACCACTCACCCTTGACACTATCCATTCGTACTTATATCCCATGGGAGTATTTCACTCCCAGTAACTTAATCACCATGTGTTAACCTCAATAGAGGATTTTTGCAATAACAAACATTAATAAAGATGAAAACAATAACCCAGTGCTTAAATCAATAACAATATAAACAAAGGAACACTTCAAGTCGAGAGACGGTCCCTTATATGTGCAACCTCATCAACCTAAAAACATGGGAAGCCGTTCAACAAAAGTATATTGTGAAAATTGTAGTTAGTCTGTAAATACCCTCACACACAGTAGCCAAGAAACATCAATAAATCATGTAATTCATTAGTGAAGAAACCCATAGATAATAGCCATAAAAACCATCATAAGATCATATAATTAATTACCAAAGAATACCAAAATCGTAGCTACTTAAATCCATAGATGGACTACATGTTTTTCATAAACAAAACCTTGTAATCAATCATCAAAAGCCCACACGCATAGTAACCCCACCAGTCTTCAATCAAATATTTGATTGATATCATAAGTAACTCAAATACAAGGCTACTAAAATCATCATATCTCACATAACATAGACTGCCAAAATCATAATAAATCACTGAAGGATATCAACAAAAATGTAGGCACATAAATCATCAATTGGATATATGTTTCATCACCTAAAACATCACAAAAATATAGGTGCACACTTGACAAATATTGTGCTTGTTTTTTTTTTCACAAAATGATAAGACATCTGTCCAAAAATCTACATTTGTGTATATGGAACGCAACAACAAAGATTGCTCAAAATCACCGAAATTGTAGTTGCCAAAGATAACTCAAACTGCTGAAATTGCAACTGATAAAAATAACTCAAATCACCAAAAAATTTGCTTCATAATCTTCGATAAAACATGGTGATCTTATCTCCAATAAATCCTATCTTCTTTGGGATTTTATTCTCCACACTATCTTATCTTCATGAATCCCACATAAGGTAAAATTCTTATTATAATGATACGTCGAATATATCTAACTACAAATGCCTAAAATAATTAGTTAGATATCTTAACAAATATCTTCATAATGATATACCAAATATATCCAACGACAAACGATGCCTAAAATAATTAATTAGATATCCAATGAAAAATAATGCCCAAAATAATTATTTAGATATCCAACGACAAATAATGCCCAAAAGAGGTATAAAATTTTTAATTTCACACATAAAAAATCTATGTGAGTTATGATATCATTTTTCATTAGTGTATATTTCCTTGTATGTCTAAGGAAGATCATGCTAATTCACTCCCTCTTCCCTTCCCAATAGATGACACCACCATTATGGATCTCTTTACTTCCTCCCTATTACCTTAAATACCCAATATAATTGAAACCACTTCACCACCACTCAACCTTACAATATATCCAATTACATTCACCCTAGTAGCAACACCATTAGCTAAAGCACTAACCACAATACATTCTTTACCTAAAACACTTGCAAATGATCTTTCACCTATCATTCCATTAAAACTACCCAAAAGAAATGTTCAAACACATCTAAAGTTTAAAGACTATTACTACCCTTAAGCTTAAATTCTTTCTAGTTCTTCAACTCTATGTAAAAAGGATCTTCTTGAAAATATTCTTTATTATAATATATTTAAATATTTTCATTGTGCGTTTTTTTGGCTCTTTATCCTCTGATATTAAGTCTACTTCTTTTAAGAAAAATTTTAAGTTTCTTTAGTGGATACAAATAATAGAAGCTGAACTTTTTACTTGATATTAAACCTACTTCTTTTAGCCAAATTGTTAAGTTTCCTTAGAGGATACAAATAATAGAAGCTAAACTTTGTACTTTGGAAGAGACTAAAACTTGGTCCATTATTCCACTTCCTTTTTTTATAGGAATCTTATAAGATTCAAATAGGTATTTAAGATCAAAAGATGATATGATGGAGGCATTCAATGATATAAAGCTCACTTGGTTAATAAAAGTTTTTACAAAAGTTGAAGGAATCAATTATCATGAAATTTTTGTTTTTGTTGCAAAATTGGTGACAGTGAGAAATTTATCAAATATTAGAGCTACTAAATGATGGAATTTACATTACCTAGATGTTTAAAATGATTTTCTTTATGGAAAGCTTGATGAGAAGGTTTATTTATCTAGACCATCTTGGCATCCTTGGCATAAGGAGTCTTCTTTAGTTTACAAGCTTTATAAATCTTTATATAGGTTAAAGTAAGTATCTTACAATTGGTTTGCAACATTTTTTTATGCCCTCTTTGATTTCGGCTTCATTTTGTCACATGTTAATCACTCTTTATTTTCTCTTTATTATAACCTTTTTTAATGTGTCCATTTTAATTTGTATGGATGACATGATTATTACTGGTGATAACTAACATCTCATTAGTTAAGTTAAATACTTTCTCCTTAATCACTTTTGTATTAAGGATTTGAACCCTTCTAAATATTTTGTTGGCATTAAAATCAGTCATTATAGAAATAGTCTTATTTGAGTCAATGTAAATATATTCTTGACTTAGTTTTTGTTGCTAAAATTATAGGTTCTCACACAATGGATACTCTAATGGAACTTAATCTTAAATTGACATATTTTAATGGTCCTTTATTCGAGGGTGACTAATAAGATTACTTTTTTATCATTTTGGATATTAATTACCATATGCTAATTATGAATATTGATTATATCTTAAAGATTAGCATATCTTTTGTTTTCAAATCATCTTTGGTGAATCTAAACCTTAAACAATTCAACACAAAAAGGTGTAGTTAGAAGAATAAAGCTAACAACAATGGCTTTAGAGATTAGGCATGGGTAGTTTAAGTGGAAACTATAACTTTTAAACCTTGATTTTGCAAGAAAAAAGTGTGAAAAGTTGTTTAAATCTTATCTTGACCAGGTCTAGAAGACAATCAATGAAGCTATGATATATGGGAGCCAAAGAATCACAATAAATAGATCTCAACATCATCAAAATAAGTGATCATTTTTAGCTGATTTATAATATGCACAATTATTTTATTTATTAAAATGATCATTTGCTAGATTAAATATTGTTCCTTTAATAATTGTAGCAATTAGGAGTTTTTAATTTTATTATATCATACATTATTAACTTTTAGGAAAAGCATTTAATTAGATTAAATGTAACCATAAATGTTGTGTTTCTTCCTTTGGTAGTCTTTCTTTTCTTAAAGCTTTTGTTTAATTAAATTTTGAGTCATGTATGAGGTTATTAAATAATTAAGGTTAATTGAATTACATTTTTTATTAACTAATCTTAAAGAAAGAGAAATATTTAATATCACATTGAATATATTATTGATGAAATAATTATTTTTTATTTCAATGATCAATTGTAGTTCTAATGGTGGAAGCAACCATAAAGAGAGATTTGTTTTATCAATAATGATTGATAAAATATAATTCCTCACGAGATCAATTTTGACTTTCATATACTATATTTGCTTTATTGCAAGAATTTAAGATTTAATTTGGGTGCAGATGAAAATGTTAAGCAAGTTTTACAATTATAAATCCCTCAATATTTTGTAAGCGCACAGGTCTTAAGTGTAGTAGTTGAGGTATCGGTCCCACGAGGAATTAGCTAAACTAATTGAATCTAAACTTTGTCTAAGGTTTTAAAATTGTAATTAAAATGAAAATAAAATGAACAGAAAATTAAGCAATTGAATATGGATTGATTGAAAATTAAATTCTAAAATTAATACAAGGAAATCAAATTGAGCACAACCATTTAACAATCAAAAATTACATAAGGAAGATTAACCAATTATGAGAAGAGGGGCTTTATGTTATCGTCAATTGCTAACTTAATTACTTTTAAGTTAATGGGTATCGATCCTAGACTTTCATAAGGTTAATTATTCTCTTTAGAGACCTAATCATTAAACTATAAATCATAATTCCTAATTGAATCCAAAGTTCTAAATTTGCAATATCTCAATTAACAAAACAACTTATGCTCTAATCAGTCCTTAATAATTCTAATAGATAATCTTGTCCTTACACGAGATCTCTCTTCATATAATTACTGATTTGATTGTTTAAGTGATCTATTAGGTTGTTAACTCTCATTACCCAACCTAATCATATTACTATCAGTTCACTCTCTCAATTTGTTATTGACATATGGAAAAAATGACAAACAATCACAATTCCCAAACACATTAACATTAAAGGCAATCAAATCACAATCGATTCAGGAATAAATCATAAATGAAGTTTAGAACATCCTTAAACAAGTATTCATCATCCTCATATTCATCTCATTTATCAAATGAAATAAACACAAGAAGAATAAAGAAAATTAACTTGGAAGGAGAGCTGAAGTGGCTGGCAGTAGCATCTCCTCCTCGTCTTCTTCTTCTCTTCTCTCCTCTTCTTTCTTCCTTAGCTTTTTTCTCTACATGACAAGATGGACGCCCTTGATTAGGTCATCTCTTTTTCCTTTTATAGTGCTTTTGCCTTTTAGGGTAAAAACTAGGTTTTACCCATGACAAAAAGTCCAAAATGACCCTTCAAAAATAGAAATGGAAATAGATCCTAGTATTTGTATCATGCCTAACACGATCGTGGCAAGTATGTCATGATATTGACACTTTGGTCATGATTATGTTCGTGGCAATGGCTAGGTTGGTTCTATCTGATCTCTAAAATTAACAAACACATCAAAATACCTCAAATGCACAAAATTGAAGTCCAATTATATGCTCTAAACCATATAACACTTAAAAAAACAAACACATAATCACATTGACACAATTCTAAACCTAAACATGCACAAATAATCTAATCAACAACTAAAAAAAACATTAAAATACCCATTAAAATATAATATAAACTATAACTATCAAAATCCCCACCCTTGAACTTTTTCTTATACTCAAGCAAAAACACAAATACAAACACAAACACAAACACACCCAAAAATAAAACATATAAGCACATTTATACAATGATTATACAATGGCGTTGAACTTCATGAAAATAATTTAACTTTAAACACAACCCTTCAAGCTACTCTAATTTATTAGCTTATACAATATGTGACTAAGCACTTTAGACTAAATGTACACACTAATCAAGACCTTAACGTCATATTCAATCACCCTCAACACTTACATACACACATTGATAAGTAAGAGTTAATTGAAATTGCAAACATTACTATCTTTTCATAAAAATTCATGTTATTAACAAAGATCAATATGATTTATTTATTAAAACACCATTTTGTTAATTTTCTTTAAAATTGACCTAGTTTTTTGACGTGAAGGCAAACATTTGTGATAAATGTCCCCCAAGTACTCAATAAGTTTAATGATTTTAAATTGCATCATAAGTATTGCATTTATTGCTTCTTGAATGAAATGAGAAATTGTTATATGTT
>JAOQMP010000005.1:16583665-16614704 GCA_027563575.1 Erythroxylum pedicellare
TTTCATGTCAATAATTACTAAGTGTTATGGAATAATTTCATAATCAATTAAGCATTTGTCAGAAATTGTTTTCTACTGGTGTCCAATTTCTATTGTATGCTAATATAGAAATTATTTGGCTACTAATATGTTACCTATAGATCTATAAAAAGCTTAATAGGATAACCTAAAGAGTAAACTCAAATTTAAATTTGTGAACTTTTTGAAATTTGGGGTGTAACACCCCTATACAGAACCTAAAACCACCCGTATACATGGAATCCAAATTCCTGTACATACATTCATGACATACATTTTTATTCATTTATAGGGATTGTCATCACACATTTGTCTATTCAATGTTGTACATATACATATTACAAAATTTAATATCACTTAACATTACGAGTAGTATTACATCTTTACATTTATATGATAATCCAAAAGAAATATTACATATAAATTAAATTCTTAGTTACAAATTATTGAGACATTATAATGTCCTTTATTACATATACTATCAACTTTAACTAAAAGATACATTCCAAAAGTACATTTACTTCTAGCAATTGGCCTTGATCCCTGTATATGATCTATGTGCCTCACTCCTATTACTTAGACCTACATAGATCAACACTTGTGCTAAGCTTAGTTGGAAAACACTTAGTTTGGATGACCACTCACAGCAGTCATCCGCTAAGCACACACATTCATGAATATCATAAACTCAAATAAATTATGATGGCATAATTAATCAAGGCACATGATGCAAATAAGCTTCAATATATTATTTATATGTCGTAAATTCACATTTATAAGCCAAATATTAAAATTCAATGCTCATCAATATAAATTCATATTGTCATGTTGTATCTCTTATTTATAGTTGTTTAATTTAATTTCTATATTAGGCCAGCAATTCCTATGGGTGTGGATAACGAGATTTATAGACAACCAAAGATATCAAACTATAAAAACCTAAAAGTTTCAAACTATAGATACTTGAAGGTATCAAACTATAGTTACACATAGGTAACAAACTATAGATACCCACAGGCATCAAACTATAGAGACACTATAGTCTCGAAATGAAGACACCATTAGTGTGAAACTGTAGTAGCTGCACTGTAACCCTATAGGCATGCTTATTTATCCACCACTAAGACAATAAAGGAGGAACGATAACATTTTCTTTTAATCATTTTCTAATTTAATAATTAATATATTGACAAATCATATGATACTCATTTGAAATCATAAAATCTGTATTTAAATTTATACATGCAACTCATAACTAACTACCATTGGAATATTATACAAATCACATGTACTCTTATGATTTATTTTGTATATGTTTTGTTCAGTCGTGTTTCTCTATATACATTCACATACTTCCATTATAATTCTTGTACATAATTTAAATAAAAATCATTTTAAATTGTACTTAATTATGTTCATAAAAATTAGTATGTAAACCTGCATAGTCATACTATACACATATAAGCAATAAGTATGCATATAAATCATCTATATACATGTAAATTTCCTTTAGCATGCATTATGATCAATCTTAAATTTCAATGTTTAATCACACAATTCACATACAGTAATTCATATTTCATTTATTTCTAAGTGTTTGCAAAGTTTAATAAACATCTGAAAAGGTTTGGATGTGATTTGGTAAAAATCAAAAGGAAAAAACTCAAAATAATGCAATTTGGGCTAGGCACATGGTGGGGCATCAAGGGCCTCACAGTGAGGAAGGAATCCCTAAAAATGGGCAAAAAAATCAATCAAAAATCAAATTGAATGATGGGGAGGATTTTCGTTTCCTACGCATTATATCCCCTACCTAGAATTCATACCTCCACTTGTTTTGTACTTTTCACATAGAGAACATTCCAATTAGGCTTTGAGTCCTTTATAGATCTGTTTCTCTATGTCTCTAGTTTCCATATCAGGAAAAATTAGGCAATTTTGACTTCTAAATAGTGAAATATATACCAAACATCACAAACTGCTCCAAAATAAGGGCATCATCAGGTCATCATTGTTAATCTCAATTTCCAATGTCATGAAGCCAGAATTAGGTCCAGATATTTTCTAGAGATTTTTAATAATATGACTGATGTTTCATCTATAATTGAAATAACCTAATTTGGAGGTCTATAGGCTAATTTATAGACAAAACAATGGGACTGGTTTAAGCGAACCTAAGATAGAATTCCACTAAACTTTACTCTCTTGTCAACCATTCCATTTCCAAATTAATATTTGTACACATTTAAACATGCAAAAACAGAAATTAAACTAAGTGTAGTCCCAAACTTTGAAATTGGCCAATTAGCTCTTCTAATGCTTTTCCTTCTCTTTAGTTCCACAGGAAGAAGGAAGGCTTTAAGCCTTGGAAGAAAACCTATGAAAAGAAGAACGGCGGCAAAACGAAAAGATTTTTTCAGTTCTTTAAGAAATATTTAAAATGGTGTATGATCTACTTTTAGACAAGTCTGTTGTAGCATGTATAGAGAATCATCCTCTTGAGAATCAGAGGAAATAGAGGATTCTTCATCTTCTAATGTTGATATAGAAATAGCAAACTTGGTGTCCTCATCTTCTTGAGATTGCTCCTTAATCAATTCTTCAAAGGTGTTGGAGGAATGAATAGGCAGAATAGATTGCATCTGCTTCAACAAACTGGAGCTTCAACCTCTGGGGCAATTCTTATAATCCAACCCATATTTTCTCATACGGAAGGTAAATCTGGTCCACATGTTCTTCACTTTAAATCTAACGGAGATCTAATCTATATCAGTCATCATCGTGGACATTTTGTATGGGATGTCGACCCATCCACGACTGTGAGATCTGTCTCAACCCTAAGTCAAATAGTGAAGATGATGATGATCACTATTCAAGAAGGAGAAGGAATAAGAAAAAGCCCAAACCTCAAGAATCTTTAAAGGAGTAGGATCCTGAAAAATCTACTTTAAGTGCTGGACAACCTTGGTTTGTTCTTTAGTCCAAGGTGGTGGATTCTTCTGCAGAAGCTTAGATAAGCTTTAGCTTTGCTTAATTCACCAACTAGAAATGCCACAAATACAATCTTAATCCCAATTCCAACCTTATAATTCTAGCTCTTCATGATCAAAGCAAGAAAAGATAAAGATGAGAACAAAAACCACTAACTTCTACCTTGATTTCCACTTTGAATTAGCTTGATTTCTTATAAATGCAAAATGATATGGTTAAGAAGATGAAATGGAGAGGAAATGACAAAAGGAAAATATGAAATTAAAATCCCAAATGAACAGTCCCTCTCTTCTATCTTATATACCCATTTCATGCTATTTCTATAATTAAACACATGTTTCAATTCTATTGGACCATGTGTTGACTTTAGGCAAATTACACATTTGATCATTCTTCTTTATTTAGTTTCCACATTGGCATATAATATCATCAATTGATTTCATTCTAATGAATATTTCAAATATACTTATGCATGTCCATGCTAAAATGAACAAATTATCAATTTATCCCTGTCTTTTAAATTAATTACCATTATGTCCTTTGTTATGCCTAGATGCACTTAATTTTTTATGTTCACCTCTTAATACACCCTAGACATGCTATAATGCTTCTAAGGTATATGTTGGGGCCTTACATGGGGCATTAATTTTATGAGACCCTTTCCCTATTCTTTTAGTTTTTTTATTTTTTAATTGACTATTGATTATGTAAGACCCTGAAATTTTTTTATTTATTTATTCAATTATTAGTTCATTTATTATTTATTTATTTGTTTATTTTTTGAATTAAGCCCATTAATTTAACAAGCATGACTAGAAATTAGGGTTTTTAAATAGAGATATTAGAATTACTTTAGTGTGTAATAGGCTTATTATGGTGTTTAGTAGACATAAGGGGCAAATGGACATTTTAGTAAACAAATGAGGATAAAGTTGGAAGAACAAAGCAAAATGTGGTCTTGAATAAGAAGAGAGGGAAGAAAATCATGAGAAGAAAGAAGAGAAGAGAAAAACGTGAAAGAAGAGAAAAGAAGAAGAAGAAATTGTGGAAGTTAGGAGAAAACGCGGGGAAGCCAAGAAGGAAGAAGATTTGGCTAAGTTTAAGTTAAGTTCATCTTTCCTTCTTGCTTTGTTAGAAAAGGGATTAGAGAAATGGGTTTTGTGTTGGGAATGAAGAGAGAAAGGAGAACCCATTTTGATTTTTCATGGATTTTAAACTAAGTTTTGGTTTTTCTAACGTAGATAAACCATAGGTAGGTTAAGTCTAAGTTAAATTTATCATTTTTTATTATTGAAGCTTTATGCATTTCCATTTAAATGTTAGTTGAATGGAAATTTGGTTTGTTTTAGGGAACCAAGAAAATCTTACCCAAGAGCAAGAGGAAAGGCACCATTGAACTTGGATTTTCAAACAAATTAGGTGGGTAATATATTTATAGTTATTGTTGAGATGGGCAATTTGTTTATATGTGTTTGTATATGTTTAATTTCTTGAATTTGAATTGTTATGAATGATAGAAATTGCATTATGTTGTATTCTTATGTCATGCCATAAAAGATTCTATGACATTTTGTATATTCGAAAAAGAGGAAAAAGCATGAGATGCAGGAAAATATGAACATGCAATAAAATAAATTGAGCATAAGAATTTGCTTATGTTTGGGCACGAGAAAAACTATTTCGTTCTTCATGTGCACGTTGACTTAATCCTTCTCTTGGCTACCCACTTGTGACATATGAGATCCTAAGAAAGGACTCATTTTGTTCATAGTGTAAACTTCAGTTTCTCCATTTCGACCTATAGGACTCTCGAGCCATTTGTTTGTGCATTTCATCGTTGATTTGTCAAGTATGATGCATAATTGAGTATTATATTTTGATGTTTAAATTCGTATGTTTTGTGTTATGTGATGGCTTCCTTAACTATGAGTGGTTAAGTTTGAACTGTTGATGATTGAATTGCTAGATTAGATTGAAGTATAGATGTAGAGATGTAGAGATATATGTACATATTTTCTTAATTGTATGGCTCCTTACTGATGGCTATAAATGTATTAGCCACTGAGCTTTATAGCTCAACCCATTATTTTTCACTTATCAGGTGCAGAATGAGAAGGTTACTGGTCCTTGCAAGGCATTTAAAAACTCTGAGATAGCTACATTTAGTACTAAGTTAGTTCAATTACTTTTAGGTAGCTTTAGCAGCATATCGAACATGACCATCCATATGTATTTTGTATTAAACTAATGATGTAGTGTTGATATGTAACTAAAGTTATGTTCAAACTTCATTTTGTTTCAGTAATGAGATTAAGAATCGAAGAAGTTTCTTTTGTATATGCTTGTAATTATATTTTGGTTGAGTTGTTGATTATTGTTGTTGGAAATAGAAGTGCATGGTAAAGATGGATTATTGGGTTCTAGGTTGTGAATCGAAGGTTTCGCCACAGTGAAGCCAGGATTTTTGCCACGGAGAACCTTTCCTGAAGGGTATTTTGCTTAATTTTTTGTAATTTCACTGCGGCGAAGCCAGACTTCCGCCATAGCATATTTGTCCTAAAAGGTTCTTAGATTTAATCCAGGGATTTCACAGCGGTAAAGCCAGACATTTGCCACTAAGTATTTGTCTCGAAGGGTGCAGTCCCTTGACCTTAAGATGTTGATCGCGACGAAGCCAAACATTGGCCGTGATGAACTTCTCCCGAAAGGTCTGGGCAATATTTTTCATAGTTTCTCTACGACGAATAGACACTTTGCCGAGGCAAACCACCCATGCCGATGCTGAAATTTCTCCTCACAAATTGAACGCTTTCGACTTTCCACACGCAGGATCTTCACCCGACCGTCTCCAGTGGTTGCCTCGGGATATGTACGATAACCCGGCCCCAACAGATTATGTATCAAAGTGGGTTGAAGCAAAGGCCACCCAAACTAATGATTCCAAACAATTTTAGGTTTTCTTAAACCAAACATTTTCTATTGGTTCAGTATTATGTAAGCTTTAATCAACGATCTAAGGTAAGCATTTTTGCAACTGAATGATAGAGGCAACCTTGAAAAAATATGGAGTGACTTATAAGATTGGTACATCATACCATCTACAAATAAATGGGCAAGCTAAAGTTTCAAACCTAGAAATTTAATCAATCATAGAAAAAATGGTCAACTCGATAAGAAAATACTGAAGTTTGCAACTTGAAGATGTGCTTTGGGCATACCATATAGTTTATAAGTCACGAATTGGCATGTCACCCTACATGTTAGTATTTGGTAAGGCTTGTCACCTCCCTGTTGAATTGGAACATAAGTGATTTTAAGCTATTAAACAGTTGAATATGAGTTTTAATGAAATTAGAAATCATAGAAAATTGAAATTACAGCAACTTGAGGAGATTCGTAAAGAATTTTATTAAAATGCAAGAATTTACAAAGAGAGAACAAAAGCTTTCCATGAAAAAATTATTATCTAGAAAGAAATTTTTAGTTAGATAAAGGGCTCTCTTTCATCATTCTAAGCTTTGATTATTTCCAGGTAAGTTATGATCCTATTAGATTCGGCCTTTCATTGTAGCTACTATATTTGCACATGGTGCAATTGAAATCCAAAGCATGTCTACCTATAAGATTTCTAAGGTTAATGGTCATCGACCTAAACCTTATTATGAGAATGTGTACATTACAACAATAAAAGAAATGGAATTAATTGATCCAATTTATTTTGACGAATAAATAATCGCATTATCGAGCTAATGACATTAAACAAAAGTACTACTTGGAAGGCATTCTAAACTTTAAACCTTATCTTTTACATTTTTACATTTATTTTCTTTTAAGTTCATTGATATTTAGTATAGGCTTTTATTTAAAAGAGAATAATAATAATTAATAAAATAATAGAATTGCTTTTGGTTTTAGGTTTTTACCACCCCCTAGTTTTCAGTAATACCAAATGCCATTCAAGCATATGTACTAATCACTCACATTAGACCTAGCTTATAACACTCACGCCAGCATTGCCCAACATTCATTACAACTAACAACTAGCCACCAAGAACCAATTGCCACTTCCAATTGCCTACAACCAGACACCACATATTAGTCATAATTGCACTTGTGTTCCATTTAGCTATAATAAGCTACCTAGTCTACCTTTTGCCTATGATACTCATAGGAAGACCAAAAATGTAGGCTAGGAGATTGGTTCTAATGACACACAAAAAACCACCTCGAGAACTAGCCTAATTAAAAATGTTTGTGCCATCAAAACAAGTACTTAGCCTTAATGTTTTGGGGCCTTGTGCAACCCCTTCGCTGATATATTCTCCAACTCAATGGAATAACCAAAAAGAGGTCAATCATTGTGCTCCTAAACACAAAAGGAAAGAAAATGGAGCTAGCCAACATACTAAAACTTAAAATTGAATTCTTTAATACTTTCAATGAAGTGCAAGATAAAACAAGGTATAAAGAATTATGCAAATGGAAAATCTATACCTATAAGATGGGGATCATCATTGACGACAATTTCTACTTTGTTCCTCTTAGTCTAGTTATCTGTCTTCTAGGACATTCCAATGAAATAGGATAGCAACTGTGGGATGACTAACCAATAACCAATATAAAGATATCCCTTCCTCTTCTTCTACTCAACGGACTCTTAGAATTATAGTATGATTAGATAAGATTGAAAGCATATTATTTTACATGGAGCAACTTTGATGGATTCCTTCATAAAACAAGGATTCATGCCTCCTTTCCCTCCCTCTCCACGACGTGCTCATTCTTCCTTCCCCTAAGTAATGAAAAAAAAAAAGTAGTCTCTTCTTCTTCTCTCTTTTACTTTCTATTTTTTAATGCTTTACTATTAAAAATTGGGGACAATGTTTGTAATAGATTTGGTGGTAGGGATATATTTTCCTTATTCTAATTTTGTGGCATTTTTCCTTTATTTTATGGCATTTTTAGCATTTTTATGCTATTCAAACATTTCCGTTTAATATCTTTTTATGCATAATACTTTTAGAAGTTGATGAAATAAGATATGTCAAAGAAATCTGTACTAAATTGTTTTGAATAAATTGGATTATGTGTACAAATTAGGAATAAAACTGTTAAGCTAAAGGCTAAAAGCATTGATAAGTTGAAATGTCTAGGATATGCATTTAGACAAAGTGAGATAGATGATTGATGAAATATTGCACGAGGATTATGTGAATTTGATTGAAACCTGTGAACATTTGAGCCATAAAAAAATATAAACATCTTATATTTATCCATTTTCCTTTAGTGTGTGATTCCTTATCATTTGGATACCTCTTGAACTTTCTTTGAATTGGTTTGAATCAATGTGATGTATATTAGCTTGAATATGATAAAGGTCTTCCTTTTTTTATCTATTTAACCTAAAAAGCCACCAGAAGTGTAAAGGAAGCAACGAAGGGTCTATCATGGTGGGGGTTACGGGAGTGTGAATAAAGAGATAGAGAGAGGTTGGAGGAAAGTTATAGCTATCTTTTATTAAGTACGTAAGGAGAGAATGTAAGTGTAAGTGTACACTACTCAACAAATAACATAATGATGAATCCTTATATTGATATATTTGATAGAATTTAGCATGCTAAAAGAAAACTGAACTATAAGACAACTGAGGGAGAGGCAGGAGGAGCAATTACTGAAAAAAGTAGAGAAGTTTTAGGCGAGACAAAGTTTGGTTGTGATTTCCCAAAACACCCTTCAAGAAGTAGGTGTAAGCCAAAACTTAGAGAAGAGTGTTTCCAAACACAAAAGGGAAATCAAGATAAAGTTTAGAAGACAAGAAATGGAATACAAAAACAAACCTAAATGGTGGTGAAGAAATAAGGAAAAGGGGAAGCAATAAGTAGAAGTTGAAAACCAGAAGCGTAAAGGAGGGAATGTAAGTATAAATGTATACATTTTAACAAATAACACAATGATGAATCCTTATATTGATATATTTGATAGACTTTAGCATGCTAAAAGAAAATTGAAGTACAAAGACAGCTGTGGAGAGGCAAGGGACGCAGTTACTAAAAAGAGCAGATAAGTTTTAAGTGAGACAAAGTTTTGGTAAGGATTTCCCAAAAACCCCTTTAGGAAGCAGGTGTAAGCCAAAACTTAAAGATGGGTGTTTCCAAACCCAAGGGGAAAGAAAATGAAGTTTAGCGGATAAGAAATGACAGATAAAAACAAACACAAAGGGTGACGAAGAAAGAAGAAAAAGGGGAAGCAGCATGCAGAAGTTGAAAACAAGAAGTATAAAGGAAGCAAGAAAGGGGCTATCATGGTGGGTGTTGTGTAAGTATGAATAAAGAGATAAGAGAGGTTTGAGGAAAGTTATAGCTATATTTTATGAAGTATACAGGCGAGAATGTAAGTGTAAGTGTCCACTACTCAACAAATAACACAATGATGAATCCTTACACTGATATATTTGATAGACTTTAGTATGCTAAAAGAAAATTGAAGTACAAAGATAGCTGAGGGAGAGGTAGGAGGTGCAATTACTAAAAAGAGCAGAGAAGTTTTAGGCGAGATAGAGTTTCGCTTAGGATTTCCCAAAAAACCCTTCAAGAGGTAGGCATAAACCAGAACTTAGAGATGGGTGTTACGAAACCAAAAGGGAAATAAAGATGAAGTTTAGTGGACAAGAAACGACATACAAAAGCAAACACAAACGGTGACAAAGAAATAAGGAAAAGGGGAAGCAACAAGTAGAAGTGTAAAGGAAGTAAGAAAGGGGTTATCAAGGTGGGAGTTACAGGAGTGTGAACAGAGAGATAAAGAGAGGTTGGAGGAAAGTCATAGCTATTTTTAATTAAGTACTTAGGGAGAGAATGTAATTGTAAATGTACACATTTTAATAAATAACATAATGATGAACCCTTGTACTAATATATTTGATAGACTTTAGCATGCTAAAAGAAAATTGAAGTACAAAGACAGCTATGGGAGAGGCAGGAGGCGCAGTTACTGAAAAGGGTAGAGAAGTTTTAGGTGAGACAAAGTTTTTTTGTTTGGATTTCCCAAAAAACCCTTTAGGAAGCAAGTGTAAGCCAGAACTTAAAGATGGGTGTTTCCAAACCAAAGGGGAAGGAAGATGAAGTTTAGTGGATAAGAAATGGCAGATAAAAACAAACATAAAGGGTAACAAAGAAAAAAGAAAAAGGGGAAGCAACAAGCAGAAGTTGAAAACCAGAAGTGTAAAGGAAGCAAGAAAGGGGCCATTATGGTGGAGGTTATGAGAGTGTGAATAGAAAGATAGAGAGAGGTTGGAGGAGAGTTATAGAGTGTACACTAATCAACAAATAACACAATGATGAATACTTACACTAATATATTTGATAAACTTTAGCATGCTAAAAGAAAACTGAAGTACAAAGACAATTGAGGGAGAGGAGGCAGGAGGCGTAGTTATTAAAAAGAGCTGAGAAGTTTTAGGCAAAACGGAGTTTAGGTTAGGATTTCCCAAAGCACCCTTCAAGAAAAAGGTGTAAGCCAAAACTTAAAGATGGTTGTTTCCAAACCAAAGGGGAAAGAAGATGAAGTTTAGCGAACAAGAAATGGTAGGTAAAAACAAACACAAAGGGTGACGAAGAAAGAAGAAAAAGGGGAAGCAACAAGCAGAAGTTGAAAACAAGAAGTGTAAAGGAAGCAACAAAGGCGCTATCATGGTGGGGTTTGCGGGAGTGTGAATAGATAGACAGAGGTTGGAGGAGAGTTATAGCTATCTTTTATTAAGTATGTAGGGAGAGAATGTAAGAGTATCTCTACACATCTCAAAAAATAACACAATGATGTATCCTTATAATGATATATTTGATAGAATTTAGCATGCTAAAAGAAAACTGAAATACAAAAACAGCTCCTGCAAGTCCTTGGCATCTTGCTTATTCAAAACTGAGAAATTACTTATTTTTGAAATTTTGGTTTTAAGGAGTAAGGAGACAGTCTCTGTAGCAAAGGTCCGGAGTTTCTGGGTTGCAGTCAATCATCTCTTTTTATTATTTTTCAGGTTGGCTAAACCAAGAACTCTAAAGGAATAAGTCGTTATCTATATACTACAGGTGGAAAAAAGCTGTGCTAAAGATGCATGTGTTAGAAACTCTGCACATTCCTTGTGCTCTTTTGCTAAAGAGTTTTTTAATTAGTAGTCGCTGATGAGGAGATAAAGGCGACATTTTTCTCTGTAGACAATTGATATCTTTAAGACTTCTTGGTATATTGATGGTGCTTATTTAACGACGGAGTCTCTCAGATGAATTAACTCTACTATGATCTCAAATTGCAAGCTCTACCAAGGATGACATCTCTGATGGAAAAATTTATTTTGCATAGGGTCCTTAATTACTCATCGTCATTATGCTTTATCAAAGAGTATCGTTCTAGGCTTGCCTTGATTGTGGACTTGACGGAAGCCTTCATGGTCATTTCTTTCAGGATGCATAAAAGAATATTTGTGATAAACTAATACTACTTTGTACGCCTAATTTTCTGATGCAAAAGGTTTGTTTGTCATTGCTGTTATGAATTGGATATTAAAAATATGTATTTAGAAATTAGAATACCCTTTGTTATAGATATTTCTGAAAGTTACAAAAATCATTCGTGAATATTCTACAAAGTGATTGTGACTATGTTAAACATTATGAAAATGGGGGAAAATATTAATTTTCTTCTAAATAAGAAGAATAAAATTAAAATCATTAATAAAAATTTTAATTTTATGGAAATATTCTTTAATTTTTTAGTTTTCATCTCTTGGATATTTTATACTTAAAATTTGTTCATACAAATACTTTTAAGAGATTTTGTGGGGAAGAGGATTAAGTATAAGTTTAACCGCTTGCATTTTGGAGATGATTTCTTTATGCTGCTGTTGGTGTTATTAGTGTGCACATAATAGAGAAGTCATAGCGCTTGGTTGGACAGAAATTCAGTTCCCTCATCTAATGCGGAACCTAGCTTTTGATATCTGAGTGAGTGTCTTGTATTCCTTGGTCCTTGCAATGAATACGAACACGATCAAAGACTCATTATTTTTTAAATTTCTTTGCTGTGCCAGAACAAGCTCCCCGGTACACCTGCATGCCCTTCCTTTGGAAAACCACATTCTTAGGCATACTCATCAGAGTTTGGGGGTTGAGAATACGAACCAATGAAGATGTCACCGTAGACGAGGCCAGCCAGTGCCCCCCCCATAAGTGGGCCCACCCAGTAGATCCAGTTCTGGGACAAGTCTCCGCTCACCACCGCTGGTCCGAATGATCGAGCCGGATTCATCGAACCACCACTGAATGGACCTGCGGCTAAGATGTTTGCACCCACTATGAACCCAATCGCAATGGGTGCAATTATTCCCAGCGAGCCCTTCTTTGGGTCTGCGGCTGTGGCATACACAGTGTAGACTAGTGCAAAAGTGATTACTATCTCCATCACCACTCCTTCTAAGGCGTTCATCCCTGAAGCTACCCCATGGGTTGGGATGGTCTGCCAAAGACATATAAGACATCATTTTGCAGCATTTATTCAATATTATCCCTAGACTCAATATTTATTAGTCATCTTTCCCAATCTATCTAAAGGACGAAAGGTCACTCTAGTAAGATTTCAACCTTCACCAAACTGGTTATTTTCATCCTAGACCTACTAACAACTAAATCTTATTTTTGGTGGAGCAATGCTAAATTTATATATAGGAGATGAAATGATAAGCCATAAAAGAATTCCATGTCAGTTAAATAAGAAAGTACTCTTGAATTTATTTTGTTCCATACCTTGCCACTGGTAACGTACTTGAGGAGGAGGCAGGCTGCAATGGAGCCGAGGCATTGGGCGATCCAATAGAAAATACCGGTGAGGATAGTGATGTTTCCACCTATGGCCAGTCCAAAGGTGACCGCTGGATTCAAATGACCTCCAGAGATGTTGGCTGCCATGGCTACCCCAACGAATAACGCAAAGGCATGAGCCACTGCCACCGCCACGAGACCAGGAGGGTCCAAGGCCGCATCTTTTGTGAGCTTGCCTAAACATTCATGCATATTATTGTTGGTTCTTGGACGCATGTGTATATATATCATCAGTAAACAAAATGACTTACTATAGGCAATAGCTGATCCAACACCAGCAAAAACAAAAAGGAGAGTGGCAATGAACTCTGATAGGTAAGCCTTGAGTGAGCCAACGCTGAAAGAATCTCCAAAGCTGCCAAAAGCTATTTTCACCATTTTTAGTCTCTGGATCAATAAGGCTACTTAAATTCAATGAGACTGAACCAGAGTCCTATTTATCCAGAATCTCGCGGATGAGGTATAAATATATAGTGAACATAGTAGCAAGGCTTTGGCAAAAATGATGTTAGCGGGCACCGTCCACGGGGGCAACACCATCATCGGATTGCCGACCAAACCGCCTTCATATGATTAATTATCAAGCATTATGAGCATAGGATGACTTAATTAAATTGGAATTAATGGACTCCAAGACAAAAGATTATCACCTTCTAGCTATGAAATTAATTGATAATTAAGCATATTCTCTATGGAACAAACAAAGGTTGAGGATGCTTCAATGCATAATTTATAATGCTTGAGGCCTCACGTCATTTTCCTCCTAGCTACATGCCAATTAACTAAAATATAAGCTTTCCTTTTTTTAATTTATCGTCATCTGATCAAACATGGGCGACATATTTGAAGTGATATATGTAGTGCAGGTTTCTTCGACAAATACTGCCCATCGAAGTGCTTTTCATAAAAGTTTTGGTCGATAGAAGGGTAGGCTGATTTCAGAAGATTGTGATATGCTCACGTCGATTTTAAGAGCTGACAAGAACTTATAATTTTGTTTGAGGTTAGTTAAGCCCTTGAACTGTGCTTTTAATTAATTAACTTTGATATTAATCTTTTTGAAATAAAACGTATGTCCTACATTGTAAATTTCCCTTTCATACATGCCTGTATTGAGGTTTAAACGTTTACTTAGAAGTTATTAAGTCACAGGTGGTCGATATAAATATGAGGAACGTGAATCATTAAGTAGGAATATTGGTAATCTAATGCACAAAACAACCCTTGCCGAAAAGGAGCAGAATCTGAAAAGAAGTCGGCTAGTTTATATATATATATATATATATAGCTTTGTGTGGTTTGAGGATAACATAAACATAAGTTGTGGTGGGTAGTGTTAAAAATCCACTTAACTTTATCGCATAATTTGTAATTTTTTGGGGCGACTCGTGGAAAGGTTTTAATCTTTGTTGCTGAATGCTGACTCCACTGCAGTACAACGATATTGGTGTTTTTCTCAAAGGTGAAAATACTGGGGACTAGGGAGAGCTATCAAAGATATCCACCTCTTTTATCATTAGAATAGCTTTCTAAGCTACGTATGCTTTAACGATTAAAAAAAAGAGGTATGGACCTGAATTATTTAAATTGACATCAACTTAAACTTGAGTCAAACAAAATAAAAATAAGGTGTATATAGATTATCAGACATTGTTTAAAAATAATTTCTTTTTTGTTTAGTATCAAATACTTGATTTATTGAGATAACATAGACTTATAACAGTTTAGATCCTCTGTCTAAAATAGCCCTATCTAACCTTATTTAATGCTCAAACAATATTGTTTTGGGCGTTAGACATGAGTTTAGAGAGTTTGGATAGGATTATTTTGGACAGAGGATCTAAACTTAGATCCTCTGTTTCGATCATGTCAAATGCTTAAAAGGGTATTAAATATGAGTTTAAAGAGTCTGAACATTGCACAGAGTTACACTGGATTATTTTAGAAGGAAGATCTGAATTCTACATCCGGCGGGTAAAATTCAAAATAGTCTCAAATTATGGTTTTCCAGGGCTCTCTTAATGATCAAGTCTTCTCTGTGCGGCGAAAGTAGGAGAGGGATTGATGAGGTGATATAAGTACCAGCATTCAATGCACCCAACAACCTAAAGGTGATCAAATTTATTTCGTTATCAACATGCGTGGTCCAGATTATGTGTTGTAAGGCTTGTGTCATTTACTTTCCACGATAATTTTGCTCCTTTCTTGCTCTTTACTTACACTACCATTTTCAGCATATGCACCTGAAACTTGTGTGTACAACAAGGACATTCCCATTTAAGATCTATGTTCTCTCTTTAACACTCCCTCCATTGCATACCAATTTCGAAATATGTAATAGCACTATAGCAGCCTTCTTCTGTTCTTTATGTCACCATCCAAACTTGGTCTTCTAGAGTTTTGTGTAAAGGGTGATATTCTTTAAATAATATGGATTTTTGCTAGGAACAGTCAAATGGAAGATTTCAAGTTGGATAAGGATGATGGGGCAGTTAACAAGGGAGAGAAGGAAAGTTCCGGGCCAAGTTCACACCTTCATGTCCAGCATAGACGCTCAAAGAGGTATGATTATACAATAAAGTTATCGTTAATGGCTCTAATGATGAGTCAAATTTAAGTAAACGGAATAGGGGTCTTCCGCTTTTCTTTTCTATTTGTGTACTTTAGCACATAATTGTTTTAAATTTTTGATTTGGAGATATCTTTCTGGCTGTTTAAGAAGTTCATGAACTACTCATAAATACAAGTTTCTTTCAATAGTCTCTTTTCTATTGACATGTGAAGCTTGGTGTTCAATGTGAATGAAGAGTTTGAGACCCGAGTGGTTGAAGACATCGGATAGGTCTAATACATTCAATTTGAGGAGTAAATCTCAAAATGGTAGTTCTTATAACGAAATAGCAATCTAAGGGTAACTAAGACTTCACTGGACGAAGATTAATGCAAGGAAGTTTAAGCATAGGATATGTGTAATTCATTAAAGTTGAAATAGGTGATGCGAGTTGACCAGAGAGGCAAAGATAACTTAAATTGCCAATTCATGCCAAACAGAAAAAGTTGCTTTCAATTTCTTGGTCATAAGAAAAGAGAAACGAAGATTGAACAAGATGATATTCTATGTGTGCATTTACCCTTTTGTTCCGTCTGCGTTTTCTCCAGTGCATCTGAAAGGAACTCGAATGTTTCAAGAGATGGAGTTCTGCGATCAACAAGAACAAATGTGAGATTGCATGTTAAACATTTTTGTTATCAATGATTATTTAAGATTAAGTTTGACATCAAGGGATGAGCTTTCACCACAGCTTAAAGACGGGGTTTGTCTTATGATAACAGATACGAACGCCAATACCAAGTCCTTTCAATGACTACCCCAATCGTATCCACAAAAATGCTTCATCAAGCCATAGAACCTCCCTGGAAAAGGATGTGAGAAACGGTGCCAGACTCATCTTTTTATATATCATAATGTTAGCATTCCCTTACAAATTTGGTTACAGATTGAGCATCTCCAATCACGGCTGCAGCAAGAGAAATCAATGCGCATAATGCTTGAGAAGGCAATGGGCCGAATTTCAAGTACCTTATCTCCTGGCCACAGGCATTTTGCCTCTCAGGTACTCTTGGTCCCTCTAATTGAATGATGGAGCTTTAATTGCCGTCCATCATGACATTGATATTCTTACATAAATAGTTTGAGTTGCTTTATCATAACAATGATATTCTTACTTAAAATATTTTGAGTTGGTTTAAGCATCCTAAGCATGTGTCTGCTGCAACTTATATTTAGACTTATCTTCTCTACATCACAAGCTCATTGGAATGCAATGTCAAAGTTATCTATATCTGCAAATTGTAACTGTTTGCATTCGTTTCTACTGCAAATTTATTTCTTGATAAGCAACAAGTTCATGGCTCATCTCAGACAAAGGAATTAATTGCGGAGATTGAGTTACTGGAAGAGGAGGTGGCAAACCGTGAGCAACATGTTCTGTCTTTGTACAGGAGTATTTTTGAGCACTGTGTTAGTCGGCCACCTTCTGAGCATAACTCGAGGGTAGCTTCTCCTGCCCATACAAAGCATGCATCCAAGAAACAACCAAGTATAATTTCAAGCGCTTTCTGTTCATCCAAAAATTTCTCCTTGCGTCTGGTTTCTTTCGGCGACTCAAGCAAAAGAAATTCCAAGAGTGATAATGCTTTATTCAGTGGAAAAGGTGATTTTCACTTTGAGAAGACTTCTTCTATCAGGGGTAAGGTAGGCAATTGATCTATCTTTAAAGATGTGGATATTCCATCACCTTCGTTCTTGAATGAAGCCAAAATTTTATCAATTAAGAAGAAGGGGCACTTAAGTTGAAAGGTCCAATTACTAGGGGTTTATGATTCAATAATGCTAAGGGTTAGTGAACCTTCTACGTGTTTTGTACTCTTGGTTAATCTCCTCACCTTACAGATATAACTTTTAGATGACTGGAGTTTTGAACTGTCACTAGTAATTGGTGTTTCATTACAATATATAGTAGAAGTGAATTTCTTATTTCTCATGGTAAGATATCCTTGAGAAAGACTTCAATATAGTGAAATTGCCGTTCTTTGTAGTATAGGTGCAGAGATGACTAATTCTACGCAACAAAAAATCAGAAAGAAGGATAGTGAACCAGGAAAAAGCAATCCCATCACAAGATCTGACTCAAAATTGGACCACTTTGAAGAGAACATGCAACGTTTGTTACAGTTACATAAGCAAAGATGAACTCATTAAAATTTTCAATCTTCCACTACAGGTGGCCAATTGGCCACTCAGTTGTGTAGGATATATATGCGAAGATGGCCGAGCCTTCCAAAGAAATGCCATTATTAGTAGACTAATTAACATTAATTCTTTGTGTGGCTGAAGGAATCTCATTAGGAAAATATTCGTGCTTAAGATACATTCGTGTCAGGTGCTTTTTTAGATCTTTTCATTGTTTCTCTTTCAATGGTTTCCAAGTGAATCCTTAAATTGTATGCTATTCAGATATTCTAATGCTCAGCATGCAGTTCACCAATTATTTTCAGGGCTGATTTTCTGGTCTTAAAGGAACCGTGGAAAGTTTTCCATGATCATTGCTAAAAAGGAAATGAAGAAAAACGAACAATAGGAATTCGTTTGCTGGTTCTTGAGAAACAACTTGACACTATTTGTATGTCTCATATCATAATTATGCAGGCTCCTGACAAGGAAAATGCTTTTATGCTGCGAACACTGAAAGATCATCTCTACCAGTGCCCGAGCAAGTTGTCAGAAGAGATGGTCAGGTCTATGGCTGGGGTGTATTGTTGGCTTAGTAGCACAACATCCTCAGCTACACCATTATCGTCGAGGTCATCAACCAATGTCATAATGGGAGAGAATAGAGATTGGTCATGCAAATCCATGGTAGAAATATCACATATATCAACTCATCAAAACCAGTTCTCGCGCGCATCTTATGCTATCAGCACCTACAGGTGAATCTCACTTGTCAATAAAACATGTTAAAATTAAAAAAAAAAGATAAATAAAATATCAAAAAGAAGGGAATTTAGCATGTATTCCAAAAATATGCCCCTATTCCTTCTTCAGTCGAAGGTGAAGATTAAACTATAGGCTAGTAGGGCAAATAGGTTACCTATTAGTTGCAAATGTCTATCAAGTTTTGCATTATAGGACAATTTGATTGAAGTTGAATGTATTGCGAATTCTTCTAATGAGTTCTAACCTTTGATATGTCATGTAGATGTGCATCACTTCGGCAACACTAGAGCATTTGTTTTTATTGATATGTCATGTGGATGTGCATCACTTCGGTAACACTAGAGCATTTGTTTTTATTTCATGAAATGGAACATCATTTCCTGCGATATTTTTTGTCATTGGGCATCGATCTTTTCATTGCCAACTAACCATCTCTAAATTTAATCTAGAATAAGAAATTTGTGTATGTAAGATTTGTCAAGGATGGATGCCTGTTTGACCTTGCACCAATACTTTGGTGAAAATTCAGAGTTCTGGTGAAGCAATTGGAAAAGTTGGCCGTGAGTCAGATGGAAAACAATGCTCAAATTGCATTTTGGATCAATGTACACAACGCCCTCATCATGCATGTAAGGATTCACTTCGAGCAGTTATCAGTTTTGAGCTACAGATTATTTTTACGTGGGGGTTCTTTTTGTCTTCGCAGGCATATTTGGCTTATGGAATTCCCAACAGCTCTTTCAGGAGATTATCCTTGTTCCACAAGGTAGAGTTCTTCAAACAGGCCAGTAATTATAGCGTACTTATATAGGCTGATGGCTTACTGGCAATCTTAACATGAGAACATTATGCAGAAGTAATGTAGCCCAATTCTGTTTCTTATTGTTTCATATGTTCACTTAAGATAAGATTATTTTGAGAAACTTTAACACGATTAGCAGCATTAATGATGAACATGTTTACCTGATTGTTTCTGAATCGTGTCACATGGGCATGGCTCATTCAACATGTACGCAATAAGTATTCTTCAACTATAAACATATTGACGTTAGAAGTTGATACGAAAAATTCTGAAAGCATAAAGTAACTAAGAAGGGTTATATGAGTTCTCTTCCTCTTGCTGGCTTCATCTCTTCAGAATTTACTATAAGCATCATATGCACAAGAATTCAAAACCTCTATCTCTCTACTGCAGGCTGCTTACAACGTTGGTGGTCATATTATAAGTGCAAATGCCATAGAAGAGTCTATATTTGGTCTCCGAACACCCCGAGTTGGAAGAGTATGCCACCTGGTTATTATCATGTGCAAATCTCGCTAATTGATTGAAAGATTTATTTATCCATAGACAAATATAGTAGAACATCATCCCTAGAGATTCCTCTAATGCAGCGTAACCAAATCTGTAGTTCCTTCATCTTTTCACGACTCGTATCTTTTGTTACCTGATAGAACTAGCAAGAATAGATCTTTTCATGACGTACGCTAGCTACTGCATTTGCATTTTTCAGCTGTACCAGACCAGTTTTTCCTTCTCCACAGTGTATAAAGTGTCTCTCTTGTAATGTTTATGTACGTGCTGATGAATGTGTCAGCCCTAAGTGATCAAAAACTCTTCTTTTTACTCTTTTATCTTCATATCTGGTAAGAATTAATAGATCTCGTTTGTCAAAAACTGTCCCATAGGAAACATTCCGTCTTTAGTATGAAAAACAGAGATTTTAGGGTCATGCTGTGGCAACAGATATTATAAGTTGCGATTAGAGATTATATTACCAGTCGTTGACATTGGATAAAAAAAAGGACAGATTTGATTAGCTATGTTAGAGCTTAATCAATTTATTTCTTTATTCATTTTCAGATCAATGCTGGCTTTTCTTACGATGAAACTGTAAATTTCTTTACAGTGTCATGCTCTACTGAACAACAATATTTTTAAATGCTCTTCTTTGTACAAATTACAGTGGCTTGAGAGCATCCTTTCCTCTGCCTTGCGGAAAAAATCCGGTGAAGAAAGGCAACTTATCGGTTCTAAATTTGGTCTTTCAGTTGCCGAACCCTTGGTGTGCTTTGCCCTATGTAGTGGAGCCTTTTCTGATCCTGTGGTAACTCAACTTTCATTATCAGCTTTTTCTTTCACGTGAAGATACATTCTTGTTAGAAAATTTGATATGTCAACTCTTTCTTGGACTCATGTTAAAGTATTGATTATCCCTCATAACATATACCTTATAGTAATGACTTTACCCATAAAAAGGAATATTTGACACCATTTGCCATGTGTATAAAGAATGTTGTGTTCTTAGGCTTATTTAAACTAAAATTTGCTAAGTAGTCTTTTGTTCCCAAGAATATAATGCATAGAATAACTTGTCACATATTTTTAGCTAAGAGTATACTCGGCATCAAGTATTCAAGAAGAGTTAGAAGCTGCAAAAAGAGAATTTCTTCAGGCAAACGTTGTTGTGAAGAAGTCGAGAAAAGTATTTTTACCCAGGGTGCTTGAAAGATTCTTGAAAGAAGCCTCCGTTAGCTCAGATGATATTCTCAAATGGGTCATGCGCAACGTGGATAAGAAGCTCCATGATTCGATGCAGAAATGCATTGATCGTAAGTCAAAAAAAAGGGTATGGCAGATGATAGAGTGGATACCTTATAGTTCAAGGTTTCGATACGTTTTCTCAAAGGACTTAACAGAGAGGCCTTGGTGGGCATGAGTTGCTTTGTAGTGTTTGGTTCCAAGTGGGCCTTTGACATCCTTTTCATTGGCTAATCAAACATTGCAACTCAGGTATAAGGAATGGAAAAAAAATGGCAATGGTGTTGTGAATCTTGTATTTGCTCATTTCACAGGCAGCTCTGCAGAACTCGAATCCAAAGTTTTAACTTTTGTTTTTTCTGCTTCATGTTTGCCATCTTTTTACTGATGAGTCTAATGTAATATAGTTTGCATAGTCAGTAAATTAACGACTTGTAAATTTGGACATCCTACAAGATCCAAGGAAATGATTTCTTGAATTCTTTTCTGTTTTTTTTTTAATCCTGACATGTCAGTTTTTAAGTTGTGGTAAGGGAATTGCAGAATAAACTTCCTTCGATACATATTCATTCGTTAGAGTAAGTCTTATACACAAAATTTGTGGTTAGAAATGTTTTAAAGAATTATATCTAATTCTAACACATTTTACAAAATATATTCCTTAAAATCTCATTCCTATCATACTAACTTTCCTTAATTTATGATTAGACTAACAAAAGGATTCAATAACCAAACAGCATCTAAAAAAATCTCATTACACAACACTCCCCCTTGTGAATCAAATGTTCCTTTTGTGTATATAACTTGCTACTTTAAATTGTATGTTTCCATTTTTGTCTTTAATTTTTTATCTTTAAATTAAAAACTTGTTTATTTGAGTTTTTTATTTTGTTTTAGTTTCTTCTAATTTTCAAAAATTCTGAAAACTATAAAAAGTGATTTTTTTATTTCTTTTTTAATAATTTTGAAATTTTCGAAAGAGTGTTGTAGTTTTGCAAACTCTCCGATTGGATCGCATCACAATCAAAACTAAAAAGATTAAACGCACAAATGTAAATCGACATCGAAATTTATTAACACAGTTCTACATACTTTACTTATGTCTGTGAGACCCTCAACCAGCTTAATCAACTTTCACTTTTAATACAATAATAGTTTTACTCAAGACATTACAGAGTCGACTCACCTAACCTTTAACACTATCCCTTGTCTTCACTATTTGTGCAAGTAAATCACACTCAATAAGATGATCGACTCGTGTTAGTATCAATAGAGAATTTTCTCAAAAACTTTTTAATGATAAAGACAATAAACGAACATCAATTGATTAAAATAACAAAGAACAAAAACGAATATACTGGAGATAAAAAAGAATAACTTCCCGATAAATTCAGCTCCTTCAAAGACAAATCTAAAAGTTGTTCACTAAATATACTGTCGCAGTCAACTGCTGGAATCTTTGTGCATTACTTCCAACCGTAAGTCACAAGGGCAGCCACTTAATCCACACTTCTTCAACACAAAACTATAGCACAAAGATAACATAGACATCATAAAATAGATCGGCTATCAAGTCTCCAAGAACCACCCTCAATTGACGTTAAAGATGTCCAGCTAAACACTCAACTGTCGATTAAAAAACCTTAGCAGTTTATAACCCAATCAATCAACCACAAACAAAAGAACTCACGCCTATGAAACAGATCAACCATACTGGATCAAAAAAGGGAATCATGTTAGAATGTCCTTAAGCTCAATAGTCATGTGATTCTCCAAGAAGTCTTTACAAGATTGAGTTCTATCTTCATACAATCTGTATCAAATATTATTCAAGATAGTTTTTTAATTTCATCATCGTTAACTCACACCACAAAAATGACAATTCTTAAGCCATAATCCAACTATAATCATCCAATCAAATCTAATGAATATTCTATCCTATCTTGATTAGAATTTGAAGCTAATCAACATTATCATGAAAATCCAATTATCAAATAATGTCAAAATTAATAATATGATACATAATATGTATCTTAACAATCTCTCCCTTTTTGACATTTTTTATTACATATTCAAAACTCCCCTTAAAGGCAATAATTTGACATATAAGCATTAAATGCACAATCCACATGAAAAAGAACTCCCCCTTAATCTAAAATGAGATTCCTAATAACATCCAAATGACATCAAGTTCACATAAGCAATTTACAAATATTCGAATAAACAATAATCATCCATTTTTCTCACTGGGGCAAAAAGATACTAAAAAGATCATCACAAAGATACCTTGAATTCTCCCTCTGAATTAAACAGTCACCAAAAATAATTTGATATCTTCCCCTTGGGACAAAACAATACCAAAATGAAGAATGACTTCAATGTGATCAATCTTAGCAAATAAGGAGGCGTAAGAATCAACAATAGGTGCAGCGGAAGAATCATAGGTACGTAGTGCAGCAGCAAAATTCATAGACCCCTTAATCAAAACACTAGTCATTACTTACATCAAATTCATCCACATACGACTGATTAAATCCACAGAGTGCAAAAATAAATTCATCATAATCAAACTTAAGTGGTCTCCTCCTCACATAAACCATAGGAATGTAAATTGCCCAAATTCATACAACCCAATATAGAGAGATACTAAGATAAAACTTGAAAAATCCAAATCATAGACAACCCAAATCTTCCTATAGGTCTCCAACCAAGCATCAACATTTTTTTGACATAACTCTATAAATCACTATCCAAAAGCAGAAATCTCAAATCATAAAGTATAGCCACATTCTTACATCAAATATACTATTCAACAAGGAAAAATCAATCACACACCAATCAACTGAACTTTAGAAAACCCATAAATAAAAGCTTAGAAAGCCTAGATGATAACTCCTTCGAACCTCCTTTTTTTAGCAAACAAAAAAAACTTTATACTTTAAAATTGTAAAGTACACAGTCCCTATACCCCTTGAAGAAATTCAAACTTGGTCTTATTTTTCGTTACATTATCTTTGTCATTGGTTCCTTCTTCTGATGTAACTAATAGAGCCTCTGTATAACCAATTTCTTTAACAACAATAACTAACTATAAATCTGGACAATTTCTTATTTTTCCTTCACTGCGTCTTTGTTCTTGCAATTGATCCTTTTTAACTCAAGTATGTTTTGGTAACACGGATTGTTACTGGAAGTTCATTAAAGAGTGTCTAGATTTTTGTTTTTGAGTCCTTTGAAAGATCATTTATAACGACTTGTAATATTTCGGCCTTATGTGTCCAGTAATCCCACAAAAGTAACATGTATTGATTCTTAGTTGAGATTTCTCTTTGGATAGATCTGATTGCACCACTTTCTCATCATTCAACTTAGAACATTCACCTTTATAGCCAATGCCTTGAAGGTCTCCTTTAGTCTTACTAATTTATAACAAAATTTCTAACTTTTTGGTACTTCCATTTTACATTCTTATTCCTTTTTTCTTACTGACTAGCTTTAATTTTTTTCATCAAGCTCATTTATTGTAGATAACAACTTCTTCTCTAAATCTTGAATGATGTTCTTCATAAAGGAGTTTTCCTACTTTATCTTTTCATTCTTCTTACACATTTACACCCACTTTGCATACATTAATTCATAGACTTCATAAATATCCTCCCTTTTATAATCCAAACCACTGTCATCACTATCATAATTTGAGGTTAGACTTTAAGCTAATTCATCAATGTTTTTCCTTAACAAATTTTGATCTATCCACGTTTTCATCAATAGTTTCTTCCTTCTTGGTTAATGTTAAATAAGTAACTAGACTTTTGCTATATCAAGCAACCAATGCATCCAGATTCATTATCACTCTACATGTTGATTCATTCTTTGATTATTATGAGATCTCAAAAGAGAGGAAGGTAAAACTAGTGGCTAGTAGGTTGAAGAGAGCCATATTTTCTTAATAAGGAAGAATAAAGAGAGGACATAGCATGATGGAAAAGATTTGACTTGATCTTTTAGGTAGATGAAACAAATGATTTGGAGGAATTTTCAACCCTCAGATTATAAGCAGATTCTATTATCAGTACTAACGATACAGACAAAGCTCTCAATTTGCACCAAAATACACTATAAAATCTATAAGGTTATCTCAATGTAATGATCTAGGATGGATAGAGGGGCAAATGATTTTAAGATTCTTAGATGGTTTAAGGCCTGCCTTATGGGATAAGATTAGGACATTAATGATTCAAAATTTTATAGATGCTTAAAATTTGAAATTAAAGGTATAATTGTTGGCATAAGAAAGAGCTAGAATTGAACCTTCCTATTAAAGTTTTATAGGAGGAGCTTTTAGAGTTTCTATCGAAAAAACATAAGCCACTGGAACCTCCTTCATATGAGAATAGTCTCCAAGAAGAGAAGGTTGCAGATAAGCAAAAGGTTGGAGGAAAAAGGAAGCTTTTAAGGAGAACTATCCCTATACCAAGCCTAAATTAAGAGTTCACTATAGGTGTGGATAATTAGGACATTTGCCAAATCAGTGTCCCTAATAGAAAATGAATATTATAGAGCATGAGGAAGATGATGATGACATTATCTATAGATTTGATAGGGATGATGAAGGGTATAAGAGCCAGCGATATGTGTTTAATTGATTGTATATTTATTCAATAACACTTGGTGATTAATGATAGGAAAATCCTTAAGATACTTACTTTAGTTCATATATGATTTTAGGTACAATTCAGAAATAAAAGAGCTAAAATGAGTCGAGAGTACTATATTTAGGTCATTTTCTAAAGATTCACACTCACTTGTCTTTATGGAGCAAAAAGAAGAAGATTAAAAGCAAGAAGAAGACAAGAATATGAAGAATATGAAGACTGAAAAGTGAAGAACAAGGCATAGGAAACACTCTCGGTCACACTATAATGTGCATGAGCGTGAAACACCTCTCACACCCATGAGTGGTCACTCACGGACGTGAGAGGAGAGACAAATCTCCCATTTAACCTTAAATCTTTAATATAAATGGACAGAACATGTGATGATCGATGGGATGAATAATTTGGTGTTTTCGACTGGGAAAAGAGTGTAGCTTTCGAGAGAATGAAGATGGCAATGGAAACTCTCAACCATGAGAGACCCATGGAGGGCTAGACATCTCGATGTCGATTGAAGTTGACATCGACACCGACGAACCTAGTTAAGCATGATTTCCTTGTATTTATTATTTTTTCTCTCTTTAGAAATTGATTATGTTATGCTATGCTTATGGATTTAGGTTTTGTGTATGAATGATCGTATTCTTATTATCGTTTAATTGTTTATGTATGAACCCATAGCTAGAATTTCAATATAATCCTTAATTTTTATATTTGAGATTCACTTGTAGCGACTAATAGTTTGTAATCATTAGTGATAACATAACCTAGGTTAAATGACCTAAGTGTATATGGTTATTGTTTAAATTAGTTTGTTTTCCTAATTCATAATGCGACTATCTAATTAAATCTAGATATCATATCTTAGGTTGTTTGGTGGCTAGGTTTAATTAACAAACGTCTCTTAATGAAACATGACCTAAGGAAAAATCAGGATTAACAGAGCCTATTGTTAATCTACGACTAATAGTTGCTAGGAGAGGTTTGAGAATAATAAATTAATATTGTTTAACTGGGTTAGGCTGAGATTAAACTAAATAATTGAACTCTCGACAAATTCATCACTCTCATCATTTTGAAATGTTTTCTTTAATTTGTTTTTGTCAGTTTAGTTCATTTTGATTTCTTATTTCAAAACCAAACCAACCACCCCCCAAAACCTAAACACCAATTATTTTCATTCAAAAGCTTTACACGCACTCTCTGTGGGATCAACCTAGACTCACTACTACTATAGTTGTAGGTTTAGTGTATTTTGAGTAGCATTATGACACGCTACATCAATTTTGGCACCGTTGCTGAGAAGTGCGATGTTTTAGTTTTTGTTCTTAATTTTAATTGGTGTTTTGAATATATTTGTCTGTAATTAGTTTCTTTTCAGTTATTTCATGATCTTTTCACTTTTTGTTTAGTGTTTGTGTGTTGAAATTTTTTTTAATGGACAAAAGTAATTTCTTTTATAACTTATATTCTCAATCCTATAGCCATGTTTGGAGTGATCATACAAATTTTAGTTATGGATGAGATAATCAGCAAAATTACTTCTATGATAGTTTGTAGGATGCACAGCAATTCTCATATAGACCAAAAGTTTTTGATTAGAAATCAGGTAAATCTATAGAAGACTTGCTTGATCTTACGATTGCTATAAATATTCAACTTCAACAAAGTTTTCAACAGAGTATACAGTAGTTCCAGTAGGAAATGAGGCAATTCCACCAAGATACGATGTCTAGAATCTAAAACGTAGTAAACTAGATAGGTTAAGTGGTAGAAGACCTTAACCGCCTTAAATCATAAAGCAAAGAGAAGCAACCATCCCAACTCGAGGTGTACCCAAGGGATATTAGTACAGATACCTTACAGAGTGTAGAGGAGCTTGAGAATATGGAGATAACTATCAAGGAGTTGCTTGTGTTGAGGAAGTGGAGAAGGAGCTCGAAATAGAAAAAGACATATCTTTTAACTTGAAGGTGAGTATTGAGTTTGTGATTATTGTTAATACTAACCCTTCACCTTTATATAGCATATTGGAGAAATTGGACAAGGAAGAAAAGGCTGCAGAGACATTTGAAATATTTCCAGAATATATGGACTTAGTCAACATTAAGATTATGAAGATAGGGAAGATGCTAAATGTAAATGATCATCAACTTAGGCCCTATCTTGAACAACCTCATGTGGAGGAAGCGCATTTGACACTCGAAGATCATAATTTTTTCACGTGAGAAAAGGATGGAGTCGAGCTAATGACACTAAACAAGGCGTTACTTGGGAGGAAACCTAAAGGAAGTTTACTTCTTTTCTTTAAATTTTCACAGTTAGTTTTTATATGCATGTGTGTTATTAAGTTTGTTTGTTTCTTACATGTTTTTAAGTTTTCAATAAAAATGAAAGAAAGAATAAAACAAACAACCAAAAAACTTCTCTTTTTCTATTGCTTCTAGGATTATATAGTCATAATTAAAGTGTGAATTAACTAGAAAAATCCATGGCAATTTTAGCATGTACTTTTGCTTTTATGATTAGTCAATATGCATTATCTTAGAAGAGTAGTGACTAGTGGTAGACACAAGTCAGTGAATTTTGAGCCTTATTAAACTAAAACATTCATATCAGTCTCATTATTTTTTGTTTATATGTGACCTTTATGGCGTATACATCCTGATTTTACTTTGACTTTCTATTCAAGACCACATTTTTATCACATGCATTAACATGGAAATGATTAGGCATTCTTTGTTTGTACAAGCTACATTAGCCAAATAGGCCACCCATTTATATGAATTTTCCTTTGCTAAGCCCCCTTGAGCTCTATTTACCTTTTCTTTTTGTGCTAACCACATTACATGTTTTAAACCTAACCAAATGTCTCACCTAAAACTTAAAGCTAGCGAAGAAATTGTTGATTGTTGAGTTTGGGGATGTACAAAATTCTAAGTATGGGGGTATGCATATATGTGGGATGGTTATAATTGTTAGGATGCCAATTTACGTCTTATCATTCCCATGCTGATGTAGCTTCTTTCATGAGAAAAAAGGAAAAGAGAAAAGAAAAAGAAAAAGATGTTTAAATAAAAGTATCAAAGAGGAAACGCATATGTGTTACATAGTTATATATAAGTAATCTTTCGTCCTAAAGTTGTATTGAATAGGCTACTTGAGTACGTTAGATATGAGGTGGATGTTGCTTTCAATGGTCAATCCCTATGGTTACAAAGTCTTGTTTATAATCAACTTTTGTGAGTGATTTATACTTCATGTGGTGTATGTGTGAGAGCTCGAGTTTGAGCTATGAGACATCATTTTTTGCATTCATCATAATTGATGTAGACAATTGTGAGTGCATGTTAGTTTTTGCACTTGATGTTACATTAAATGTTACTTTTATTTCATTAGCTTTGATGGCTTTCATGCTACTTAACTCAAATACATCTCACCTTAACCGTTGTCCACTTTACAACCTTGAGAAGTCCCTTGATTCATGATTATGCATGTGAACCTTAGTGGTGGAGAAATGAAATAATTTACAAACTTGTGGAATGTAATGATCATGAATGGTATTGAGTGTACCCATAAATATGTTGATATGTGCTTAACTGATTATGAATTTATTCCATAACACTTAATGATTATTGCTACGAAAATGTTTAGGATACTTACTTTAGCTCATATTGATTTTAGGCACAATTCAGAAGCAAAAGAGCTAAAGTGAATCAAGCACTATATTTGAGCTGCTTTCTGAAGGTACATACTCATTTGTCTTCATGGAGCAAAAACAAGAAGGATTAGAGCAAGAGAAGACAAGAAAATGCTAAAAGAATTGAAGAATTATGTGGTCATGGCCTTAAGATACATCTCATGACCATGAAAAATAAGTCATGGTCATAAGAGGTGTGTCACGCCCATGACATGGGTGTGACGCTAGTTACATGGGTGTGAAAACCCGTGTCATGCCCATGCAAGGTGTCTCACGACCGTGAGACATTGCCACCTTACCCCAAAACCTACATTTTTGTATAAAATCATCATTTTGATGATTGAAACTTATGTTTTCATTTAGGAAAAGTTTGAAGAGCTGAAAGAGAGGTTTCAGGAGAATAAAGATGGGCAAACCTCTCATCCTTTAGAGACCCATGGAGGGCTAGACATTTTGACACTACTTCGGAGGTGATATTGATGCCGACAAAAGCATTTCTCTCACTGTTTGTTGTTTTTTCTCTTGGGGATTGATTATGCTATCTTATGTTTAATGTTTGGGGTGTTATGTGAGAATGATTAAATGCTCTATTTGATTATTTTTATGTAAGCTTCTTCAGACTAGAGAGAGACACGAGCCATCATATGTTTGTATTTGAAATCATGTTAAGCTAAAAATGTATATTTTTTTAAACTTATAAAGCTCTTTAATTATTAACCAAACTCATCTCGAAGAATCATATCTAAATTTACTTAAAAGATGAAATTAAATAAATCAAATAAAGGTAGTTTAGATAAGAAAACATAATAAAATACAAAGTACAATAAATATAGAACTACAAAAAAGTCCAATTATTGGCAAAAAGTTCTTAAGGTTTCTTTTGCAATTTCTCCTATCCTTACCCAAATACTAAGAGGTATTTATTTTTCAAGTCTTCTTATTATGATCTACTTGATTTTTTTTCCTTTAAATTACTCATAGTTTCTTTTAATGGTCTCTAACATATAAGTCCTCTGTATTCATAGTGTAGGAGACATTCCTTTCTTTTAAAGATGTGGAATAACACTATTTTTTTCATCTTTTAGGTTTCATGCACCTTACCTACTCCATTTGGAGTTTGAAAATTCATTATAAGTTGGTAAGGTGATATAATTGCTCATGTTGCATATAGGGATGGCCAGTTGATTTTGACAATGTATATGAAGGGTCTTTTGATTATATAGAATTTTTTTCATATTTGTTATTTTCCTTAATAATATTCCAAATTTCATAGGTAAGGATATATTCCAATGTTACGAATACCATACTGGACTTGGTATCGGATTAGATTCTGGTACGATACTGTACCGGTATCGGTTGATACCGGGTACCGCTTCAGATAATTTTTTAAATTTATAAAATAGTCCTTGATTTTTTTAAAAAATTACAAAATAGTTCATTGTCATATTATACTGTTGTACAGTTTTAGTTTTTATATATCTTTATTATATTCTAATTATTTCTATATATAATAATTATCTACATATAATAATTTATTGTAAAATAATGAAAATAAATTTTGAATTATTTTTTATCTTATCAAAATTTTGAATTATGTTTTTAGAATTGTTATTTTTTCACATTCCATTTCATTTTACATTTAATTTAATATATAAAATTAATTTAATAATTATTCATAAATATAATTAAATTTAAAATACATTTTCAAAATATATAAATTTCAAATAAATTTTTATTTAATAATTAAAAATATATAAAATAAATATTAGT
>JAOQMP010000005.1:16616155-16626772 GCA_027563575.1 Erythroxylum pedicellare
CTGATCAAGAGGTAGGGGTATGCTTCCCCTCTTATGCTCTTCCGTTTTTCATTTAACTTTATCACTCAAATAATTTCTTTTAAATGACCCAAGTTAACGGATTCGATCAATCCTTTAGTGACTTATTCAGATATCCCACTATCTTATCTGTTTCCTCAATATATTTCAGATTACTCACAATTTTCACTTCTTTCATCAATAACACCAATATCATTTCATATCAATATTCTTAACATATTTACATACATCACATTACGAGTCTAAGACATCTTTCATCAGTAACACTTCTCATAATTACTTCGTACCAACCAATTCATGTCGGCCTTAGCTAATCCTTTTTCCTAACCTGAGCACACCTTAGCACGGTAATACTCTGAGAGATAATTTACCTTTCACTCAATAATTCACATCACTATAGTGTCAATACACTTAACTCTTATATCTATCTTATTATATTCCATGGCTTTGGTGTTGGTCCACCTAATTCATTCATCTTTCTTGAATCACTTAATTCCTAATACAGATCAATTTCATCTAACTCCTCATACAGTATTCTAATGAAATCACTATAACAATGAATTGTGATGCTTAAGGTCAAATAGGACTATACATTGATCTCATGTTCCTATGAACTCCAAAATATAATCCTTAAGCATATCTCTAGTAGCTAAGACCGTCGGCAATTTAAACATTCAGTCACTTGTTTCTACATTCTTAGCCGCTAATGATGTCCCGAAATATTCCTACTAGGATGTGTAACTTACATTATCATTGGTACTTTTCTCGCAATCTCTTTGCTCTATCACCTTTATTGATTACACATACTTCTTATTTCAATCACGAAGTATCATTTTTCCTATTTGCACTTCAACTTTCAAATCTTTTTTTAAATAAGACTTATAATTTTTGAATCCTCAATTTAGGCTTGGTTAATCCTTTCATGTGAAATTGATCTTCAATTCCATAGCAAATAGTACATTGATTTGCCCAAAAATTTAACTCCACATTTTATGCTTCTCTTTTGCACTAGGTCTGATAACCTCAATATTTGAATTTGTGTTTTACCACTTTTGGGATTTCTGCTTAATGCATTAGATACAACACTAATTTTACTGGGAAATAATCATTTGGACAATCATAGTCTTTCAGTACTTATATCAATTGTCTCATATTCAATTCTCTCGACTCAATAATTACCTCAAACTTTAATGATTTGAACATGTATATATATATTATCCAAGATGTTTCTATACATATACTGTCTCTAAACTTTCAAAGCAATCACTACTATAGTAGCTCTAAATCATATATAGAATGGTCAACTCATAGGAGTTTAGTTGTCGCTACACATATGAAATCCCTTTATTATACTTCATTGGATTTTATCCAAATCTCTTATATAACATCATTGTATACTATAAAATCTCCAAATCCATACGATATAATTTATATCAGTATAATTCCTCAAAATTCTCTTTACTTTCATTACTCATATGATTTACATGTTTTTTTTTTCAATTATTCAAACTATTCTTCTCAAATTTTTGAATACCTTTAATATATCATCAAATTTTTCTTGGATTGCTTTAATCTTCAATACCATAGTATTGTTTATTATCAAACTCCATATGCCCACAATTAGTTCTTCTAATTCCTTAATTAACTAATTCCTCAATGAGGTAGCATTGTTTCATATTATTTTCAATTTCCCAACTGACTTCCTTTCTCAAATGATTTTCTCAATTCATTTGATTTCCTCTTATTTCCCATTGAATTTTTCTACTAGCTGCTCATTCATACTAATTTCTCCATACATTTCAATTTATTTGCAAACTTAACTTCCATAGCATACTCTACCTCCTATGCTTGAGCTTCCACTATGGATATGACTACAATATTCATTTTTTATTCATTACAGATTCATTTATGTTTTCTTCTTTCATTGATCATCCTTAATAAAAACTATCTAATTTGCTTGATATAATTCAATGAAAAAAATTTCTTTAAAAGAAGATTTCTTGCTACTATCATCTATACTATTCATGCAATCTTTATCAATCATCTATTATCATCATCATATGATCAACATTCTTAATACCTCGGGAAGACCAATTTCTATTGTTTATATAAGGTCATAACATTCTAATTACCAAAACTCAATGAAGTATTAAACATAATTACTGCCACATATACTTAGGTGGGTATCATTAAATTCATCCCATTTTTGTCCACATATTTATCTCCATCAATTCACCAATTTATATCTTACATAATTGATACTTTGATCTCCATTGATCCTAGATGATATTTTTCTCTTTATCTTTGAATTCATTATTCATTGTAACATCATTAATAATCTCAATTCCATAAATATCTTCTTATATCGGATCATAACTCTTATCACAACATTTAAACAATCATTCTAGCTTCCAAGTTCAACCTTTCAATTCCATTTTGCATGTACACCTTAAATCTTTTCATTTCCACCTATGTCTTTATTTCTTCTCAATCAATTCATGAAAAATTTTTCAATTCCATATTGATTCAAGAACATATCCACAAAAAAAATTTGTCACCATATTCACTGACATAACCATAAATACTACATCTATGTCTAACATATCGGATTACGTGATATCCACAAACCTTTATTTTCTCATATCATGAAAGAGTATCATTTTTTGTGCTAATTTTACTTGACACATATTTCAGAAAATGCCCATGTAAGATCTCAATTATGGGCTCTGATACCACACTGTTGGGCCCCATTTTGAGAGCCCAATATCGAAACCATAAAACGTGAGCTTATCCAATGTAATCTTTACTATGCATGGTTATTCCAATTAACCCCCATTATTCATCCTCGGTTCATTTTCATTCTCTGGTACCATACATGTCAGGCCTCATTTCTGAATTATTCTTATACCAAAGCAAATATTTTGTGCCCAACTTCCCTCTAGAAATCGACAATTTTAGGGACTGAATTAAAATTCAATTCCTTCATATCATTTGTAAATCTATATCTCTAGTTTATTTAGAAACAAGAATTCTCCCATTCGGAGCTCTACAGATCAAGATACCGTCAAAATACTAAATATGTTCAGTAAAATATTCAATTCATAATCTTCCATTGGTCTAAGAATCACTTTATTTGGAGGTCGGATAACAAAGTTATGACCGAAAGAGTCAAACAAGGTTTTGTCCTCAATCATATTGAACCTATTTCGGGACAATTGACATAACTTTCTCCATAGATGTCAAATTAAGGTCATTCTTAGATGGTTCGAAAGATGACTTCAAGATTTAAAATTTCATGAAGAGTTTGAAGATAGACTCTGTCAACTACACAAAATTGGACCAGATGATACAAGATAAAAAGTACCCAGAAGAAGTTTATGAATAGTATATAGAAGATGTTTTACTATTCGCATAACTTTCTCTAAAGATATCAGATTAAGGTCATTCTTAGATGGTCTGAAAGAGGAATTCAAGATCTACAACTTTCATGCAGATCTTAAAGATAGATTTTGTCATCTATAGGGTCAAAATTGACTAGATGATACAAGATGAACAGTGACTAGAAGAAGTTTTAGTCTAAGACTTATTTGGAATAATTAGTATAACTTGCACTAGAGATATTAGATTAAGGTCATCATAGGACAGTTTTGAAGAGGACTTCGATATCCATAACTTTTGTGAAGATATTGAAGATAGATTCTATCATCTATAGGATCCAAATTGGACCAGAATGTGTAAGATAAATAGTGCATAAAAGATACATGTCATCACCAGACGAGATACGTCATCACTAGACGATACGCGTCATCACCAAACAATATGATTCATCAATAGACGATATGTCATCACCAGGCGATACAGTCTATACTCCTAATATGTCTCCACTTATAAGGATCATAACTTTCGATTCCAATGTAAAAAAATTTCATACAATATATCATTGGAAAGATAGAAAGATAAGCTACAACTTTATAAAGACAAATTTGTCTAATTCGGCCTAGATCAATGTAGTATTTTCCCTGAAGTTAGAACAAAAATTTTATCCCTATGGGAGACTTAAAATTTTGCACAGTGCAAACTTGGAATGTCCTGAGCATAACTATTTAGCTACCAAATTAACTTCATTAAACTCTCAAATGTCAACTCATTTGTCTCATCGCATTCAACTACATCTGATCAGTCATAATTCCTATCTTTCCTTTCCATAGCATCTCACTTATGAATATGTATATATATATCAACACTTCATGCTAAAAATCATCAACTCAAGTTGATGACTTCTTCACGTATATCTAATTTCAACTCACATCATCCATACAACATTCATATTTTGTTAACCTCAAGGAACAAGTTTTACAAATCTTCAATGGCAATTCAAACCACAATACATCATTGTCTCAAAATCTCAAATTACAAAAGATTCTTAAATAAATAAACTTAAAATTTGATTAATATGGTGCCTTCCCAAAACCAACTCAAAGTATAAAAATAATAAAATTTGGAGAAATTCCCTTAGGCTCTTGATCACTTGATCTCTTAGCTATCACCTGAAGATGGGATGAAAAGGGGTGAGCTTGAAAGCTTGTGGGTAACAAGTTTATAACGGAGAATAAGTAAAACCGTTGAAATGTTATTTTATCTTATAAAAGTCATAATAAATTCATAAAATGATTTGTTCTCAAAATCTCAGTCAAAATTCACAATTTTAGCTCCAAAACTCATAGTTAAAATATCATCACATCAACATAACATGTACATTTAACCATCACTGTAGAACACTCAAATTATGCAACAAAATTGACAATTCAAAGACATAATGCACAACAAATGGCTCGAGAGTTTCGTGGAACAAAACGGAGAAATCGAAGTTTATATTGTGAACAAAACAAGTCCGATTTTTCAAGATCTCGTGGCCTTAAGCGGGCAACCAGGAGAAGACTATAGGTCGACATGCACGTGACTAACGAAACGGGTTCCTCTCTTGCCCAAACAAAAGCACATATTCATGCTAAAATCATTTCATGTGCTCATACTTTAATGCTTTCTCATCTTTTCATTCATACAAAATGCCATGACTTGTTTCAAGGCACAACATAAAATCTGTCAAAGCATTTCCTTCTTCATTTTGAAATTCATCAACAAATTCATATACCTAACATATAAAGATTTTTCAAATCATTCAAAGAGTAATATATGCACTACTTATGAAGGAATTTAAATCATTTATTTTCCTGATTTGGAAAAGCATTTATGGCTCATAACTCTATTATAAAAATGTAACCCATCTTGATTCCTTGCTTATAGACTTGCTCAAAATACCTCTTCTCTTGTTCCCCTTGACACTTTTGATCCCACTTATACAATAACAAAAATCCCACTCAATAAGGTTTTAAATTGAAAATCCCACAAAACATAATCACTAAAATTGGTGCTAGAATACTTAAACCCATGAATTTTCTAAACTCTATGAACTAAAATCCTTCCAAAAATTCAAAAGATTTAAAATGATCTTACCTCGATTCTTCACCAAATGAAGAGATCTTTGGCTCAAATGGAAGCTCTTCTCTTCCTCTACCTTTTTCTCTTCTTGAACTACTTCAAAATCTTTTTCAAAAGCTAAGAAATAAAGAAACCCTAGCTTAACTCTCTTCTTTTCTCTCAACCACCAAAATTCTCTTCTCTTTCTTTCTTATTTTCTCTTCTTCTCTCCCAATTCACGCTTTTCCTTTTCTTAAATGCAAGACTACATTTTTTCTTCCATTTCTACCCTTAGCTAATCTTTTTTCCTAACTTGAGCACACCTTGTCACAATGATACTCTCAGAGATAATTTATCTTTAAATTAATAATTCACATCACTATAGGGTCAGTATACCTAACTCTTATGTCTATCTTACTGTATTATATGCCTTTAGCGTTGATCCACCTAATTCATTCATCTTTCTTGAATCACTTAATTTCTAATACAAATCAATTTCACTTATTAGCAACCTCTCAATTAATTATGGCCTTCAGATAATTTTTAGGCCTTAATCCATTCAAATTTAAAGGTGAACGACTCTTTCTATCATCTAACTCCTCATGCAGTATTATAATGAAATCACTAGGATAATGATTGTGATGCTTAAAGTCAAATAGAACTATACATTGATCATTCCTATGAACTCCAACATATAAGCTTTAAACATATCTCTGACAGTTAAGGTTGTTGGCAATTCAAACATTCAGTCACTTGATTCTACATTCTTAGTCACTAAATGATGTTCCAGCATATTCCCACTAAGATATATAACTTACGTTACCATTTGTACTTTTCTAACAATCTCTTTACTCTATCACCTTTATCGGTACACATACTTCTTATTTCAATCACAAAGTATCCTTCTTCCTAATCAAACCTAAAATTCAGTTCTATTTTCAATCTCTCAATAAGATTCACAATTTTTGAATCCTCAATTTAGGCTTGGTTAATCCTTTTATGTGAAACTGATCTTCAATTTCATAGCAAATAGTACTTTGATTTTCCTAAAATTCAACTCCACATTCTATGCTCCTTTTTGCACTAGATCTGATAACCTCAATATCTGAATTCGTGCTTCAGTACTATTGGGATTTCTGCTTAATGCATTAGATACAACACTGATTTTACTGGGAAATACTCATTTAGATAGTCATAGTCTTTCAGTACTTATATCAGTTGTCTCAATCTCATATTCAATTATATCAACTCAATAATTACCTCAAACTTTAATGATCTATACACACACACACACACACACACACATATATATCCAAGATGTTCCTATACGTATACTGTCTCCAAACTTTCAAAGTAATCATTACTATAGTGGCTCTAAAGCATGTATCAAATAGTCAACTCATAGGACTTTAGTTGTCTCCATATATATGAAATTGCTTTATTATGTTGCATTAGATTTTATCCAAATCTCTTATATAACATCATTGTATGCTATAAACCTCCAAATCCATACGATATAATTAATATCAGTATAATTCCTTAAAATTCTCTTTACTTTCGTTACCCATACGATTTACACGCTTTTCTTCAAGTATTCAACTATTATTCTCAACTTTTCAAATGCTTTTAATATATCATCAAATTTTGCTTGGATCGCTTTGATCTTCAATATCATAGTACTGTCACGGAAATTGTTATCTCAAACAATTATTATCAAACTCCATGTGCCCCTTGATTAGATCTCGTAATTCCTTAAATAACTAATTCATCAATTAGGTAATATTGTCTCACGTTATTTTTAATTTCCCAATTGACTCCCTTTCTCGAATTATTTTCTCCATTGACTTATTCTAATATTTGGTCATTCATACTCGTTTCTCCACACATTTCAATTTATTTGCAAACTTAACTTCCTGTGTGGGTGACATATTTATCAAAACCTAATTTATATCTCCTGTGCATACTCACATAGAATATAATGTGGATCTAAGTTCTCCTCACATTAGCAATAATGTCACCTCAAATTTAAGAATCCAATCACATAGTTGGATGCTTTAGATCAAACTTGATGCACATACTCTCCATAGCATATTTTACATTTTATGCTTGTGTATTTGTCAGAAATAGGACTCCAATACTCACTTTTGAATCATTACATATTCATTTCTGTTTTGTTCTTTCATTGATCATCTTTAATATAAACTATCTTATTTGCTTAATCTAATTCAGTGAAATTCTTCTTAGAAAGAAGGTTTCTTGCTACTATCATTTATACTATTCATGCAATCTTTATCAATCATCTGTTATCCTCATTACATGATCATCCATTCTTAATACCTTGGGAAGACCAATTTCTATCGTTCTTATAAGATCATACATTCTAATTACCAAAATACAATTAAGTAGTAAACATAATTACTATCACTTATGCTTAGGTGGGTATCATCAATTTCAACCCATTTTGTCTGCATATTTACCTCCAACAATCCACCAATTTGATCCTTTGATCTCTATCGATCCTAGACGATATTTTTCTCTTTATCTTTGAATTCATTACTCATTGTAATATCATCAATAATCTCAATTCTACTAATATCTTCTTATATCGAATCATAACTCTTATCACAATAATTTAACAATCATTCTAACTTTCGAGTTCAACCTTTCAATTCCACTTTGCTTGTACACCTTAACTCTTGTCATTTCCACTTATGTATCTAATTCTTCTCATTCAATTCATGAAAATATTTTCACATCCATATCAATTTAAGTACATATCCACAACAAAATTCCGTCACCATATTCACCGACATAACCACAATTACTGAATCTATGTCTAACATACCGAACCACGTAATATCCACAAACTTTTCATTTTCTTATATCACGAAAGAGTATCATTTTCTCACTAATTCTACTTGACACATATTTCGGAAAATGCCCATGTAAGATCTCAATTATGGGCTTTGATACCACAACTGTTGGACCCTGCTTCCAGAGTCTAACTATCTAGAATATCATAAGACTTGAGCATGGTTCCTTGTGGGGTTATTTCAAAGAACCCTCATTGGCCATCATCCCACAAGGGTTGCGTGCCCACACCAGTCAAATATCAAAAACAAACTCATTTCTCCTATTTCAGAACAGATTTTGGGAAACCTCAAACTGGAATTACAAATTTGACTTCTTTAGAGAATTTGTTCCCCCTTTGTCTTAAGTTTCTAATGACACCAAAATCGTTCAATTTGGTTCAAAAATTTTGAAAATTAAGGCCTAAACAATTTTAGACTATTATTAAACTAGAATAGTACATTATACCTAACTTTCGTCCAAAATTTGAAAGTCTTAGAGACTGAATTAAAATTCTATTCCTTAAGATAATTTGTAGCTCTATTTCTCTAGTTTATTTAGAAATAAGAATCATCTCATTCAAAGCTTTACAGATCAAGATATCATTGAAATACCGAAGTATGTTTAGTAAAATATCTAATTCATACTCTTCCATTCTATACCCTTAATTTGATTTCCATCAATCTTTTTCAATTTAATATCAAAAGCGATAAACTTTTATGGAGAGGTAGGAAAAGGTGTTAGGAATCTAATGGTCTAAGAATCACTTCATTTAGAGGTTGGATAACAAAGTTATGGCCGAAATAAACAAACAAGGTTTTGTCCTCAATCATATTGAATTTGTTTCGAGTTATCACCAGACAATACACGTCATCACCAGAAGATATAGTCTATACTCCTAGGCATCTCCACTTATAAGGAACATAACTTTCGACTCCAATGTTAAAAAATTTCATACTATATACTGCTGGAAAGCTAGAAAGAGAAGCTACAACTTTCTAGAAGACAACTTTGTCTAATTCAACCTTGATCAATACAGTTTTTCTCCTGAAGTTTGAACACGACTTTTACCCCTATGGAAGACTTGTAATTTTTGCACTGTACAAACTTGGAATGTCCTGAGTATAACCATTCAGCTGCTAAATTGACTTCATTAAACTCTCAAATCTTAACTCATTTGTCTCATCACATTCAACTACATCTAATCAGTCAAAATTCCTATCTTTCCTTTCCTTATACATCTCACTTATGTGTGTGTGTGTGTGTGTGTGTCTCTCAACAATTTGTGTTCAAAATCATCAACTCAAGTTGATATATCAATAATTCATGTTCAAAATCATCAACTCAAGTTGATAACTTCTTCACGTATATCTAATTTCAACTCATATCATCCATACACCATTCATATTTCATTAGCATCAGAAGAATAAAGTTTTACAAATCTTTAATGGAATTCCAAACAACATTACATCATCGAATCAAAATCTCAAATTACAAAAGATTCTTGAAATGCGACTAAAACATTGTGCTTTCCCAAAACAACGTAAAATACAAAATAAGCAAATTTGGAGTAATTCTCTTAAGCTCTTGATCACTTTATCTCTTAGCTGTCACCTGAAGATGGGACGAAAAGGAGGTGAGCTTAAAAGCTCGTGGGTAATATTTTATAACAAAAAAAACATGCAAAACTTTTGAAAACATTCACTTGTAATGGAAAATTCTCATTGAGTTCATAAAACACATACTTCTCAACTTCTCCAACTACAAAACATGAATGCATCAAACTTGTTCACATATGATAAGCATATAAGCACATCGTAATGATTTAGGTGGTCCATAAACGAAACGTACTACACATTTCCCATAAGGGTCCTGTGTAGCCGTGAATGAAACGTATTAACGCAATCCCACTTAATGGTTTTGCATAGCCGTGAACTTATGGGAGTCCATGAAGGAGCTCTATGCCACTAGCAGGCAGGTGGGAAAAGCCTTTAGTCGAAGTGCACTTGACAACAAAATGGACCAAACCAAACCCATATAACATGTATTTCATATTTTGTAAACATATTGCCCAAATTGGCACTTTTTCAAAACTTGATTTTTCACATACATGAGATGTTTTGAAAACATGATTTCATATACATGTTTTCTTTTCAAAAATCACTTTCAAAATCAATTCATAAATCTTCACACCATTCATATAACAACATATTGCAATTTCTCAAATCATTCAAAAGCAATAAATGCAACACTTATGATGCAATTGAAATC
>JAOQMP010000005.1:16653807-16676151 GCA_027563575.1 Erythroxylum pedicellare
ATTATTATTATTATTATTATTATTATTATTATTATTATTATAAATCTTCTTCTTCTTCTTCTTCTTCTTATTATTATGAACTTTATTATTCTTATTCTTATTAATTATTGTTATTTATTTATTTATTATTATTATTAACTTTATTATTCTTATTATTATTATAAATTTTCCACTTATTATTTTTAATTTTATCAATTATTTTTAATTTGATTTTTGTTATTAAATTCTTTATTATTATTAATTTTCTTCTTCTTCTTCTTCTATTGTTATTATTATTATTATTATTGTACGAAATTAATTTCTTATTGTTATTATTGTTATTGTTATTATTATTATTATTTGTCAATTTTTAAAACATTAGTTTTAACTTTGATATAGAATACATCCATGGAGAATCAAGAAAAAAAACCTCTTAATATATTATAATATTTTTTTATTTATTCCACTCATGAATATTATGCCAAATGTTAATCTTCACTTTGTTCCTTAGATACTATGTTTATATCCTGGTCAATCATCCATAATGAAAATCAATTACAAGCAAGTGCATATGAAGAAAAATGTTCTTTTCTACTTGAATAATAGGAAAAGACCAAATTGGTGCAATTCTATCTTCCGGTTGAGAGTTGTTTTCATCACGTAAACAACAATCTTGCACAGTCAAGTACGATGAAGAGGTCATGACCCCATGAGTTATTTCCTCCTTGACCAAAACAGAAAAGAAGATTATGCTGTCAAGTATATGAAGAAAATGAGAAGCTCGCGTTGGAAAAAATATATATATATACCTTCAATTTTTAGTATAAAAATGAAGAATTCCAAGTTAGTAATGTCAAGCTAGCTGGACACTTCAATGTACTTTCTTCTCTTCTCAAAAGGCTCATCCTTTTCCCGACGCTCGTCTGAGTTTCCTTCTTTGCATTCTTCTGGTTCAACTTCACCTCTTTTTCTCTGAGGAATGACTTGAAAGAACGAAGCCTTCTAATCTCTTGTTTCCAGAAACTTGAGTAGTATTTCTATTACTTGGTTAAATATAAGAACCTGCACTCCAATCAACAAAAAGAAGAGAGTTAAGTAGAAAGACATGGAAATTTCTGGTCTCATTTGCTTAACCAAGGGTATGAAAAGCTAAATAATGGAGGTGTATTGAGTTTTCCAGGTTTCAGACCCAAGTGTTGGGGGTAAAACAAGGGTAAAACAATATGCTATCCTAGCATACCCTACCAAATTCTAGAATCAGAATTAGAATCAATCAACCCAACTTTAGGGAATCAAGTGACACAATCTAGTCATTTGAAAAAATGCATCAAAATTTAATAACTTCTATATGTAATTGAATATAGCACTTACACTCTTTGCAAACTCCTTTAAGCCATTTTACAGAACTACTAGATTAGAGCATATCCAGCAAGCCTGGCAAGCATGCTACATACCATGCATAATCTATTCTATTTACTCCGTAATTGTTTAAGACAAAGCCAATGTTCTAATAGCAATGTTATTCATATAATCATGTCTTAAGTGTACAAAAGACTTAAAGACAATTGCAGAATGCCATAAACCTAAGGTTTTAATTTCATAGAACATTTGGATTCTATTTGCCACAAGAATAACATGCCTGCAATAGACCAGCACAGAAACAATATTCACAAAACTTTCAAGAAAATGATGAAGCAAACTAGAAAGCAACAGAACCTGAGAACTTGACATCTTCAAGTAATTTCCTATAGGAAGTTTTGCAGTTTCGATTCCCTGCTCTTCTGCTTTCTTCATCATTATCCCCTCCCACCGATTACGATCAACCAAACCACCAATAATGTATACTTTCTTTGGGTCAAGTTCATCTAGCACTGTCTCAGAATCTGCTGTAAGATATACCAGAGTCTCCTTTTGATCTTGCAATGCTTCAATGTAAGATTGACTTTCCTTCTCAATTATCCATTTGTCAAATCCTGGAAGTCTTTGCAACTGGGCCTCGATTTCCCCACTGCAGCCAGTCAACTAGAGGTGACCAGGGTTTGCACATCTGCCATTCACTGCATAACAAACGGATGATGATTCTTATATCTATTCAAATTAAACCTAACACTTAAATCACTCAAACCAAGTTCAACTTTAAAACATAACAAACACATTTCATCAAAAACAATAAAAAGATTCAAACTTTCACTCCATTATAAAGTAATTACACACTCCGCAACATACGCACATAACAAAATCACAAGAAGAACCGAGAAAACCTGTTGAACGAGGCTATGGATTTCGTTTTCAGTCATTAGATGGGCAAACTCGAGATCAATAACAATATTATGACCCACTTCTTTAGCTCTTGTGAGCCTTCCAATCTTGTAATCGGTCCTACAGCACATTAAATGATAGTGATAGAACGAGAGACAGATAATGAAGGAGAAGGCGGCTAGCAGGTGTAGTGGGAACTAGACCCAACTTGTAATCGGTCCTACAACACATTAAATGCGATTCCCTCTCCAGACGCTACCATCCATAAACATTCAAACAAGTACCGTAAATGTGAGTGGGAAGGACTTTTACGACGATGAAATGGGTAAAGAGTGAAAGTGAGTGGGACACAGAAATAGGTAAAGAGGGATTCCGATGATGTATTAACCTCAAAGAAGGAGAAGAACACACGATGCAATTCATCGAAACCCATTGAAAATATCCAGATGAAATACCCACACGAAAAAAAACCCAAATAAATTACCTAGATGCAATTCATCGAAAATACCGAGATAAAATACCCACATGAAAAAAAATACCCTCACTCAATCGAAACCCATCACCCAATCAAAACAATACAAATAACTTACCTACAATCTGGTGGTAGAATGCTGTAACGTCAAGAAGAGGAAGAACTTTCGAAGAGAGGCTCCAAAATATTTCAGATGTTGAAGAAGTCGGGAGGAGACTTGTGTGTAAGGATAGGTTTGTAAAAAGGAAAAAGCTTAGATGTAGAAGAGGATTATGGATTCAACGATTAAGTAAAAATAGGTTTCAGTTGGTTTTAGCTATTCTTTAAAATTGAAGAATACGTATTGACGTAGAATGTGTATTATGTGTTTACTTTAAACCAAACACGGGTTTGATAATTACCGAGGAATATGGTAGGAATAGAATTCCTCTTCCCCCATACCAAACAGGCTGTTAAGGTTAATCTCATAACCAAATCCAAGCATAAAACTTAGGATTTAATAAACAAGAAAAAGACAACTAAATCTAAGCATAAAACTTAGGATTTAATAAACAAGAAAAAGACACTCACTTAGGAAAATTTCTGCAGAAGTTTTATTAAAAATAATAACATTTCGGGTTACCTAAAACATATGTTAACCCTCCCTTTTATAACCCTAACTATGGTATATAAGAATCCTAATTCTAATGTGAAAAGGATTCATTGAAATACTTTTCTAAAGCTAACTTATTTCTTTTCTTGCTGGACAAGAAAACCTTCCTAACTAGGAAACTTAAAATAAAATAAAACAGAAACAAATCCTAATGGATATATGATAACATAACAAATCCTTATCCTAATGGGTATATGACAATATAACATATCCTTATGGATTCAATCCTTTATTACTATTAGTCAATTTTCCTATTCAAAAGAACACAAATCTAGTATTATGGAAGTTCTAATCCTACTGAAAATTTCTCTCAGGTATCCATTGTTCTCTATTATTATTACTTTTTCATTAAATAAAACTGCTCCATTTATTCTATAGAATAAAGAAACATAGTTCCTTATGGTTGGTTTCTGTTTAAATGTTTGGCGCTCTACTGGCCAAGTTGAGTTGTTTTAAATACAGCAAGATGTGGGAGTTGCTAGACTCAGTATTGCATTACTGCAATTTGACCTGAATTAGTAGTGTTCGTTTCATTTCTCTTCCCCTTTCCTAGTGTTGTATTATGGAACATGTTGGATATGTTCTTCAGTTGTATAGTCGTTTGAACTGGGATTAAGGATGTAAGTGGCATTAGTTATTAATGTGAAGATACTGCTTGTTTCGAGAATTTTAAAGAGGAAAAAAAGGAATGTTTTATCATTTGTTTCATAGTCTTTTACCTTTATTTGATATGCTCCAAACTTTGGTGGTTTTGATATTAATGAAGTGTAGTTAGCAAACTTTACTTTTCTACCTTTTCTACTTATAGTGCAAAATTTTGCTTTTTCTTTTGTTCCATTTGTGATATCATGTTAATTGTGTTTACTAAGCAAATTGCTTCAAAATAGAAATAGGAGCTCAATTAGTCGTATAATTAGAAGGTTCTTATGTCCTGTTTTTTCCACAAAAAATCATATGTGATGTCAAATTGGGTCAAGTGGTCATAGTACGTACTCGAGCAGGTTCTCTTGCAATTATTTGTAAAACATACACCAAAAAAAAGAACATTTGGTGTGATTTGATTTACTTTCATTTGATTCATGAAAAGGACTTGGTCGAAAAAGTAGTTTTTATATTTTTCCTGTGTATGTCTACGTTAGTCTTGACATGGTTGTAGTTTGTGTATATTGTCATTGTAATTATTGAAGTTTTTGTAGCTGGTTCATTATGCGGGATCATTCTTTTTTCAGCTTTTTCTGTGGCAGGTTATCCTTCTAGCCTCAACATGTGATCTGTACATCTAGTGCACTTTGTGGGCATACCCTCTTAGTCTCTCTCCTTCTTTCTCACCTCCTCTCTCTCTTTAATCTCTTACTGCTGCAGGGATACACCCATGGATTATGATGACAATGATTTTCAGAGCCAGAATCTTCATTTAGCTACTGAAGGGAGCAACAATTTTCCACCTGTTTTACGGCCATATGCTCTTCCCAAGTTTGATTTTGATGAACCTGTTCATGGATCTTTGAGATTTGATGGTTTGGTGGAAACCGAGATCTTTCTTGGTATTGAAAGCAACGGAGATAACCAGTGGATTGAAGATTTCTCCCACAGTAATAGCAGGATACAGTTCAACTCAAGTGCACCAGAGTCTTGCCCAATTTCAAGGCACAACAATGTTTGGTCAGAGGCTGCTTCCTCAGAATCTGTTGAGATGTTATTAAAATCTGTTGGGCAGGAAGAAATTGTCCCAGTGCAAACAGGCAATAAAGAATTAGATTCCTGTGATGAACTAGGTTGTATAGTAAAGCCAATGGATCTCAGTGTGAAGCAGGATAATAGCACACAGTCTGATGTTGGTGTTATTTCAGATTTACAGCATTCACGACCACTACACGAGGCTGTGGATAATACTTGTGCATTGACTGATAGTGGAGGGCTTCAGTCTCAGGTTGATGATATTTCACAAACTTGTGAGAATAGCCTTTCTGGTAGTAGGGTTTCAAATGACCTAACTTCTCTTACTGGTGATGGCTACGTACCTGTCACTGAGAGGAGGTTGGGGACTGATGATGCAGGTAATGATGTTAGTGGAAGGGAAGTTGACAATGTAGTTACTATGTCTCTGGATGACAGGAAAGAAATGGCTTCTAATTCAGAGATGCAGGCTGATTGCAGATTGTTATCTTCAGGAAACACTATTAGGGGTGGTGATGAGCTAAGTGAGGATCTGAAGTTTAGGAACAAGGCAGCTGGTGACAACATGAATGTTCCAGATACCAACAGTGAGCTCCAGGAGGAGCAGCATCAGATTATCCAAGGGCTTCAGAGGGACGAGCGAATCGTGGAGACAGATTTGTCTGGAAGTGGTTCTTCTTATTTTGATAGAACTAACTTGAGTAATGCAGAGGAACCAGTAAGCATTATGTCAAAACGTGACTCTGGTTCTCTTGAAAATTTAGAGAATGCTGATCAGTCTGGAGTATCTATGCATGAGGTAGAACCAAAGGGCTGTGTTGCTATGCAGAGACTTGAAGTGGATGACTCTGATGGTTCTCCATTACCTAGCACAAAGGTGGTAAGTAATACTACTGCAACTCTTTTGTCTAAGGAAGAAAGTGAAACGTCAAAAGGCAAAGTGGATACTAGCACTAGCTATGGGGGTGGTTGTTCCAGCTTGGCTGTGATTAGTTCTTCAGCTGAGCATCTTGGAGGAAAGCATGGAAAGAGTCATGCTTCATCTACAGTAATGGCTGAATCCACGCTAATTTGCAGAACAGGTAGTCTTGTTGTTCCTGTGTGTGACCAAGATATTCCGGATGCAGGAAACAGAAGCACAGAGTTGCCTTCAGACAGCTGTAATATGGATTCTGTTGTTGATCGGTCTCTCATCATAGAGATAGGGGTTGAGACCAGGTGCTTTGATGATGGTGGCAAAAACAAGTCATTAGGCACAACATCACTGTCTGATTCTGCTGCTGAAAAAAAAACAGGTGAGTAGTTGTTCTGACCATTAAGTTTCAAGAATTATTTAGTTTTTGCCCCAGCTGTTTAAAGTGCTAACTTGTTTATTTAGATAATATAGGTGGTATCACTGGGTGTGCTGGGCACGCCATCACTGGTGATGTACTTCTTGATCATGTTGGAATTGAAAAATCACCTGTACCCTTGGTGGGCTATGCCTACACTGGTAAGGACAAAGGTACGTTGGGTGCGGTTTCAACCAAAGAACACACATCAGATTCCAAGACATCAAATCAACTACGAGCTGGTGTACAACCTGCCTTGGAATCTAATAAGATCAGTGATTTTGGTGCTTCTGGTCAGATGCTAGAAGGTGATCAGTCTTTGTTAACATTTGATGCTTGTAAAGCAGAAAATCATGTTGAAGCTCAAGCAGGAGTAAGTAAAAAAGGCGGTCAAAAGAACATGGAGGTCATGGATGTGTGCCCAGTACTTTGTGATTCAAGTGAAAGAAATGGAGAAGGTGCTGAATCAGTTGTAGAAATAATTGATGAAAAGAAATCCCAAAATATTTCTGGTGAGTGTTTGTCAGTGCTACAGTAAGTGTGTGAAGATTGTCGTATTGTGCTCAGTATATGCATATTGTAAACTTTGTTATCTCATCTCTAGCTCCATATGCTTAAGGGATTAATGGTCGTTCTCTTTCCCTCTAAACTTATTACTCTTTGATGGACCTATTCTAGATGGCATTTGCTTCTGTATGCTGTTTGACTTATCCATCTAATCTGCTCCTATGTTTATGTTGTACTTGGGATCCACATATGAACGGGCATGACTACATGCAAATATGGATAACTTGCTACTGAAGTGATTAAAGATTGAATTTCCAGTAAACTACAACTGCTGGACAAGTGTTTACATATTCTTTCTCAAAAATTCATATCATACTTTCTGTTCTCTAATAATTTTTTACGTTATAGACACTGGAGCTGGGCCTTCTGCCCTCAGAGAGTCTGTCCATGTTGCTGGTGTAAAAGGTCTGCAAGAGAATGAAGCTGTAACAGATACTGAGGTTACAAATTATGGGCAGGCTGCTGGTCCAATTACAAGTGGTAAGTGACTTAAATTTCCCTATTTGCTAATGTTTGCTTGTTATGTTGCATGGCTTGTTAATTTACACCTTATGTGGGGAGCTTTAAAACTTCTTTATTCCTGCAATTTCTATATCTCAAGATATACTTTTTGGCATTAGAATGCGGAGGAAATCACAGTCGGCAAGATAGTGTTTCTTCTGCTGTTGGTAGAACTGCTGAAATTTCTCAGAATGAAAATATCAAGGATGGAGAGAAAGGGTTCACAGATGTTAATATAAGCAATGGTTCATCTGCTTCTGGTGATCCTAAGAAAAATGATACCCTTGTAGATGAGAAGAGCTTCACGTTTGAGGTTAATCCACCTGCAGATACACCTAAGAAGGAAGATTCAGCAAAATGGCGCCCAATTTCCCTTAAACAAACTAGCAAAACAGTACATGCTTCTTTTAATCTGAAAGTTCGACTATTTCACAAACTATTATATTGCTGTCAATGGTGTGCTTAGTAGGCTAATTTTGCACCTTTTCCTTATTGCAATTCTTTCGTGGACGGTGAAACTGCCAAAAAACTGCATGGAAGTCTTTTTCTTTTTGGAAACTTGCTTTACAACATTGTCCTAGTTATGACAATTTTGAAAATAAGCTTTTTGTCCCATTCCAGCTTGGTATTTTGAGATAGGAAAGTAGGAAATTTAGACTTTTACAGATTGCATCTTCAGTAAACACATTTTGTTGGATTTTAAGCCATACAAAGTCGCCAGGGATTAGGTTATTCTTTCAACCACCCAGAAAGGCAGGGCGGAAAATGACAAATTGGAAACCTCAAGTGGCAAAAGTTCTTCTCTTGAATGAGTTAACAGAATAGATATCAACTCGTTTATTTGAATAATTTTTACAATTACACTGCACATGGTTCGCATCTGTTTATTCTTCATTTTTCATTTGGCACCTCTCATAGATTGTGGATGGAACTCCTTCAACTTCTGGCTTGGGCCAATCAAATACCAAGGCTGGTCAAGAACTTTGGCATGGAAGTCAAAAGGCACCTGAAGGAGTGATAGCACTTAGTGGATCTAAACGTAACACGGAACGTAAATCAAGGCGATCATCTGGTAAGGCCACAGCAAAAGAAACTTCTAAAAAAGGAACTACCAAAGAACCAGCACCTGTGAGAATAGAAAGGGGAGATAAACTAGCCAGTGTAACACTCAATCCATCTGTGCTTTCTCAACTTGTGCAGCCAAATGAGATGCAGCGTTATGGACATGTAGACTCCTCCAGCTTAAAACCCTTCGTTCTTACAACATCAGCTACTAACCTGCCAGATTTGAGTTTTTCTACTTCAACGTCGGCAATATTTCAACAACCTTTCACAGACCTACAACAAGTGCAGTTGCGGGCTCAGATCTTTGTTTATGGATCTTTGATGTACGTCATGTTTTTATCTTCCACCCACCATAAATATAGCATTTTATGTAAAAGAATTTATCATTGGTTGATTGCCTTTCTTTTGCAACTTTTAATGATTGTTGCAATTTTCCAACTTTTAATGATTGGTGCAATTATCCTGCAGTCAAGGGACAGTACCTGATGAAGCATATATGATATCGGCTTTTGGAGGACCTGGTCAGTGCTTTCTTTTTTCTGGTGTTGCCCCTGGTTATTTTCTATCCATTTTTCATCTTATAATGAATCACTTTATTATGACATGCTGTAGATGGGGGCAGAAGCATTTGGGAGAACGCATGGCATTCGTGTATAGAAAGGCTTCATGGTCAGAAGTCTCATTTTACTGCTCCTGAGACACCTTCGCAGTCACGCTCAGGTATCTTACCAATGTCTTATTTTGGGTTACTATTGAATTGATTGGTTGACTTACTAACCATGCAAGGGTTGAGATTAATAGGTGCTAGAGTTCCTGATCAAGCAGTTAAACAGAGTGCACCCAAAAACAAAGTGTTATCAACTCCTATTGGACGAGCTAGCAGCAAGGGGAATCAAGCAATTGTAAACCCTCTTGTGCCCTTTTCTTCACCACTTTGGAGCTTACCTACCCCATCTAGTGAAACCTTGCAATCAAGTGGCATAACTAGGACTCCAGTTATGGATTATCAACGAGCACTTTCCCATTTGCATCCCCTTCAAAGTCCGCCTATAAGGAGTTTTACTGGACATAACCCCTCCTGGATGTCTCAGGCACTTTTTTGTGCTCCTTGGGTTGCTTCCCCACAGACTGCTGCATTTGATGCAAGTGGTCGTTTCCCTGTGCAGTTGCCCATAACTGAAACTGTTCAATTGACACCTATAAAGGAATCATCCTTTCCGCATTCCTCTGGCATAAAGCACATTTTCTCTGGCCCTGTGGTGCAGACTGGGGCTTCTGGCATGTTTTCTGGTGTGTCTCTACCTGATTTACAAAAAATGACAGCATCATCTGATCAACCAACTGCTGATTCCAAGACCAGGAAAAGAAAAAAGGCTTCAGTTTGCGGGACTCCTGGCCAGAATATTCTGAATCCTCTGCCTCAAGCAGAAGCAGTTTCAGTTTCTGCTGTTGCAAGTCATGTAGCTACTTCTGTTACCACCATAACCCCTCTTAGCTTTGTTTCTAAAGCGCCTCCTGAGAAAGTTGTTACATCTGTGCCTTCTACTGCAGACCTGAGTAAAGTGGACGAAAGGACAAACAGGAGGACTGTTTTGTCTGATGAGACTCTATCTAAAGTAAACGAATCAAGATTGAAGGCAGAGGATGCTGCTGCTTTTGCTGCTGCTGCTGTTGGTCACAGTCAGGAAATATGGAATAAGCTGGAGAAGCAAAGAAAAATTGGATTGTTACCAGATATTGAAAGCAAATTGGCATCTTCAGCTGTTGCAGTAGCTGCTGCTGCTGCTGTGGCAAAGGCAGCAGCTGCAGTTGCCAATGTCGCTTCTAATGCTGCATTGCAAGCAAAATTGATGGCTGATGAAGCCGTAGTGTCTAGTAGTTATGGCAATCATGATCAACGCAGTGCAGTTCCAATTTCTGATTGTGTTAGTAACATGGGAAAAGCAACCCCATCCATCTTGGAGGAAGATGATGCAGCAAATAACTCTAGCTCCATCCTTATCGCTGCAAGAAAGGCTGCCAGAATGAGGGTTGAAGCTGCTTCTGCGGCATCAAAACAAGCTGAGAACATGGACGCTATCGTTAAAGCTGCAGAATTGGCTGCAGAGGCTGTATCTCAAGCTGGGAAAATAGTTTCCATGGGTGATAATTTGTCTTTGGATGAAGCTGTAGCATCTGGTTCAGAGTGGTACCATAAAGTAGCTCAAGTAATTTCTACAACAGGTTCTAAGTTTGTTGATATCAGTAGAGAAAATCTGAAAACAGATAGATCTGGGGGTCCAGATACTTCTTCCAGACATTTAGGAGAGGGTCCATCAAATAAGAAAAAATCACAGAGTATGAATTATTTGAAGTTTCCTGCTTCAAGAGAGACCTGTGAAGATGATGTGAAACTGGTAGATGTTATGTGTGGTGGTGGTGCAGCCACTGCAAAGGATACTAGGTCACAAAAGGGCAGGAAAGATTGGGATTTATCTAAGACTATTGGAGTGATTCCTGAATCGGAGAATGGATTAACATCTTCCTCCCCTCTTCAGAATGAAATTGTGAAAACAGATTTGTTAAATGGAAATAGCATCAAGGAGGGTTCCCATGTTGAGGTTTGACAATTTCTAACAATATTTTCATCATGTTGAAGGCACATGCACTTCTGATGTTACTTGCTTTCTTTACTTACCATCTAGGTTTTGTAGACTGTTTAGGGGGTCCCCTTGTTTAATGTTCGTAACAAAAATATCTTTTATAAATTATTTCTTTCCTCTCCTTTCATTAATATGATAACTTCTCTAGGCTTTCAAAGATGGGAATGGATTTAAATCAGCCTGGTTCTCAGCCAATGTGTTGAGTCTAAAGGATGGGATGGCTCATGTTGAGTATGATGAACTGAGAACTGCTGAAGGTAAGCTACTTTTAACTGTGCACATTTTTGGATTGTTTGAATGTCATCAGCCATTAATGCTGAAGATTTTGCTAATACCTTTGTTCCCCATCAATGGTAAATACTTCTTGGGAACATAGTAAGATGGATAATGCTTCAGTGCTTCGGTTTCTAGGCAGCAGTTCATTTTTATCAACTATTTGATTTGGGGCAGGATCGGAGAAGCTGAAGGAATGGGTGTTAGTTTTCAGTGAAGGAGATGCAGCGCCCAAGATACGGATAACTCGTCCTATTGCAGCAATAGTATCTGAAGGAACAAGAAAGAGACGCAGGTTTGCGATTGGAGATTATACATGGTCTGTTGGTGATAGAGTTGACGCATGGATGCAAGATAGGTATACATTTGAATATTTATATTTACAGTTCACATGACTGATATAGCTAAATCACTCAAAAGCCATTAGTTAAGTTCCTATGAAAGTTTTGGAGAGTGTTAGGTATTGTAGGGTTCCTGTAATTATGTGGCATTTTGGTTGTGCATAGAAATAAATTAATGCTACTCAGAATCATCTATTGTTTTAATTTTCAAAACTATCTAATGTAATAATTTTCAAAATCATTTATTTATTTATTTGTTGTGATTTCTCCTAAAGGATACAGAAGCTGTTCTTTCTGCACAAACAATATTCTCTTAAGAATATGCCAAATTTATTATTGCATGGTCTTTTAACAACATAGTCTGATGAGACACTGTAGTTTGAGTGTGCATGACGTATGAATATTAGATTGATAATTAGCAGTAAAAAGGCTAGTCTAAGCCTTATAATTTCATGATCCAGATTCGTATATTAATTGTTGGTGAAAGGAATCAATAGAAACATGTCATCGGCCAGATAGGCAAATCTAGAAATGATCAGCTTTAGCGTATACGGTGCTACAACAGAAGTGGATTACATCAATGGTTTATTTTTCCTGATTGTCTTCTAAGAAGTGCAATCAACTGGGTTATAAGTATTTTTCTAGATGGGTTGACCAGGAAGTTACTATTTCCATTGTCATTCTAAAGATTCAGTTTAAACAGTATATGGCTTGTCCTCACAAGGATCATGAACTCTCTATTTTTGAGTTCTGTCTTATTTTCAAGAATTTTCTTACCCGTCTGATCCAATTTTTTCTTAAACTGTCAGCTGGTGGGAAGGGATTATCACTGAAAAGAACAAGACAGATGGTAATATGTTGACTGTCCATTTCCCAGGTGTGTAATCAAGGCTGCTGTAATGCTATTCAATAATCTCTAGGTTAGTGATGTTCTTTTGCTGAACTATAGAATTTCTTTGCCTGAAATGTGTTTTTTGCTGTTTTGCTTGCAGCACAAGGTGAAACATCATTAGTTAGAGCATGGCATCTCAGGTCGTCTCTTATGTGGAAAGATGGAGAATGGATTGAATGGTCCAGTTCGAGAGATAGTGATCATGCTGCTCACCTGGTGCTTGTCACTTTTGCCTCTTTTCCCCGCGCCACACCCCCTGATTATTTTTCCCTGATATTGCTTTAGACTTTTAACTTACTGTTGTACTGCCTTTAAATTTCAGGGTGATACACCACAAAAGAAGCGACCAAGGGTTCAGGCAGCTGCTGTGGAGGCCAAGGGAAAGGATAAGATGTCAAAAATACTCGACGCTCAGGAATTAGATAAGCCCAGTAAACCAACACTACTGGATATATCTGATGATGATAGAATATTCAACATTGGAAAGGGACGTAGAGAAGATAGTAAACTGGATACATTGAGAATGACTCGGACTGGGTTGCAGAAAGAAGGATCACGAGTTGTTTTTGGAATACCTAAGCCTGGAAAGAAAAGAAAATTCATGGAAGTCAGTAAGCATTATGTTTCAGATCGAAGTGGTAAAGTTAATGAACCAAATGATTCAACTAAGTTCACCAAACGCATGAGATCTCAGGCATCAGGATTACAAGGATGGAAAAATAATTCCACAGCTGAATCAAATGAGAAGCAAGCTGTCATTCCTAAGCCCAAAGTTCTCAAGTCTGGAAAACTTCAATATGCTTCCACGCAAACAATTTCTTCTCAGAAGGACAATCTATCAGGTTCTCAGGTTTCTGTTATTGCTGAAGTTGCTAGTGCAGATCACATTGCAAAGACCAAGGATTTTGTGAGTCATGTTGAAAATGCTGCAGAGAAGCATAACCTAGTGAACATGCAATCCCTTTCTGGTTCAGAGGGAGCGGAGGGTCCAGTCATGTTTTCTTCAGTAGCCCTCCAATCAGATACTCTTTCCTCGAAAAAAGTGCTGTCATTAAACGTGAAACCTGAAAGAATAAGTAAAAGAAAACTTGCTCCTATTGGTGGAAAGTTGGGTAAAATCGAGGACAAAGTTTTCAGTATTAATGCTTCAAAATCAGCACTTGATGCTACTGAACCTCGGAGATCCAACCGCAGAATTCAACCAACATCTAGAGTAAGTGTTAAGATTAGAATTTGAAGCCCTTCAAAATAACCCATTTTGTTGCTTTAAATAATTACATGTTTGGTAATTTGTTCATCTTTTATCATTATAAATCATGCCCACTTGATTTGTCCTTGATTACAATTCATCCATTTAGGGCTTATGAATGGGACTTCCCTTTCTTCTCAACTTAAATAACATTTACTCTCAATTGAACTTGGATCCTATTATGATTAATATTTGATAATTGATATTGGAATGTGGAAAATGTGGCTTATTTTTATTCTTAAGTTGTTTGTAATACTGTTGAAAAGTTTGAAAAGTTAACGTGCCTTTTGATTGAGTGCCTTGATGAGCTTCTTTTCTTCTTGTTTATAGCTGCTGGAAGGCCTGCAAAGCTCATTGGTGGCCTCAAAAAGTCCGTCTGCTTCGCATGATAAAAGTCACAAAGATAGGATTACTTCTAGAGGTATGATCTCAGCGGCCACAATGCTGATATAGTAGTCTCTTTATGTGTTTCCATTTCATCAAGCATATAACGAACTAACTCCATTGTTGCAGGGAATAAGCATGATTGAAAGTTACTTCAAAATGTGAGATGTAGTTGAAAGAAGCTGGATGCTCACTGGACGAATGAAAAGATCAGGATAGCTTTCTGTATATTTGTAGTAGGGTAGCTAGCTAGGAATGGAAATTCTTGCTTCCTTTAATTATGAGATGTAGCAGATAGATGTTCATATCTATTGTAGCTTTTCACAAAATTATGATATGATCTTTAGACATCTTCTGTAACAGTTTGTAAATGGAAATTGTCCTTGTAGCTAGGCTTGAAAATGCAGGAAGCTCTATTATCATCTTATTTTATTGTTAAACCTCGGGGAATATCATTTTTATTTATTATTTTCACAATTAATGATCGTTCTTTTCATCTTAGACATCCGTGTAGGATATTTCAGTGCGCATTTTTTGTGATTTCTAAATACTGGAACTTAGCGGTTGCTGACAATTGGAATAGGGCACCTGCTGAACATAAAGTAATTGCTTCAGCCACCAGCACTGATGTTCCCTTTCGCTTAATTTTGGTATTATGGTTATATTTCCTCTTGGATTGGGAAAAAAAAAAAAAAACACTTCTAAATTACTACATATCAAATGTAGGATGCTGGTGTATAAATATATCCTCGATCTTTTATCTCAAGATCTGGGAAAATTCACCCAAAGGCATGTTAAGATGAATGTCGCGTTGAGCGGACTCTCATTGAGCAAACCACTACTTGCCTGTCCGTGAACTTTCGGTTAGGTCTCTACATTATGATGCCCAACTTGACTTTAAACTGAAAAAAAGATAGAAGCTCGAGATAGGGATTAAATTGAATCGATGTAAGCGCATGCAAAAGAGCTAAAAACTCTTGTTTGCATGTTACAGAACGCATTTTCCTATAGAGCTATGTATGAACAATTGCAGCTCATCGAAGTTTCTGTACACAGATTCATTTTATATTACAAATCAAGATAGCATGATAAGAGGTTTAATTTCTAAAGCATCTGAAAATGAAATCTGTGCCATCATGTCAAAGTTGGTGTTGAGAACCAAAATCACCACAACTAACAATTAAGGTCTGCCTTTTGCATGTCTTAGTCCAATTCTTTGGATCCTTTAGTCTGCAAGATTCCAGTCCCTTTTCTGCAACAGTTTACAGCTTTTTCTCGCTCTGAATTTCCACAGCATACTTCAAGCAGCCCGTTGCCTCGGGTGCATAGGAACTTGACCAAATAGCTGCCCTTTTTCCTTGTCGGATGCATCATCATTGCTCAAAGGCTTCTCACAAATGCAAGATGCTGGATATTCATGAAATTCACCTCTACCAGGTTTTATTTCATCAGGCTCTCCCATGAATCCCCTCTGTACTGATTTAACCTTTTTGGAAAATTCACTCCACCCCATTTTCTCCCTTGCAATGAACAATGGGCTGAGTCTCTTTGCATTGGGTCTGATGGTTCTCTTATGCCCTGCATACCTCCTTGTGTTCATCGTATGAAAACAGCAAATACCAATTAATACAGGATCTCTAAAGAGGACAGCAACAATTTTTACCAATCCGGAAAAACACATCAGTAACACTTAGATGAACAACCTGATTTAGCACGCTATAAACAATCCAATTGGACATAGCTATTCAAGAACAAATTAACACGACTCCCTAAAATCAACAAATTCTTACCATTCGTGACCAATGCAGTTGAACTTCCAAGTTTCATTACCAAAATACAAGAGAATCCTGCTGTTTTACTCGACTGTTACTGCTGTTGTTTCTAATAATGGTTAACCATATAAAAATTCATACTTTGTCAAGGAATTGAAGTTGACATCACCAACAACAAACAAAGATGAACTCTCTCTGTTATCCATATGAAATTTAACAAAAGTGAAATGGAGCACTGCACATGTACCCAAAACACAAGAGCAGTCATATTTCTCACCTTTGACCGGCAAGAATCTTGGCCATGTTACCATTGTTATTTGTCACAAAGACATCACTCTCCTCACAAACAATGTAGTCAATGGCTGCCAAGCGAGAAGAAAATGGAAGAAATTGCTTTAGTTCTTTATCAGCAAGCAACTCCTTTGTGTACAAGTTTGGGAAGAGTTCTCTGAGGGGTTGTAAGGTCTCTTCTCCACCATATATTTCCCCAGACGCAACAAAGAGATATGTGTCGTTAGCAAAACCAAGGGCACGCAACATCAATCCAACTTCATAAGGAGTAAGTGGACACTTTCCCCTCGCTCTCTCATCCTCAGCACTTAAATCCTGATTTATTGCAATGCAAATACAATCTTTTTGTCAGATTACAAGATGTCATCAAGCATGATAGAGTCATAATTTTACCCTTTTCTGAACGTGATTGTAAGAAAATATTAACAGTTGACATCCAAAAATGAAAACGGAGAGTATACTTATCAAGAATCCTTAAAGGTCACAAAACTAACTTTGAAAGAAAGAGTTGAGACTCACTTCTCTACTTATAAAAGAAAACTTCACAAAAGATAACACTCTCACCGGCAGCGTTTCCCATCTCTTCCTAATTTCACCAAGTTCAAATTTCTCCTTTTCACCCCCACCATAGTAACAACCAGAGAAAGCAAGCATATCAGGTTCAAACCTGAAATTTGAAAGGTTTATACACAAGTGAGACAACTAGATGTGCATACAAAATATGAACTAGGAATTCATGCAGTCCCCATGTAATGGTCAATCTGAGAAAGTATAAAGCCATTTTAAATTGTTGACTAGGGGATACAGCAATAGAGCTTGAACACCAACTACTGTGAGAATTAAAATAAAGCACTAGTAATAGATCAAGTATACTGGCATAAACACAAAAAAGCACACCCATGACATGCTGTGGTTTAGGATCAGACAAAGTCAATGCAGGTTCAGTTGATTTTTGGCGTTGAATATGGATGCTTCTTTTTCCTTTTCATCATTCAGTTGCAATGTTGTCAATATTTTCAGCACTTACACAGTTGCAAACTATGGTTCAAGATCACTACGTAAAGAGTGGAGTAAGTAATATATAAATGAACATCAAATTTCACTCCATGGAAATTTCTTAAATTTCAAGAAAATACGTTCTTAATAAATTATGACTTCAACAAGATCAAACAGTTGGGAGAGGTGGAGGAATATGTTCCGTATGATGCCTATGAAAAATGAGGCACTGCACAGATCTAGTATGGCAATTTCACCGCTACCAAATGAGCAAGGCTCAAGGGGAAAATGCTTCTTGCATGGTGTGAAGTCGGAGCCTACAACTCCAATTCTGTATATGAATAGGATATTTTCTGTTGAAGTAATTCTTTTTAAGAGTAAGATCTATATCTATTGCATCAATTTTCCACATCAATAGGTGTTATGCCTCATGCAACTTGTAAGAGAAGACCTAAAAGAACTTCTAGCACAGATATGAACATAGGATCCTTATCGAACCACATAAATCTTGTGTTTCCTGTGTAGCATTTTCTTGCTTGATTTATTACAAACACAAACCAACAGAATAGTCATCCATGCAAGCAGGCTCTGTATTTTCAATGCATTATAGAGCATAAAAACTTGGGGCATAACATATCCAAATGTTTGAATAATTCTTATATACAGAAGTGTCTTCCTGCTCAGAGAGAGAGAGAGAGAGAGAGAGAGAGTGTGATAAATAGCTTTTTATCAATAATTGAAGAGTTGCTTCGCAAGGATAAGAAGAATAAAGCAAGTGCGTTAGTGATGCTTTCAGTGACCTCTAAAATGAGCCCTTTTACTGCTACAATGCTCCCGTCCATTGTGATTGAGGTATATTGCCAGTTATAGGGTTTGGTCTATCCAAGAGAGAGAGAGAGAGAGAGGGAGAGGGAGAGTATCTTCACAGGTACTTGTTCTAAAATTGCTATTTGGTTAGCTCATATACAGCCTACATACTTCACTGAAACACACAAAGAAACCTATACCAATATCTCAATCCAAGAACTCATCTGGTGGGGGAAAAAAAAAGGGGTGGGGACCAAAAGAGAGCAATGCTTTAAATATTAAGGAAAAAAGCAATAAATCAGATGTATTAAATTTGTTTGTTGAGCAGGAAAAGAGTTATCAGTTTAGAAATTAATACAAATATTAATGGCGAGAATGGAGAACTTTTTCCTTTTCTTTTTTAGTCTATATGTGCAGAAATTCTCTACTGTTTGTATTTCACTTACTTATACATCAGTATATAGATACAGGTACATATAGAAATAGAGATAGCTATTCTAGGAAACTAATATCCTAATATCTGTAGATAATACCAGATCTGATTTCCTAACTAGTTAGGAGTCAATGATATCGAGGAAATATCCAACTGGATATTTCCCAACACTCCCTCACAAGCTGGCTTGTATATGTCATCCATAGCCAGCTTGGTAACTAGAACATTGAACTGCCTCTTGTGTAATCCCTTTGTAAGAATGTCAGCTACCTGCTGTGATGTTGGAATATAGAGAATACAAATTAATCCTTCTTCAATCTTTTCCTTGCTAAAATGCTTGTCAACCTCCACATGTTTTATTCTATCATGAAGAACAGGGTTGTAAGCAATTGAAATTGTAGCTTTGTTGTCACAACACACTTTCATAGGAACTGAAATAGGAATCTGTAGTTCCTCCAGTACCCTTTTAATCCCTAGGACTTCACAAATTCCATGTGCCATTGCACGAAACTCAGCTTCAGCACTGCTTCTTGCAACCACACTTTGTTTCTTACTCCTCCAAGTTACTAAGTTACCACCAACAAATGTGCAATAACCTGAAATTGATCTTCTATCTGTAGCACTCCCTGCCCAATCAGCATCAGTATAGACTTCTATTTGAAGGTTGCTTTGCTTCCGCAACATTAAATCTTGTCCAGGAGTTCTTTTTAGATATATTAGTATCCTATATACTGCATCTAGATGTTCTTGACCTGGTGAGTGCATAAATTGACTCACTAAGCTCACAAAAAAGGCTATATCAGGTCTAGTGTGTGATAGGTATATTAATCTCCTAACTAGTTGCTGATATCTCTCCTTATTAATAACATTTTTCAGGTTAAACTGGTCTGAATTTTACACCAGTCAACAGGCGTATCAACTGCCTTGCATCCTAGTAATCCAATCTCATTCAATGGGTCCAAAATATATTTCCTTTGGTTCACAAATATTCCATCCTTGGATCTAGCAAATTCCATTATGAGGAAGTATTTTAGAGGTTCAAGATCTTTGATCTCAAATTCTTTGGCTAATCTCTTCTTCAACTCTACTATTAGAATACATCATCTCCTATTATGATAATGTCATCTACATAAACAATAAGGATCGATTTCATACTTGCTTTGGATTGCTTGTAGAACTGTGTATGATCAACTTGGCTTTGACAGTAGCCGTAGCTCTTCACAGCCCTTCCAAACCTATCAAACCATGCTCTAGAGGACTATTTTAGTCCATATAGTGACTTCCTTAGCTTGCACACCTTATTTCGCCCATAGGTATCCTCAAAACCTGGAGGTAAGCTCATAAAGACTTCTTCTTCAAGGTCTCCATTAAGAAAGGCATTTTTTTACATCTAGTTGATGTAAAGTCCACTCACAGTTTATAGCCAAGGATAATAATACTCCAATTGTATTTATCTTTGCAACAAGAGCTAATGTCTCTTAGTAGTCAATGCCATAGGTTTGAGTAAATCCCTTGGCAACTAATCTTACCTTCAACCTTTCCACACTCTCATCGGCCTTAGACTTAATAGTCTACCAAACTTTTATCTCTAGGAGAGTTCACAAGTTCCCAAGTTTTATTCTTCTCAAGAGCATTTACTTCTTCCATAAAACTGAACTCTAATCTAGATCTTGAAGTGCTTCCTGAATGTTTCTTGGCACAAACAGATTAGTGATTTTAGAGACAAATGATTTATGTGTGTGTGATAGCTTCCCACAAGATAGATACTTTGATATGGGATGATTGGTGCAGGCCTGTTTCCCTTTTCTAAATGCTATAGGTATCTAATTTTCAGCAGGGAGATCAGTAGGAATATCAATTGTACTTTGTGGGTCAGTAGGTATGTGCTGATCATCACTAGACACAATAAGGGGTAGAGTAGAATAAGGATTACCTTGATTGTTCCCAGGTTCCTTCTCCGAGGGATTTGAGAGGCTGTGCATTGTAAATTATTCTCTACTCAATTGAGTCTTCCTCTTAGTATAAACACGAAGCTCAGTATTCCGTTCCTTAGGAGAGGATCGTAGTATTTCTCCCTCTGTGAATGAATCTGGATTTTCTGGCATGGACAGATTTAAAGAAGTATCTTTGGCTTCATTGTCAGAAATTATATTGTGATCAATAACGACCGTGGGTAGGGGATTAGGCGTAACCCAAAAATTTTCTGCTTCATTAGAGTTCTCCTCCTGAAGAAATTTGTTTTTATGTTCAAGGAATGTGACATCCATGGAGACAACCATTTTTTGACTTAAAAGGATTGTAACACTTATAACCTCGTTGACTAGGAGCATACCCAATGAAGACATATTTTTCATCTCTTGGATCTAATTTAGAGTTTCCCTTATTTGAGTTGTGAACAAATGCAGTACACCCAAATACCCGAAGAGGAAGAGGAAGAGTAAAGTCTATTTTCAGGAAAGAATTGTCTAAGCATATCTAAGGGTGTTGCATAGTGTAAAACACGGCTAGGCATTCGATTAATTAAGTATGAAGCAGTCAAAACAGCCTCACCCTAAAGGTATTTTGGCACATTCATTATAAACATAATAGACCAAGCAACTTCTAGTAAATGTTTACTTTTCCTCTCGACAATACCATTTTGTTAAGAAGTGTTAACACACTTAAATTGGTGAACAATGCCTTTAGAATTAAGAAATTTCCCAAAGACTTCATTAAAATACTTGATATCATTGTCAGAGTGAAGTATACCAATGCATGTGTGAAATTGAGTTTCAACATGGTATAGAAGTTTTGAAAGATTTGAGCAACTTCAGATTTTGCACGTATCAAATAGAACCAACATAACCGATTATGATCATTAATAAACGTTACAAACCATTTTTTTCCCGATAAGAGTTTTAACATAGGATGGACCCCAAACATTACTATGAATTAAGTAAAATGGTTTGGATGGTTGATACGGGTTTTGTAGGGTAAGAAATCTTATGAATTTTAGATAAAATGCACTGCTCACAATGGAGTTTTGAACAATCCACAAATTTAAACAAATGAGGGAAAAAAAATTTAGGTAAGAGAAATTGAGATGTCCTAATCTATTATGCCAAAGTAAAATCTGTTCTTTAGCAGGGGAACGAATACTACTTAGACCATGAGCTTCTTTATCCTTCAAGTTATCATCAACTAAGTAGTAGAGACCATCTATCAACTTAGCACTGCCAATCATCTTCCTCGAAGTTAGGTCCTGAAAAACACAATATGAGTCAAAAAAGGTAATGGTACAATTAGAGTCATGGGTTAGTTTACTTACAAACAACAGATTACAAGCTAGTTTTGGAAAATGTAAGACAGATTTAAGGCGGATATTTGAGGTTAGAATTACTGAACCTTTACCAGCCACAGCAAAAAATGATCCATCAGTTATACAAATTTTTTCATGACCAGAACAAGGGTCATACGTATGAAATAAGTTAGAAGAACAGGTAATATGATCAAATGCTCCTGAATCAATGATCTAAGGAGTAGAATTATATGGAAAGGTACATGATAAAGCAGTAAAAGCCCTGCCTGTTTGTGCCACAGAGGTATTAGGAGCACTTGAGGATTCAATTTTGGGTTTCAAAAGTTTCAGAATGTAGTTAATCTGCTCTTGTGAAAACTGTCCAGCATCCAGCTCATGTGCTGATAGGATTTTCCGTGATTCATAGTGAGTTGAATCACTAGAGGAAGTTTTATTAAATCTCCCTTCATGCGATCCCTTCCAA
>JAOQMP010000005.1:16692332-16703921 GCA_027563575.1 Erythroxylum pedicellare
TACAAAATTAAGAATGTATGGCCCATGTTCATATTCTTTACGACTTCTGATTTCCTAAAGATGGAGACGGTAGTCATGAGCACAAGCAATACAAAAGCAATTACACTTACATGTTGGCTGAAGATCCACAGAACCTATCCTGCAAACAACTTCTTCTTCATAAGGTAATGCAATAAATTTACTAAATGATGCTTTTTAGTCTCAACAGCAAATGATCAAATTCAGTTTCGAGTCACACCAAGCTAAAGAACTATGCATATATTACCGTAGCAATATAAACAATTTCGATATGCTTGATCCTGTACCTTTTTTCTCTGATCAGGCTGCATCTCAGCTGCAACACAAAAGGTCTTCATTGAATCACTGTAAGTTATCCTTCACACTCTGATCTAAGAAACCAAAAACTGATCACGCTAAACCTTAATCAAAACAGAAGAAACCAAAAGCAGCTCAATAAACTTGAACCAGAACCACAAAGCTAAGATCACAAAAAGCCACGAAGCCAGAGACAAAATCAGTCGAGTCAAAAGAATCCCAAAGACCTATATTCCCTTATAAAGCATCAATCTTTTGGGACTTTAAAGCTAAAGAAGCTTATTCTGAGACCAAAGGCAACATAAACAAAGAAAGATAGGCAAACAATAGATAAACGAGTATATGGCCAAAACTAAAAACCGGAGAAGACTATAAGCTCGATTACCCAACTGAAGAAACAAGAAAAGCAGTGCTGTAAGAGCAGAAAGATTCAATCTTTCTAGTTTCAGCGAAGCTGATTCTGGAACTCAAGGAAACAACCAACGAAGAAGAGAGATTGGTAAGGAGAGAGAGAATTGAAAATCACAATAATAATAAGTGGTGTTCTTCAAGTTAAGGCATTTTTACGTTGTGAGAGACAAACGTTAAAGGATCGATCTTTGGAATCTATAATTTATATATTGTGTCGTTTTTGCAATTGGGTAAAGCGAAATAAGGAGCATGCAAGAACTAGGCTTGTGAAGTGAATTTACGAAAATATGAGGTACCAACAAGGAGCATCAGATCGTCTCTGCCAATGTATGTTCAAAAATTCTCTAGAATTGAAATTTATTGCCACTGAATGTTAACTCTTCAGCTCCAAGGAGAATGAATTTTTCCAAAAATAAGAAATTTTAGACAAAGTCCATACCTTTGGTGGATCCACCGACTATGATTACAGCGACAACTCTTTCCTCCGAGTTACCCGTCTCCAATCAACCAAAACCTAGAAAACCAAATCCTCAAAGTGGTCAAAGCTCCTGTTTGCTTAAACTCAAAACACCAAATCCCAGAGTAAGTGAGTAGTTGAAGGAGAGAACAAAGAGTGTCTTTGTGTGAAGAAAAGGGGCGGTTGTAATAGAACAAAGAGAGAAGACGCATCTTAGAGCAAGACGGAAGAAGTAAAGCGGGAAGCAAAATCAAAAGGAGGAGACGTTGGCTTGGCTTAGGTGAATCTGAAGCCGAGACTTCGACGTTAGTTTTAGTTAAAACGTCGATGTTTTAGTTTTGACACAAAATAGGTACAGAATTAATGGCACAGACGATCTGAGTCCGGTGTTGAATTACCAAAATCTATATTTAGTTTGTGACAAAAAAGAGACGAAGAAGACAATGAAAGCCAATTGTTGTCTTAAGCCACGGGAACAGGGAACTCTTGACTTCAGCATTAGTCCCATCCCATTTAAGTTCTTTAAAATATAGTCAAATTAACTTGATGTACCATTTAAGTTCTTTTTTAGTGATGCGGGCTGTGCAAGGCATGGTTGTTGGATGAATTTGGGTGCCTCTTGATGGCAAACAATCTTACCCTAGTGAATGTATATGTATGTGTTTAATTATCAGCTAATTTTGGAATGTGAATGAGGTTTTTGTTACGGATTTTGCTTCCTATGGCTTCTCGTGGAAAATGATTGGTTTATGTACAGAATAAGCTGGCAGGCGCTGGTGAGTGATAAAATGGTAATCAACGACGGTGGACATGATGGAGATCGATGCATTCCTCTCTTTTTGTTGGGGCCAACCAGTGCTTGCAAAGGTTTCCTAATAACGTGTTCTCTCAATTTTCACGTGTCCAAACAACAGTTGTTGAACTTCATTATTTCTTATCGCCTGCGAGTTCGATTCGGGGGAATCACGTTTATAGTGATTTAGTAATTGTAACAGTGTTAAAAATTCAATGGCCTCAAAAGAATCTTTTTTCCAAATCGTTACATGACTCATGCTGTCACACATTAGTGTATTTTAAGATAAGAGTGACGGGTGGATCAAAATATGCATGTAAGTGTAGCTAAACTTATCTAACTTCATGATTTAGATTAAAAATTAAAGAATGGTATGTTGCAGTCCATTTTCAAAGAAAATTAGTTTTTTGTTTCATTGAATCTCAAAACTAATGAAAAGAAAATTAGTTTTTTTTCATTAAATAATTAAAGGAAACTAAATGTAGAGTTTTTGTCATGCGTAGATATATATGTATTAAATATGGTTAAATGTTTGAATTGGATTTAATCATAGAAGATACTTTGAAGAGAAGAGGATTGTCTCTGTATTTGTGAAGGCTCGATATCAAATTAGTATATTATAATACCACAATAAAATTGGACTTAATTTTTTAAAGGTGAAAGATTGTTGAAGTTGTATAAGACTTATTAAAATCCCACCATCATTTGATGTAGGATATCGATATATTTAACACACCCTTTTCCGTCCAAAATGAGTATCCAGTACGTGACATCGAATATGCTTTCCCTGGAAGCACCTATAAGAGATGGTAGTTTAGGTGACAATAACATATTTTTTTTAAACAATCTATCAGATACTTAATGTCTACAACAATGAAAAACCTGTAAATTTGTTTAAAAAAATGATCATTTAAATGATATGCGTTTACATAAGCAACTAAGTAAGTTGGTAATATATGTAGTAGAGGTACTTGACATTGTTAAATCCCTGTATCGAAATAAACAATATCATGCTAACACAGTAAAAAACTAACACTATACAAATGCAAATTCATCAACAAATGTTATGCAAGTGTGTATATGATCCCACCCTTAAACAACACGTTGTCCTCGATTTGAAAACTACATAAAAACATAACTAGAGATAACATACATAACTAATATAACAAACAAAAATAAAAATATAAAGAATAAAACAAGGGCAAGAATACTTATGGGTATTGTGGCAGGTTAGATAAAAAAACTTAAGACTAAGAAGATCCATCAATCAATTCTCTACAAATTAAACATAAAACATGAAAATAATAGAGCATTTTCAAACACAAATTTATGAAAAACCTAACTATAACACAAAATGCTAAGTTTAAGGTCATTAGATTGATCATTTTAGTTCCATTATTTTCAACCAATCCTATGCATTACAACACTATGACTTATTCCTCTGATGTCTGAAATTTACCACCTCAGAGTTCTCATTCCCTCTCCAATTGTCTCCACCATCTTTCCTTATTTTTCATTAATTTTGAACACTAGAATAGGTGGTTTCTAAATGAAGGGTGGCATGGGTGCTTCTGCTCTCACTAAGATCTCCTACTTTGATTGAACGCCCAACTCCTACTTTTCTCGTTCTTTTTCATCCTCAACTTCCCCAATACTCACTTCTTCCTTATAGTACTCCTTTTGCTCTTTTTTTGCAGTCATCCACTATATGTATCTTCAAGCAAGAGTTGTTTTCCTTCAAAAGTTTCAATACCTTATTCATATTAAATTTAACTTGCTCATCACCAATTCGAAGAATAAGTTTCCCTTTATAAACATCTACCAAAGTTCTTCTTATATTCAAAAATGGTCTATCAAGAATTAATGGATAATTTCGATCCTCTTCAAAGTCTAGCACTACAAAATCCACATGAATAATAAACTTGTCCACTTTTACTAGCACATCCTCCACTATGCCAAATGGTTTCTTTATGGATTGATCTAGCAACTGAATAAGCATGGATTTTGGCTTCACATTTCATAGCCCCAATTTCCTAAAAATTGATATAAAGGCATAAAATTGATACTTATACCTAAATCACATAACCATTTAGCAAATCATAAATTACCAATTATAATAGGTATAATGAAAATCTCTAGGTCCTTTAATTTAAAGGCATGTGGCTAGAAATTATAAAGTTACAACTTTCTATCAGAGAGATTGTTTGATTATCCTCCAAAGTTTTCTTGTTTAATAGTATATCTTTAAGGAACTTCGTGTACTTGGGCATGTTTTCCAAAGCTTCCATAAAAGACAAGTTGATATGCAATTTCTTTATCTTTTTCATGAACTTTCTAAATTATGCATCCAATTTGTTCTTCTACAGTCTTTATAGAAATGGAATCGCTGGCGCATATGGGGAGGAGGAATACAAAGAGTTTCTTCTTTCTTCTCTTCATCTTTTTCCTTTTTCCTTTTTCCTTTGGTGTATATTGTTATGAGATTCAACCTTCATCTTGGTTAGTTCTTCTAACTTGCTTTCACTTATAACTATACTGACCTTCAATTGATCCCTTATATTAAACTCTATATTGCTTGGGAGACTCCACAGACTTCATGTAGACAATGCATTAGCTAATTATCTAACTTAAAACTCCAAATTATGGATGAAAGAAGCATGATTCTTTGTGTTTTGGTCAAATTTAGCTTCCATTCTCTTTTGGTTCTCATCGTGGCTCGTGATTTGGAGTTCAAAACATCCATCAAAATTTCCATCTTTAATTCCAAAGAACTGAGCCTATCTTACTAAAATTCTGATGGGCCTTGAGCTCTCATTTGATTTCATGCATTGTTAGCCCAAGAAAAATTTAGGTGGTTCTTTCACACAGGATTGTAAGTATTAGAGTAGGGATTATTACCTCCATGGCCATACATGCTCTTAAAGAGTTAAGCTACTCCATATTGTTGCTTCCCATTAGGAAGCAATCAGCTAAGACATGGCTTTCTTATCTACATAGTTCGCATCTATGTTGACATGCATTGAGCAGGCTAGAAGATGTAGGTTGTTCAATTATTTGGTTGGTTTTGCTACTTTAGCTTGTAATGCTATCATTGAATTCACAACCAACACTCCTTTTAATCTCTAAAGATTAACTACACTGTTTACTTCTTTTAAATTTCCATAGACAATTGTTATTTTTCCATTTCTTCTAAAATCAAGTTCTGCATCAATCATTTTCCTCATTAAAAACCACCAACTACTGTAAATATGACACCTCGCATGGTTGGATTCACTCAATTGTAGAATATTTTCAGGAGGAACTCTTTTGGCAAGTTGTGATGTGGGTAGCTCCTTTGGAATTCTTTAAATTGATCCTACGCTTCATATAAGGACTTCCCCTCACTTTGTTAGGAATTTGTGATTTCCTTTATGAGTTTAGTGTTCTTCATTGAGGGGATACTTAGCCAAAAAGGCTTATACCAGCTACTTCTATGTTGTGACGTTATCTGGGTTGAGTGAGTTTAACCATGCCTTAGCTTAATCTTTAAATGTGAAAGGAAAGAGCCTCATCTTGGCTACATCTTTCGGTAACCCATTATTTGAATATGTCACAAATCTCTAGAAAGTTGGCCAATGAACATTAGGATCCTCATTGGCTAGTCTATAAAACTAGACGATGGTTTGCAGCATATTCGGTAGTGTTGGTTTGATTTCAAATATATTGCTCTAGTGGTCTCATTATCCTTTGTTTATCAACATTAAACCCTAGTCTCATAAAGTCTGTACAGGGTTCTTTGTAGTCTCATTGATTATATTCCTTCTCTATTATTCTTTCTATTGTCTCTTGGCGTCTTGCTTTTTAAATCTCTCTCTCTTTCTTAAAGATGTCAAAAACTTATGCATCCATTACCTTACTTGAACTCTTTTTTATTCTTATGTTCATGCACCTACAATAACATAAGAAAAAGTACCAAACTCTTTAATTCAAAAGAATTCAAATCGGATAAGATGCTAAAATTGTAATCCATGACAACAGTGCTAAAAATTCTTTGCTTATTTTATGCTATACCGTAAGTATACAAATTGTATATTATAGTACAACTAATATTGATCCAAGAGGATTGAATATAGTCACTTTAAAATTTGAATTACACTTTGTTTAAGGTAAAAAAGATCAAATTAACTGAAAGCTAAAGTAAACTAACAAAACTTGATGATTGAATAAGTAAAAGACAACTATAAAATTAAAGTTACTCAATGGTGAAAATTTAGAGATTATTCTATCCTTATTTTGTCTTCCCCTTAACTTACGAATTCAACTATGCTTGATGCTAGATATCTAAAGATTTTGATTATCTTCTTTTGAGATCTGATCAAGTAATCTCAACTGAAATTGATAAAATTTGAGTTGCAATCTCTTAATTTTTCAAAAATACTCCTAACTATTCTATTATATTTAAAGCAATCCTAAAGATAATTATCTTACAATTAAGATCACTCTTCAATTTCTAATTAAACTAATATTTGTAAGTATATTAAGTTACCAACTCTCTTTGTGCAACTTAACACAAATACTTGATTCAATCTCTCGTTTCAAATCAAGTATGGGTACAATAAATATCAGAAAGCAGTAATATATTAAGTTCAACAAGGTAAAAGTTATTCCAAACAATTCAATAATAACACCCTAATATAGATTTCATAATCCATAATAATATTCAAATCATAACTATTCAGATATAGCATATAAGGTAATGGAATAGAAAAAAGAGAATATAATGAAATCAGTTTGAAGCCTTGTTCTAGAAATCTAAAAAGTTGGAGTTGATCTTGATGTTTCCAATTTTAATCTTCTTATTTGTGATGTGTAGCCTTTTTTTCCTTTTATGTTTTTCTTCCTTCTTTTGATGTCTCCACTGGCTCTAAAATCTACCTCTCTCTATTATAGCCTTCATAATATCGTTTTATAGCAAAAACTAGATTGTTGAGAATATACATGGTCATTTACAAGACTATACATCTCAAAATCCCCTCAAATTATGAATTTATATGGTTCTAAAAGCTTACATGGGCAGATACACAACTATATATGTCAATATACACGGGCGTGTATCTTCACATAAACAGAAAGAATGTCTTTTTTGTTTTTTACATACTGAAGAAGCAAAACATTGCTTAGTGTGGGGGTTCCACCGGTGGCAGCCACCCCTCGACATGTCCGGGAGGGGTATGCAGTACATGGAGGCCTAACGGTAGAGCAAAACCCAGTTTGGCTAGTGAGTCGGCTAAGACGTTGGATTCCCGATAAACATGGAGGATGTCAACTTGCCAGTTCTGATCCAAGAGCAATATGATTTTCCAGAGGATGGTGTTGGCCCAAAAGTCGTCACCGTCGTTATTAATGAGGTCGACTAACTGCTTTGCAGTCAAAATGTAATTGGACCAACGGATATCCCAGCTGGTAGGCGATGGTCAAGCCTTGTAGAACACCCTAGAGCTCAGCTTCTGTCAGGGTGCAGGTATCGATATTCTGCATGAATCCCTTGATCCAATGTCCCGTAAGATCCCTGAGGACCCCGCCAGCAGCCGCTTGATTTTCGTGTGCCATCACAGCGCCATCAGTGGTAAGACGGACCCAATTAGGAGGGGGTAGGATCTATTGGTGATGCCTTTGCTGTTCTCTACATCGGCGGCCAAGGGTGTAGTCCTGGAAGGCGCGATCGACTTCCTTACTGGGTACGCAAACGAAGTGGAAGAGATGTCGCACATTGGCCGGAGTGCCATTGAAGACTTCCTCATTTCTGGACATCTAGAGTTGCCAGCACGCAACAGCAAACCATGTGCTCCAAGGTGTGCCATCCTGCAAAAGTGCAACAGAAACTATGTTAGGAGAAAGCCAGTCACGTATACGAGTATCTGACCAGAATCCGGGAGGCAGTTGGTCTTGTAGTCTTGTCCATAGCGCTTGACTACGAATACAACCTCAGACCACATGTAATGCTGACTCCGCCTGGCCACAGTAGTGGCACGAATCATCGGACGTCAAATGCCAGCGTTGACGTTCATGATTTGTAAGGAGGGCCTCACGCATCAGAAGCCAGAGAAAGGTTTTAATCTTTTCCGGTCCCTTCCAGGTCCATACGGCTGTCCAGTTGTCATCGACACTGGAATAGTTCGGAGAGCTGATAACTTAGTATGCCGAAGCCATCGAGAATGTACAGTCGCAGTGTATTTCCATGAAGGACGGTCTCTGCCTAAGGTGTCGCGAGGAGGAGGGATAGCGGCTATTTTAGGCATAACGTCTTGTGGGAGGTTTGGCATAAACTCCTGCCATTTCCATTGGCCAAGTGCGGTAGAGTAGCTTGCCACAGTATGAGTGGCTTACAGGTGTGATAGCGGAGCAATGATGAGGTCGATAAGACGAGTGTCCTTATCGACCCATTGGTCAAGCCAGAACCTTGTGGTCTTGCCATTGCCCAAGCTCCAACAGACACATTGAAGCCCGGTATGCCAGAGCAACGAGAGTTGCTGTCAGAGTAACGAGGCTTGAGTTATGGGGAGAGCTAGCGGGGGATGGTTATCCTTCCAACCGTACTTGGCCTTGAACACCTCATAGCAGAGCTTGTTGCTGCTCGAGATAAGGCCCCATGCAAATTTGAGGAAGAAGGTGGTATTAATGTCGCGAAGCTTCCTGAGGCCCAAACTGCCCCTGCGCTTGGGTTGGCAGACCTTATCCCATGCAACTAAGCTCATTTTCTTGGTCATCGGAGTAGAGCCCCACAGAAAGTTTCATCAGACTTTGTCGATATCGTCCAGAACTCCTTTGGGCAAGGCAGTACATTGCATAAGATAACTTGGGATGGATGTGAGGATCGATTGACACAACACTAAGCGGCCAGCAAGTGCGATCTTCTCGGGTCGCCAGAGATCCACTAGTTTCTGGATTTGGGAGGTAAGTTCCTGGTAAGTGGTTTTGGAGACCCGACTGTGGATGAGTGGGACCCCAAGGTATTTATCGAGATCACCCACAAGTTGAACGCCCATGAGGGTACTTAAGGAAAGAGCATGCTCCTGATCAATGTTAGGGGAACAATACATGATCATTTTGTCTTTGTTGATCGCCTAGCCCGAGGAATGACAGAACTCATCCAGGATGGCGTTAATGAGGCAGATCTGATCCTCGGAAGCCTGGGAAAGCAAGAGCAAATTGTCAGCGAAAAAGAGGTGGGATAGTTTAGTAGTGCCGTCTCCGAGAGTGAAAGGTTTCCAGAAGCCATTCGCGACGGCAAGATGTATCGCCTGACTTAACCTTTCCATACAGAGGACAAAGATATAGGGGGAGATAGGGTCTCCTTGCCGCACTCCACGCGTCGGTGTGATTAGGGGTCCCATCTTTCCGTTCCAGAGGACTTGGGTAGAATTCGTGGCGAGAGTGCTCATAATGATGCGAGTAAGGTTAGCTGGGAGTTTGGCATCAATGAGAGTGTCCTGAAGGAATTGCTAGCTGAGACGATCAAAGGCTTTGGCCAGATCTACCTTAATTGCGAGCCAACCCCGATTACCTTTAAAGTGGCGCATAGAGTGGATGATTTCCTGAGTAATGATGATATTATCAATGATATGTCGTCCCCGGATGAAGCTGGATTGGGTTGGGCGAATCAACTTGTCCATCATTCGTTAAATTCGGTTAGCGAAGACCTTGGTAACAATCTTGGCGCCGTCGTTGATGAGATTGATGGGACGTAAGTGGTGGAATTCTTGGGGTTGAGGGATTTTAGGTATCGGCACAATGAACGATTTATTCATGGCGGCATCGATCTGGCTGGTAGCGAACACGCTAGAAACCATCTGACATATAGAGTCCTTGAGAGTGTCCCAGTTATTTTGGTAGAAGCGGGCGTTGAAGCCTGCAGGATCGGGAGCTTTGAACGAGTCCATGTCAAAAACTACCCTATGAACTTCTTCGGTGACAGGGGCCTGAAGGTGGGTCAGTTGTCGTTGCGTTAAGATCGGAAACTGTCCTTGTATACCATATCTAACATCAGCACCGAAGTCGCCGGAGTAAAGTTTGTCAAAAAAGAGGGTAGCATGCTCACGGAGGATGTTTTGGTCGGCACACCACGTCCCGTCTTCAAGGTTCAAAGCCTTGATGGTTTTGTGGTGTCGTTTAGGCCGATGGGCTGCATGGAAGGTTTTGGAATTTTTTTTCCTTGGGTGAGCCACACCGCCTTTGAGTTCTGCAGACGTAATAGTTCTTTTTGCAAGACAATCTGCTTAAATTCCTCGGTGAGAGCTTGTTCGAGGGCAACTAAGTTGGGAGAGTGAAAATGCTCCAAAGCCTTTTGGAGTCCCCCAAGGTGAGCAAGTAAGAGCTTCTTCTTCTTTCTTATATCACCAAAGATTTTGAATTTCCACTCCGCTATCCGAGAAGTAAGAACGTCTTGGGCCTGTTGTAGGGTCAGAGAATTGTCCCAATTACGTTCCAGCCAGGTAGACCACATGTCGTGAGCTTCCCAAGCAGCCAGGTACCTAAATGAGGTAGGCTTTGGCGAACGGGACTGCAAGGGTGTCGATCTGACTAAAAGAGGGGTGTCATCTGAGGTTAATTTTGGAAGGTGGGTGATAGTCGTACCAGTAAAGCTATTCTCCAAGAAGTCATTGGTAAAAGCTCGGTCAAGTCGTTCATGGCAAAGTCCATTGGACCAAGTGTAACGACTTCCGATATAGCTGAGGTCTATCATGCCAAGTCTGTCTATCCAAGTTCGGTATCGCTTGCAACCAGTGGAGGGCTTGCCTCTTGTTTTATCGATACCTGTAGTGATAGCGTTGAAGTCACCGATTACCATCCACGGCTCGGTGATCTCATCTGCAAGGCCATGAAGATGTGTCCACAGCTCCGTGCGAAAGGTGGCTTTAGGGCTACCATAAACTGTAGTGAAGTATAAGCGAATGTCATTCGGGAGGAAAAGTTGACAGTGAATAAACTGCCAGTTATTCTTAACAATGTGGAGATGAATAGGCGTGGTCCAAAGAACCCAAATACCACCCGAGTATCCAATGGCCTCAACCTGATGGGAATGCGACATGCCTAATCGTGTTATCTCCTTAAAAGCAGCGTCACCACTGAATCGGGGTTCAAGGATCACGACAATATGGATGCGATGTAAGGAGATAAGGGATTTGAGCACATCGAGTGTCCTCGGGTTACCTGCGCCGCGACAATTCTGAATAAGAAAGTTGTACTCCACTGCCAAAGAAGACGGGTGCTTACCTGGTGGTCCTAGACGACTCACCGACGTCCATATCTGCTATTTGCGACGACTCCCTAGCTTGAAGGTGAGCCGGATGAGTATCCCTTGGTTCCGAGGGTAGCTCTTCCATAGCTTGTGCGTTTGCGCCGGTATCTGGAGTTGGGATGTTAGAGACGGAAGGAATGGGGCTGTGGATTTGGAGCTTACCCTTCACATGAAAGGCCTTGGAAAGGTCTGGAGGTTTAGGGGGCAGGGAGAAGCCATCCGACAATGGAGGGGGGGCATGGCGGTAGGAGCTCCAGGGGTGAGAGGGTTATAGCGGTGTGGGCTATATCAGGTTGGGCTGAGTGGTAAATGGCCTGGGGGGATGGAGGTGTGGGG
>JAOQMP010000005.1:16711531-16753267 GCA_027563575.1 Erythroxylum pedicellare
ATGTTGAACTATGAGTTGTGAATTTGAATAGTGAATGATTGAAATTGCTAGCCCAATAAGATATAGACGTATATGAATATATGAAGTATATGCATGTTTGATTGTGTGGCTCGTTGCCAATGACTATAAATATGTTAGCCACTCAGTTGTGTAACTCACCCCACGATTCCTTCCTTAGGTACAGAAAGAGACGAATAGCAATCCTTGCAAGGCATCGGAACTCCAAGATAGTTAGAGACCATGAAGTTAGTTTAGGAATTTTTTGTATTTTAGAATCATATCAAGCATAAGCATTCAATTGTATCATATGTAACTTTTGTATTTTTTTATTTTGTATAAGCTTGTATAAACTCTGTTTGAATTCATTAATGAAATATGATTGGGTTTTGTTTGTGATATTGATATTTGACTGTTGTGGGCACACCACTCTTATGGGCCGACGGGCTTTGTAATGTGTCCGAATGTTTGGGTCCAAAAACGGGATCCAACAAAAAGTCACTATGGAAATTAGTCCAGAGAAATTGCTAAGTTATGAGAGAGGAGATTCTACCTATCATTAATGTCAACCTAGCCAATTTTGTGTTATCAGGGTGTCGGTTCTAGACTATCGTAAGGCAAATCACTCTCTCTCGAATTATAATCTCGCGCCCTCTATCATTAACCCTTATTAAATTATAGAATTTGCAATCTCTCAATTAACAAAAGACTCATAATTAAAATTAAATAAGAAGCTCTCTACTAAACTTCTGGGTCTCACACGAGATCTCTCTCTACACAAAAACTGATATTGTTAACTGTATGGTCTATTGGATTGCCTAACTCTTATTAATCCTATCTAATCATTTTTATTTGACTCACCCTTTCGATTTGTTACCAAAATATGCAAAAATCGAAGTTAATCACAACACCCAATCAATAAAACACAAACTCGACTATATTAACATTAAATCAAGGTAAAATCTTGAAGGAAGAGTTAGAACATTATCAACAATCCAAAACCCATCATCATACAATCCATTTCAATCTTATACATTAAAATGAACAAAAATGAAATAGAAAGGAAATAAAACTTGGATCAGACAATCCAAGAAGGGAGCAGCATCAGGAGACTACCTAATTTGGGAAGCAGTAGCATTAAGACCTGCTTCTTCTCTCTCTTTTTTTCTATCTCTCTCTTCTTTACTCTCTTTCTTGAACTTTCCAAAAGTGGAAAAATGTAAAAGCTCCCTTATGGCTACATCCTTAAGTCTTATATTGTATTTCCAATTAAGGTAACCCTACGGTCTTTTTGTCCAAAACGTTCGAAAATCCCTCAAAAACTCAAGTTGTGTAGGCCACGATTGTGACCTATAGTGGCACGATCATGTTCGAGAGTTTTTGCTTCTGTCACGATTATGTCCCATTACAACATGGTTCCCTGCACCAGCCTCTGTCACTATCTTGGCTCCTTGCTCTTGCTTCTGTCACGATCGTAGCCCTGGGTTATTTCCTAGGTCTTCTCCGAATCTCCTCCAATTACCCTGAAATACTAACAAACATATCAAGGCACCTCATAAATATAAAATTGTATCTCAAAATCATGTTCTAACCTACAAAACACTTAAAACACAAATATTTACTAACTAAGACAATTCTAATCTAAGCATGCACTAAACAATCAAATTAATAACTAAACACACATTAAACTACCCACAAAACACGATGCAATTTACACCTATCAACATCCCCACATTTAAATATTTGCTTGTCCTCAAACAAACAAAAATAAACAAACAAAACACAAAACACGCAAATGCGATAATGAGGCAATGGTATTAGACTTAACGAAACGAATTTAACTTCAAACATAATCCTTGAAGTTGTTCTAACTTATTAACTTGTGAAATCTGTGTCTATATATCTTGGAATAAATATATAAACTAATCAAAATTTTAATGTTAAGTATATTCACCCCTATCAATTGCACACGTACATTGATATTTGATTTGAAAACATTCTTTTTATTGATTTTTAAGGATATTAACCTAGTCTTTTTACGCGGAGGTAAACATTTGTGGTGAATCTGATTTCTCAACTAGGTCATGTTGTTATTAAGCAGTTTAGTTGGAATGTCATTATATTATTTTGACATAAAGGCACACATTTGTGAAGGGTGTTGATCTAGTTACTCAGCTACATCACATTCCTTATTGGCTACTAGCTTTACTCATAACCCAAAGGCCAGCGAAATAGTTATTTCATTGAAATTTATTAACTTTTTTTTAAACACATTATTTTGCCTACCTTATTGCTTTTGCTAATCATTCTCATGAAAATATATTAGTAGTGCCACTTATTTAATTGGTTTAAAATTATAAATGAATATGGAAACTTTCCATAGTGAACAAACTAAATTCCTAGGGTGAACAGACTAACATCGTATCCTAATTAACTAACATAATAAGCCCTAAGTAACTTAGGTCATTAATTTCATGAGCTAATAGGCCTTAGCAACCTAAAAGACTATGTTCATGGCTAAATTAATCCTGTTAAATCCTAGCCATTGCCACATTGTAGATCTAAACAAACCAGCATACACAATGCAACATTCACACTCAAAGTAAAAGCACATAATTGTCGCCACACTTGAAGATATTGTGAGGATACACATAAACACCTAAGTTGTGAAATAACATAACGTAAAATAATCGTAAAAATGTAAAAAAAACATAAATAAAAAATTAAAAAGAAAAAGGTTTAGAACCATGAACATCATGGTGATTGAGGTGGTTGAGGTGATGTCAATGTCTGAAACTAAATGCGCTTGACACACAAGATTGTTCCCCTATTTTATAATTGATTCAAAGAGAATAAGAGAGTTAGCAATCTAACCATTCCACATCATTAAAAGTTTATTTTAGAATTTAAAACAATCCTAACTACACAACAATTTAAATCTAACTACTAAATGTGCTAATTTAGGGTCATTAGCTTGACTTTACATCCTTGGAAGCTCATCCAGGATCAATTAGGAGTGGCTTGCTCTCACCTTTCTTATTCAACATCAATTTTGTAGCCTGTGAGTAAGCTACAAATTGCAAGATAATGAAAAGGACATAGTATATCAAATTAAGGAAACCTAATAAGCTTAGTAATGTCCTTTTCGGTGACAAACTGACAACAAAATAGGGAATAACAAAACTCCCTGAATCTTCCATTGAATCCAACAATTTGTCTTATAAGAGGGTGAGTTGTTCATATCTTTCCTTAGTCACCTCCTTGTCCTCTTTTTCTTGCACTTCAAAAACAGAGACTTCCATCTCTTCTTCAACCTTTAAATCTATTGTCTCTTATTCTTCTTCATTTTGCTCTTTTAAGGATTCGAACACTTCAATTCTCCTAAATAAGTCGCCCTCCTTTGGATTCTTTAATATATCATTTATGTTGAATGTCACTTGGTCATTACTAAACCAAAGGATAATGTTCTCTTCATAGACATCTACTAAAGCTTTTTTGATGTTCAAGCATGGTATACCAAGATCTGGAATATAATATGAGGGGTTTTCATCCTTTTCTTCACCCTCTTTCTTCATTTCTTGGTCTTCTACAAGGTGGGGTTCAACTTGATTTCTCACTGGTTCTTCTAGCTCTACCCCATTCCTAAGTGTGATAGCCTGACATGGCTTTTGTTTATGTATTTCCATGCTGCTCAGGAAGTTTTCCACACTTTGCTTACAAAATTCACTAGAAAGATGTCTCAATTGAATCTCTAGGATTTGAATAGAAGAGACATGATCTTCCGTTACTTGCTCAAACTTCTCTTCCAGTCTCTTTTGGGCCTCTTCCATGTCTGTAAGCATATCCATGATTTTGTCCAGCTTGGAATCCCATGAATTGGACTTATCTCGCTGAAATCCTAATAGGTCTTGATGTCCCATGGGAGTCCTTAGATTGTTAGACTAATAAAAATTTGGGTGGTTTTGTTACCTCGGAGTGTATATGTTTATATAAGGATGATAATTTTTCCCTACTAAATTGTGCCTCATTAAAGTCTACACGAGTTCCTTGGTCCTTATAATATATATCCTCCATCATTTGGCCTTTTGGACTCCTCATAGTTGTCTAGTGATATCCTACCTGATGTGCCTTCGACTTACGCCTAAACTTCTTTCCTTTTCTTTTTTTAAATAATTTCTTAATCCTTAGACTAAAAATGAAACAAGAATATAAAAACGGGAATTTGATTGCAAGAATTCAACTGAAGAAATTACTATAAAACAAGAATTGAAATTGAGCAACAAAAAAGGTTACTATGGAAATTAGTCAAGAGAAATTACCAAGTTATGAGAGAGGGGATTCTACCTATCATTAATGCTAGCCTAGCTAATTATGTGTTATCAGGGTGTCAGTTATAGACTATCATAAGGGGAGTCACTCTCTCTCAAGTTATAACCCTGTGTCTTAAATCATTAACCTTAATTAAATTATGAAATTTGCAATCTCTCAATTAACAAAAGACTTATAATTAAAATTAAATCAGAAGCTCTCTATTAAACTACCAGGTCTCACACGAATTCTCTCTCCACATAAAACTGATATGATTAACTACGTAGTCTATTAGATCACCTAACTCTCGTTAATCTAATCTATTCATTTTTATCTGGCTTACCCTCTCGGTTTGTTACTGAAATATGCAAAAATTGAAGTTAATCAAAGCACCTAATCAATAAAACACAAAATTGACTATATTAACATTAAATCAAAGTAAAATCCCAAAGGAAGAGTTAGAACATTGTCAACAATCCAAAACCCATCATCATACAGTCCATTTTGATCTTATACATCAAATGAAAAAAAATGAAATGGAAAGGAAATAGAACTTGGATCAGACAATCCAGGAAGGAAGCAACGTCGGGAGACCATCTAATTCAAAAAGCAGCAATGTCGAGACTTGCTTCTTCTTCCTCTTCTTCTCTCTCTTTCTCTTCTTTTCTCTCTCTCTCTTGAACTTTCCAAAAGTGACAGAATGCAGAAGCTCCTTTAGGGTTAAATCCTTAATTATTATATAGCATTTCAATTTAGGGTAACCCTAGGGTCTTTTTTTAGTCCAAAAGGTTAGAAAAATCCCTCAAAAACTCAAGTCAGGCTTATTGTTTATGTATCTGTCACACAGGGCGCGATTGTGCCTTTTTGCTTTTGTCATGATCGTTTCCTATAATGACACGATCATGGCTCCCTGAACTAACTTCTGACATGATTGTGGTATTCCCCAAGATTGTGGCTTATTGCTTTTGTTCTTTCAAGATCGTGGCCTTAGATTATTTCTCGTGTCTTCTCCGTATCTCCTTCAATTGTCCTGAAACACTAACAAACACATCAAGGCACCTTATAAATATAAAATTGAAGCTCAACATCATGTTCTAACCCACAAAACACTTAAAACACAAATGTTTACTAATAAACACAGTTCTAACCTAAATACACACTAAACAATCAAATTAACAACTAAACATAACTAAACTACTCACAAAAACACGATGCCATCTACACCTATCATTAATTATGTTTTGTTTTCCTTCTTCTTTCTTCTAAATTCATAATAACTAGTGGAATGAACTTTAGGATGATTTTTGTTGATCTAAATTACTTTTAAATTCCTCTAATTGGTGTTAAAAAGTGGAGGTGGCTTGGTTTGATTGACAAGTGTGTTCGAATCTTATATTTCATATCTTTAGTGAATTTAAGGTTTAAGAGATCAAATTATTCTAGTTGTATAAGAATTTATCTAATTTTCTTTATCTTCTCCTCTTTTTTTCTTTGATTTCCTTTTTTAGTTTCTGTCTTTATTTTTTGAGACCTTGTTATTTTAGTTGTGACATAATTATTCTAGTTATCGTTATCTTTTTTTCTCCTTTTTAATATCCTTTTTAAATTTTTTTTATGTATTTTCTTTTTATTTTATTTTTTCTTTATTTTCCTATGTCAACTGAGCTATGAAAGTTATTATCTGAAAAGGATTCTTATCACCAAATTTCTACTTTTAATCGATTAAGTTAATATGTAAAATATTGTAAGTCTTAAACTTTACATCTCTCTATATCCTTTTTCATTTAAATTTCTTTTGTTTATGCATTTTTTCAGAGACAAGAAAGTTAAAAATCTTTGTTTTGAAGGGAGTCCAATTTTTCACATTTCAATAAGGTTGTATATGGTTTTACTTTAATTCTTAGATGTGATTTTTTCATAGTTCTGATATAATTTTCTATCTCTTTAATAATATCTGATAATAGAAATTAAACTTCCAAACTTTAGTAACAATTTCTTTAATTCTTTTGGCTTGGTCAACCTACTTAAGCCTCAGGCTACCAAATTCTAATTGGAGATGAGACCTAGCCAAATGCCTCAAATTTGATCAGACCTTGGTCCTATCAAAGTCTAATTAAACTAATCAAACACTGGCTTAAGCTAAATGTTTTAGACTCATTCAGGCCTTAGTTTAGATCGAAAGTTAAAAAATATTAAGGCAAGGCTCATTTCAAATGTGACTAAAGTCTGGTTCAATGCATTGCCAACCTTATAAATCAGAAGGAAAATAACTTAATGTACCATTAGATCCAACACTCAATATTTGAATTACAAATAAGTAACTAAATGTATTTTGTGTGATTTTGCCTCTAAATCAAACTTCAAACAACCTTAAAGCGTTGACCTTTGAATGGTTATTGTCACATGCTAGACCTATCCAGTTATCACATACAAATGAGTTATGGCTTCAGTTTAGAGGACGTGAGTGATGAATAAGTTGGTTCACACACTATAGATAAACAATTAATTGTATAATTATAATATGATTAATTAAAAATATTATTTACCTTATGCATATTTGTTTAGTCAATTAACATATAAGATTAAATCCATAAGATATATATAATTTGAAAATAAAAGTATAATGAGAACATAATTATGATATTCATATAGTATTTAAGTATTATCTCTAAACTATTCCTTATTGTTGCCTTATTAAGACTAGATAATAATATAGAACAATGACCAACATACCTTGTGTTTCTTCCTTTTGAAGAAATAATCAATCCCATAACCTAAAGTGTAAAGATAGTTAAACAAATGATTGAGTCCTTATTAGATATTAAGTTCACTATAATGACCTAACATAAGAATTCCATATAGAACATTACTTATCTATCTATAGAAGTTTTAATTGGATAATTGTATAAATGATCATTTAACTTGAAATCACTAAATTATCTCATTCAAAGATTGTTATGTTTTGATACCACTTATGATTTATCATAGTCACTAGTAGCTCATTTGATAATCACTAGATATGACATGAACTATATGTCAATCATTAAGTGATTAATAAAAGATTTGGTACCTTAAAGTAATTAAAGAGAATATTCCATTATTCTCAATCAGTATTAATTTTAGAAATTTTTGGACAAGATATAATGACACTTTGTAAATATCTTTTAAATGTCACTAAAAGAACTAATTACTAATTCTAGAGAACTAATATGACTAGACTCAGATAAAATAGATATAAATTTTATGCTCTATTTCTAGTCAGAATGTTATATAATGAAAGAATTTAATTATGGAGAAAAATCATACATGTAAAGATAAGTGAAAACCTCATTGAAATTCTTTTTATTTGAGTGGCAATGATGTATTGCTAAACGCCAAATTTAAGATATGCATTTAAATTATTTAATAAAAAATTAAAGATAAATTAAAAGAGTTTAACTTATCTTAACATAATATAGGATTATAATTTATAATATAAATTACATTTAAAATCAAAAACTTAGCTTGATTTTGTAATAAACTACAAAAGGTAGTAATAAAATTTTCGAACATTCAATTTGTTACAAAACTAGCCCAACATTAACCTTTTAGTTAATGTTGCTAACATGACATACGATATTAATAGGCCTTATTGACAAGTAATTTCACATAGCAAAAGATTTATATGTCAATAATTTTGTTTAAAATAAAAAATAAATTGTCAATGTCTTTGAGAATTAAATCAAAATATGATATCGGACAATAAAATTTGCAATACCTATAAAAAATAAATGAAAACTCATAATTGTTCTTAAGTTTAAAAAAGTCAATTGAAAACAAAAAAATTTGTATCACTAGCTAAAAACTATTTACTTCAAGATCAAAAGCATATGAATTCTTAATCAATAAGTTCTAAAATAAATCCTCATATATATATATATATATATATTCAAAATGTGTATATTTTGTTGATCCCAAAATCGTCAAACAAATTGTTTGTATAAAGCAAAAAATGTTTATTTAAAAATAACAAAATTTAACTTAAAAATCAAAGAGAACTTATTAGAACGAAGACTAAAGAGTCATATAGAGTAATTAAACGAGATTGGCTCTCTCTCGTTTACATTTGCCTTTCTATCTCTCCCTCTACACTCTTCACAATTTCTCTCTCTAGCTTTTCTTTGCTATGAAACCAATTGATAAGGAAATGTTTATTAAAATCTAGAGTTGGTAGTAAATGGCAAGGAAGCTTTTGATATCCACATTTTAGGCCAAATTTTTGACCTATTTCTCACAAGTATGGATAATTTAGTTTTCCTAAATTTTAATATTATTTTTGAAAGATGATTACGTACCATTGACAGAATTAATAAAGTTAAAATAACATAAGTTTAGGAATAAGACATTAGTCCATCTAGCTTTAATAATAAAAAGTAATACACTCATTAACAAACATAAGTTTAGCAAAAAGTGGATTTTGGCCATAAAAAAGCTAGGATATCCTTCAATTGCTGCAAATTGCAGGAGACAACTTTGATTGTAGATTACAAGCAATAGCTTTCAAAGGAATCTAATAGTAGATTACCAAGACAAGCTTTTGCATTGGTTGCTTTAAAGATAAAGATTTTTTTGTCTCTCTCATGCCAAATATGGTATACTAATGCTCAGTAGCTTTGAGGAATTTAGCATCTCTATGACAACTGAAGCTTATTCGAGGAATCCATCTAGTTATGATTGACCACTACAAGCTGGTATATTAGAGGTTGAAGAGTATCATAAGTTTTCTCGATAGTTGAGTAGAGAAGCTACAAGAGATGAACAAATGGTGCCACGTTTCCGGGCTTCTTTACATAAAGAAGAGGTTCTATTATGGATGTTGAATTTGATGGTATCTTTAGTTCTTACTTTTGATACATTACTAACCACAAGATGAAAGAACAAGAGGGATAAATCACTAAATCTCATATCATCTTGTGTCTATAATCAGACAATAACTTGTTATAGGATTTGGTAGTAAAGTTTGTTAATTTATTCAAAGTCCATACTACCTTATTAGGTATAGATTGGTTAGTGGAGTAATTATCCAAAATGTTTATCAAATCTTCTTTACACATTATTGAAAGAAAGGGACAAAATTGGGAGTTTTCCTTAATGAATGTCTAAATTTTGAAGCTGAAGGGTATTATAGATTTTAGTGGTTGGAACTTAGGTAATATGTAAAAAGGTCCTTTATTATTTCAATGGCTAAACTAGAAGGAGATATTACTTTCATCTCTAATCTTGTGCTTAATTTATAGGTGCACAAGCTCTTGCATTTTTAAGATTTGATTAAGGGCGAGGATATTCCAAGTGTTACTTTAACATTTCAGATACTTAACCCTTTGATCAGATGTCATTGTGTCCATCTAACCTAGAGGTTTTCACTTTCTAAACATAGTCCCTACATTCTCTTAATAAGCATTATTTTGCTTATATTCTTGATTGAAGTGATACCCAGTTCCCCATAGATTTTAGCTTGGTAGACCATTACCCACTTTACTTTTTTTTCTCTAAAGAAATTTCCTTAAAAGTCTATCAATATTGTTGAGCAAGTTTTATATATAATAAAAGTCTCAATACCGCAAGTATATAGATAGTATCTAGTATTATCAAATGTATCTTTCCCACGAGTACCATAGACACCTAAACAATTTGAATTGAACTTTGTCTAAGGTACCAAGAATTTAATCTAAATTAAACTAAATAATTGAAATTAAAACAAATAATAAGACAAAAGAAATAAGAATTGATAAGTGAGCTGCTAATGAATTTGACATTTATCAAAGTTGAAGACTTAGGAACTATTTTGTCCTTATTTTGTTTTCCTTAATCTCATTGATTCAATTTATGTTTGATCAAAGAGACCCTAAAGTTTTGATTACTCTCTCTATATATAGATATAATCAAGTAACCTTAATTGAATTGGATAGTTATAGATTTGTTTCATAAACTACTCCTTACTTATTCAATTAGATCTAAATCAATCCTACAGATAATTACTTTCAAAATCAAGATCTCTCTTCAATTGTTAATTAGTCTGATAATCGTAGGTCTATTAAGCTACCAACTCTCATTACGTACCTTAACACAAATATTTGACTTACTCTCTTGGTTTATTATAAGCTTATACACGACAATTATCATAAACATTCAAAGATATATATAAATCAATAATAAATAAGGTTCACAAAGTAATTCTAGAATAATTTTAATTTAGAAATCCATAGACATGTTATACATCATATAAATCCAATTACACATCAAGGATAATGAAGAAATTAAATGGAAAAGAATAAAAATTGTTTGACTTCTTGATCTAGAATGTTAGCATATCCTGAAGCTCTTCTTTGATCTCTCCATTTTGATGTAATGATTGCTCCCTTTTTCTTATGTATTTTCATGTTCTTAAATAATGCATTAGGGTTATCTAGGGTTTCCCCACTTTTTTTGGTTTCAAAAATAGCCCTAAACTCTCAAAAAGCCAAAAAAAAAAACTTGCGAGCTAGAAAAGCTGAAACCTATTGAACTTATTATCTGTCACACCACATTTTTTGTCACCACACTAAGATCTCTTTTCTTCACATTATTATTTCCATACACTCATAAACACATCAAACAATTCTTAAAACATAAAATTAAGATCAAATTCTTGCTTTAAACTAATCAAACACCTGGAACACATACTAACACTAACAATGACGTAATTCTAAGCCTATACATATGATAATCATCTAAGAAATACTTGAAAACATAATTAAAAACTTATAAAAATGTAATATAATCTACACTTATCAAAATCTCCACACTTAAATCTTTTCTTGACCTCAAGCAAAACTTAAAACACATATATACATAAACACACAATCATGCAATAATACAATAGTGATACAATGACATCAAATATTATGAAATTAACTTAAACTCAAACATCAATCACTCAAAATATGCCAACATACTAACTTATTCCTTTCATGTTTAAGTTCTTTGATTTAAAGATTCTTATCAATTAAAATATTAACACCCTATTTATACACTTATGGCATTTGTAAGTATGCACTTATTATTATTAATCAATCAAAAAGGCAAACTATCACTAAGTAACCCTTTATAAAAATTCTTACTATTGTTAAAAGATCAATAGGTTTATTTATTAAAACACCATTTTCTTATATTTTTTAACAATAACCTAGTCTTTTGACGTGAAGGCAAACACCTTGCCAGGAATGTCCCTGGTTATTCAACTAGGTTATGTTTTTTATTTAGCTTGGTTGGAGTGTCATTTTAGACTTTTGACGTGAAGACAAACATTTTGTCCTGAATGCCCCTAGTTACTCAACTGACTACCAGCTCTATTTTTAACCCAATTTTCTTAAAAAGGGCCAGTGGAGTAGTTTTTTCTTTTTCTATTTTTTCCCCTACTTGATTTATTCTTAGTCAATTACTCTCATAAAAGGTAATAATAATGCTAAACAATTCAATTGAATATAATTATAAATGTATACGAACAAATTCCCTAAAGTGAAAGAATAGGTGACATAATCTTAATTAACATACATAGTCATCCCTAAGACACTTAAAATATAAAATTCATAAGTTACTATGCCTTTACAATTTAAATGATCATCTTTAAAGCTAAACTAATTCCATTAAATTCTTTCCATTGACAAATTCATATAATGCACACATCACAATGCTAACCAAATAAAAAAAATAACATAATACAAATGCAAAACTTACACACAATTGATATACAAATGCGTATAAATCCCCACACTTAAACAAGAAATTATCCTCAATATGAAAAACAAAACAATACAAATAAAGATAAATAATAACAAAGAAAAATTTAGATTAAGAATACTTATTAAGATTGAGGTGGTGATGCTCTGGATGATAGAATTTGGAGACACACTATGCCATAAAATTCCATAAATTTACTCCCTACAAAATAAACATAAAAATAACAATAAAATATAAAATAATATTCTAATTCTAGGGTTTCCTTCCAAGTAGCACTTGTTTCATGTCATTAGCTTGGTATACTCTACCTTCTAACCTCAACCTGGGGTTTATTATGAGTGGTTTGCTACCACCTTTTTCTCCACATGACAGTTTAGTAGCCTATAAATAAGCAATATATTGTAAGATAATTAGAACATAATTAATCAAATTAAGAAAACCAAGTAAGTTTAGTAATGGCCTTTTTAGTAACAAACTGTCAATAAAATAAGGAATGATAAAACTCCTTGAATTGTCAATCGAATCTAGCAGTTTACCCTGTGAGTAAGTGAATTGCTCTTCTTCTTTTGCAATCACCTTCGTCCCCTCTTCTACTTTTGCTTCGTAAACAGAGGCTTTCTTATATTCTTCAACCTTTATTACCTCTGTCATTTGCTCCTCTTCCTCTTAGATTCAACTACAACAAATCTTATGAACAAGTTTCCCTCCTTCAAATTCTTTAATACCCTATTAATATTGAATTCCATTTGTTCATCACTAATCTAAAGGATAAAGTTCCCTTCACAGACATCTACCAAAGCTCTTTTAATGCTAAAAAATGGTGCTAAAAAATGGTTTACCAAAAATTAATGGAAAAGTTTGATCATCTACAAAATCTAACACCATGAAATCCACAAGAATTATAAACTTGTCCACTTGTACAGGCAGATCCTCCACCATACCAAATATTTTCTTTATCGATTGATTTACCAAATGAATAAGCATAGAAGTTGGATTCACATTACCTAGACTCAATGAACTAAAAATAAATAAAGGCATAAGATTAATAATTGCATTCCAAGTTAGATAAACATTTAGAAAATTTTTATTACCAATTACACATGGAATAGTTGTTAGGGTATCGTAACACTATACAAAATAACTAAACTTAAAACTATAGCTAGTGATAAGTCTAGGTCGATCCCACAAAGAGTGTGTGTGAAGCATTTGAAATGAAAAGAAATGATGTTTAAGTTATGAGGGTAAGGGGTTGGTTTGATTTCAAATAAGAAAATAAAGTGAAATTAAACTAATGAATCCAAATTAAAGAAAACAATCAAAAAGTGATAAATGTGATGAATGGGTTTGGAATATGGTCCTCAGTTTAATCTTGGCCTGCACAAGAATAAGCATACTTTAATTTCTTGTTATTCTCACACCTCTCCTAGCAACTGCTAATCGTATGTTAACAATAAGCTTCGTTAACTCTAGTTTTTTCCTTAGGTTGTGTTTAATAAAAACAAGCTCTTTAACTAAACCTAGCTATTGAACAACCTAAAATAAGCTCTTTAGATTTAATAGGATAGTCAGATTACGAGTTAGTAAAACAAATTAATCAAGGTAACAACCACATAACCTTCAGTCGTTTAACCAAGGTTACTTCAAAACCATTAGTTGCCACAAATAAATCAAAAAACAATATACTAAAACATTAAGATCATTTTTACACAACACCCAATTCAATAAACATAGGATAATATAAACAATCCTTAAAAGAAAAAGAACACAGTCATAAGGGAGAGATGCCCAAAATGTGTCTTTGTCTTCGATTTCACCTTAGAACTGGAATGGGGAAGCTTAGTCCTCTGTGCGTTTCTAAAGAGTTCATGCTTTGCCCTTCATTTTCTCCCAAAACTGATCCATATCTATTCAACTGCTCAAATGTCCATATTATATTAAAATTAAGGTCCTGGGTAGTAACATAGTTGGATAAATAGACATGTATCCAATCGTGTATTTCATAAAAATGCCCACTTTGTGGACTTACATGACCGTGTAAGTAGATACATGACCGTGTATCTTCCAAATCATCTTCAAAGCTCCCTTTCTTACATTTTCTTATCCCATCTTTACCCTATTCCATCTCCTTTTTTGTTTCACAATGACAATTGAGTTTGAACATCAAGAGAATGACTCAAAGACTGTGCTTTTAACTCACTTTAGCTCTATGCTTTTAAATTGTACCTAAAATCAAATATGAGCTAAAATGAATTTCTTAAACAATTGTTAACATTAATCACTAAGTGTTGTGGTGTAAATGTATAATCAATTAAGCACATATCAATTTTCTCCACACTTAACCTTTGACATTCCTCTGGAAAAACATCAAAATAAAAGTCACAAGTTAAAAGATTTACTCATTTTCAATATTTTCTAAGAATAGATAGTTATAAGAAAAGATAAATAACTTTAAAATCATAGCAAAAACTTAACATTCAATGCCTCTACTTATGATCAGTCAACAATCATCACCTTTAGAAATTGAGTAATCTAGTGGTAAACTTGGACAAAGTGTGTTTATAACATTAATGAATAGGTACAGTCAAACACCATTCATGATTATGACATTCCACGACTTTGCATATCGTTTCATTTCTCCACCACTAGGATTCATATGCTTAATCATGAATCAAAGGACATTTCAAGGTTGTAATATAGGCAAGGGTTAAGGTGAGATGTATTTGGATAGTGTACTATAAAAGCCATCAAAGCAAACGAAACAAGAAAACACTCAATAGAATATCAAGCACAAAAATTAACATTCACTCAAAACTAGGTGCCATCAGCTATAATGAATGCAAAAACTATGTTCCACACCTTAGATTCAAGCCCCCATACCATAAACCACCATGGATTATAAATCACTCACAAAAGTTGATCTTAAGCAATACTTTGTAACCATAAAAAGTGACCCTTAAAAACTACGTATCACTCATTCACATCGTAATCAAATAACCCTTTCCATACAACTTTAGGAGGAAAAATTTTCTTCCTTTTTCTCTTTTTTTCTTTTTTTAATAAAAATTGAAAAAAACCTACATCAAAATTGAAAATAATTGAAAAGACATAAAGTAACATCCTAACAATTATAACCAACTCACATATATGCACACCCCCACACTTATACTTTTGAGCATCTACAACATCAACAATCAACAAATGTTCCACTAGCTTTTAGGCTTAGGTGGGGCATTTGGTTAGGTTTAAGGCACATAATGTGGCTAGCACAAAAATAAAAGGCTAATAAAGCTTAAGGGGGCTTGACAAAGGAGAATTTCATATCAATAGGTAGGGTATTTGTCTAATGTAACTTATGAAACAAAGAATGCCTTTATCATTTCCATGTTAACACATGTGATAAAATTGTGGTCTTGAATAGAAAATTAAAGCAAAGTTAGGATTTACATGTCATGAAGGTCACACACAAACAAAAGATAATGAGACTGATATGAATGTGTCAGTCTATAAAGGCTCAAAAGTCTTACTAACTTGTGTATACCACTAGTCACTACTCTTAAAAGATAATGCATACTGACTAATCACAAGAGTAAAAGTACATGCTCAAGTTTTAATGAAATTTTATATTCAATTCACTCTCTAATTATGATTATATAATCCTAGAAGCAATAGAAAAAGAGAAAATGTATGTTTTTTTGAACAAAATGAAATAAAATCCATTGCACCAAAAACCGTTGCAGAACAATTATACTCAGGCATACCTAGGGAAATCAAGTAGCAATCATTCTAGGAGAGATATTTAAGCATTTACACGGACTCCTAATTTTCCTACTACATGGCAAAATCAACACACTAAATCTATGCTTCAACTGGTTAATAATAACCTCAACACAATTATTAATTGAAGCTTCATCTTTTTTGGTGAAAAACAATTTGATTTTTAAACCACCAAATATAATAAACAATAGCCAAAAAACCAGCTGCTCTCATCAAACAAATATAGGACTTCTTTTTAGTTCTTATGTTAAGCCATTTCAACAAAGACATTAGGTTATCATCAACGCCAGAAACTCTAAGCCAATTCATTACTCTCTGTAGAACAAATTGGGAAAAATAAATTTGAAGAACAAGTGATCCGCATTTTCAATGTGTTGCCCAAAAAATCTGCAATCTAAAGGAAAACCTTGAGCCATACCTAATCTTTGGATTTTACCACATGTATACAACCTGTCTTTTTCAGCAAGCTACAAAACAAAAGAGCTTCATGGGATGTAAAAACCATGTCACATACTCTGGGTGATTGGGGAAATTAGACCCTTATTTTGAAACTTATCGTAAGCAGCACCAACACTCAGTCTTACCTTTTTTCCTCTCATATTATCAAACAAATTTATATAAGTTTGAGGATATAACTGTAAAAATTCATCTATGACTTTTAGCAAACTTTTCCAGTACAACACATCACTAGTTATACTATTAACAAACCAAATGGAATGATGTTTAAGAATATTTGTACGAGCCCATTTATGCCAAATTGAAGTAGAATCTGAACAGAGCTCAGCTAAATGTTAACTCATTGCACCTTTTTCTAAGCAAGCAATTCCTTAAAACTAGGACTACCTTCCTCTCTAGGAAGAGTAACAGTTTTCCAACTCACGAGACTTTTAATGCTAGCATCAACACCACTCCACAAGTAAGATCTACAAATAGATTGAATCTTGGAAATCACAAACTTAGGACTGGGAAAAGCACTAAAACTTCTGAATACCATAAAGAATAGATTTAATCAATTCCATTATTCCAATATAAGATAAGGAACAAGCACCCAACCCCTAACTCTAGCTATCATTTTATTAATCAGTACATTATAATTGTAAACTCTAAGTCTGCTAGAATTGACAAGAACACCCAAGTACTGGACAGGAAGTCTTCTCTCCTAAAGCCAAGCAGATTAAGAATACGATCTTTCAAATCATCCTTTTGTTTGAAAACTTAAAAACGCATAAGAAACAAACTTAAAAACACACATGCATATAAGAAATAAATAACTTAAAAGCATGCATCATAATCCCAAAAAATGTGAAAATGTAAAGGAAAAGAAATAAAACTTCCTTTGGGTTGCCTCCCAATAAGTGCCTTTGTTTATTGTCACTAGCTCAACTCCATACTTTCATCATCGTGTGACAAAATTATAATCTTCATGTGTCACATTTTGTGCTTCATCCACTTAAGGTTCTTCAAGATAAGGCCTAAGTTAACAACCACTCATATTCAGCACCTTCCCTATCCTCAACCTTTTAATCTCTACTGAGTCCCTGTGCTCTTGGAATATCTCCAATGTCTCTTTACCATTTTCCTCCTCATTTAGTTTCTCCAATCTACTAGTTAAAGGTGAAGGATTAGTCTCAACAAGAATTAGGAACTCAATATTTACCTTTGGGCTAAATGATATATCCCTATTTCCTTCAAGCTCCTTCTTCGTTTCTTTTTCACTAGCAATCCCTTAAGTAGTCTTCTCAGGATTCTCGAGATCCTTTACACTCTGTAAGGTTTCTGCACTAACGTTCCTTAGATACACCTCGGGTTAAGATGTCTGCTTCTCTTCACTTTGTGATTCTAGGTAGTTGATAGTTCCTACCATCTGATCCATCTAACTTACTGAAGTCAGGAATCTAGACATTGCATAATGCTAGAATTATTTCACATCCTACTGAAATTGTTGAGTCTTAGCAACAATAACTTTAACTAAGTCTTCCACATATGTGCTTGAGTTTTGCTAGCTCTCCAAATTTTGGATACTAGACCTTGTATCTTGTGAAAATTGCCTTATATCTAACTAAAAATGTAGAGTATTAGTGGCAACAACATTAACTAAGTCTTCCAAAAATGTACCTGAGTTGGAATAAGAGGCTTATAGTCTATAAGGGAATTGTTGTACATCCTACAACTCATCTAGGAACTAGTCTTGTTGGCTATCCCCTCCATAATTAAATTTCATTTGATTACTCCAAACTTGGATATAGGATTAAGAATATGGGTTATAGGAAAATTTTCCATCAATAGCATTGACAATATCTAGCAGTGACATCTATATGTCCGTTTTGCACACAAACACAAACGAATGTGAAAAGATAAATAAATAAATGTAAAAACTAATTATGAACAAATATACACAAAACACCAATTAAAATAAAGAACAAAAAGTAAAGCACCACACGTCCCAGCAACGAAGCCAAAATTGGTAACATATCGTAACATTATACAAAATAACTAAACTTAAAACTATAGTTAGTGATAATTCAAGGTTGATCCCACAAAGAGTGTGTGTAAGGCTTTTGAAATGAAAAGAATTGATGTTTAAGTTATCGGGGGGTTGATTTCAAATAAGAAAATAAAGTGAAATTAAACTAATGAAACCAAATTAAAGAAAACAATCAAAATGTGATAAATGTGATGAATGGGTTTGGAATTGGTCCTCAGTTCAATATTGGCTTGCACATGAATAAGCATACTTAAATGTCTTGTTATTCTCACACCTCACCTAGCAACTACTAATCTTAGGTTAATAATAAGCTTTGTTAACCCCGTGACCTAATTAGGTTAATAACAAGCTATGTTAACCCCGTTCCCTTAGGTCATGTTCAATTAAAACAAGCTCTTTAACCAATCCTAGCTATCGAACAACCTAGAATAAGCTCTTTAGATTTAATAGGAAAGATGCATTACAAGTTAGGATAACAAATTAATCAATGTAAAAATAATATAAGCTCCGGTCATTTAACCAAGGTTGCATTGTACCTAATGATTCAAAACCATTAGTTACTATAAATAAATCCAAACACAAGTATTATGTATTGTATTTAATATTCTAGCAATGGGTTTACATAAAAACAATCTATTAGAGCATTAAGATCATTCTTACACAACACCCAATTCAATAAACATATGATAACATAAACAATCCTTAAGAGAGAAAGAACATAATACATAATGGAGAGACGCCCAAAATTTGTCTTCAACTTTGATTTCACCTTGGAACCAGAATGGGGAAATCTAACCCTCTACGGGTCTCTAAAGAGTGTGTGCTCTGCTCTTCATTTTATTCCAAAACTGATCCATATCTATTTAGTCGCTCAAATTTCCATTTTATATTAGAAATTAGGATTATAGGTAGTTACACGGTTGGATACATAGTCATGCATCCAACCATGTATGTCCTAAAAATGCCAAATTCATGGACTTACACTATTATGTAAGTAGATACACGGCTATGTATCTTCCAGATCATCTTTAAAGCCCACTTTCTTGCATTTTCTTGTCCCATCTTCACCCTAATATGTCTCCTTCTTGTCCTACAATGGCAATTTGAGTTTGAATATCAAAAAATGTTCTTTTAACTCACTTTAGCTCTTTTGCTTCCAAATTATACCTAAAATCAAATATGAACTAAAAATGAGTTTCTTAAATAACTCATAACATCAATCACTAAGTGTTATAGTGTAAATGTATAATCAATAAAACACATATCAATAGTAAAACTCCCTGGATCTATTCATTGTGAGGGCATGTGGTTAGTAATTTTGGAGTTGCAACTTTCTATCATAGAGACCGTTTAATTATCATCCTAAGTCTCTTATTTTATAATATGTCTTTGAGAAATTTTACGTAATTGGTTATGCTTTACAAAGATTCCATAAAGGGTAAGGTAATTTGCAATTTCTTCAGCTTTTCCACAAACTTTGCAAAATGTATGTGCAATATGTTCTTATGAAGTCTTTATGAGAATGGTATTTTTGGTGGGTAAGGTGGAGGTGGAACATAAGGAGGATCCTAATTCTTATCTTGATCTTTTTTCTTCTTCTCTTAATCTTCTACTAGGTAGCGATCAGCTTGTTTTTCTACTAGTTTTGCAAGCTCTTTCCTACTTCTTCATGTGATAGCCTTAAATTGCTCTCTTAGATTTACTTCCATATTGTTCAAAAGGCTTCCCACATTTATCATCGATATTGTATTAGCTAACTGGCCTATTTGAACCTCTAGATTGCGAATAGAAGAGGCATGAGTCTTCACTACTTTCTAGAATTGCCCTTCAATCCTCTTTTGGGCCTCTTCTATACTCATGAGCTTATCTAATTTTGAATCATTTGCACTGGACTTGTCTTGTTGAAATCTGATAGACCTTGATTTCTCAATTAAATTTTTGCACTATTAAACCAAAAGAAGTTTAGGTGATTCTACTACTCATTATTGTATGAGTTTGAATAAGGATTGTTACCTTTTTGACCATATTGTGCTCCTATAAAGTTGGATTGCTCCACATTGTTGTTTTCTACTAGGAAACAATTAGTTGTGATATGGCTCTCTTATCTATATAGCTCACATTTGTTCTGAATTGCTTTAAATGGAGAGAAAGAGGTGGTTGTTAAATTGTTCAATTGCTTGGTTAGATTGACGACCTTAGCCTTCAATGTTTTCACTGAATCCATAATAACCATTCCTTTTGGATCCTGAAAATTTGGTCGTTGTCTACTTCGTTCCTATGTCTAAAGATAACTATTGTTCACAATCCTTTTTAACAGATTGTATGTCGCATGCACTGGTGGTTGCATAATTCCTTAATAATTGGCATTAAATAAAGTCCATAAGGTCCTTTGTTGCTCTCTTTAGATTCTTTCCTCCTCCATCATTCTTTTTATTGCTTCTTGGTGTTTAGCTCTTTGGATTTCTCATTCTTGCTTTGGGATGTCTAAAGTTGTTGCGTCTTCGACTTCCTTTGCAATATTTTTATTTTTATTTGTTATTTATATTTTTGTTTAAGCACCTATATTCACATAAGAAAAGTATTAAATCTTTAAATCAAAGGAATTCAAATCATCCTAATACTAAAAGTCCCCGACAACGGGGCCAAAAACTTATTGAACAAGTTTTATACATAATAAAACTCTCAATACCGCAAACATACGAATCTTAACTTGTAGTATCAAGGATATCATTCCCACAAGGACTATAGAAACCTAAACAATTTGAATCGAACTTTGTATAAAGAATTAAGAATTAAATTTGAATTAAATTAAATAGATAAAATTAAAATAAATTATAAAATGTAACAAAGAAGAATTCATAAATGAGTTGTCAATGAAATTGATATTGATCAAAGGTGAAAAATTAGGAACTATTATATCCTTATTTTATTTCCTTTAATCTTATTGATACAATTTATGTTTGATTAAAGATATCCTAAAGTTTTTATTACTCTCAAGATCTAATCAAGTAACCCTAATTGAATTATATGTTTATATATTTGTAATCTCTAGATTCACAAACTACTCCTAGCTTATTCAATTAAATCTGAAGCAATCTCATAGAAAATTATTTTCACAATTAAGATCTCTCTTCAATTTTTAATTAATTTGATAATTGTAAGTCTATTAAGCTAGCAACTCTCATTGCACACCCTAACATAAATAACTTGACTTACTCTCTTGATTTATTATGAAGCATCTACATGACGATTATCACAAATATTCAAAGATATATTGAAATCAACAATAAATATGGTTCACAAAATAATTCCTAATATGAATTTAGAAATCCATAAACATGTTATACATCATAGAAATCCAATTACACATCAAAGATAATGAATAAATTAAAAGGAAAAGAATTAAAAAAATATTTGATTCATTGATTTGGAATGTTGGACTTTCCTATAGCTCTTCTTGAACTCCCCACTTTGATCCACTTGGATGTAGTGGCTGTGATAGTACGTGTCGAGTGCGTTGCAAAATTTACCTAACTCTACACATTAAAATTTGTAGTTATGGTGAGTTGGGATCATATCCACAGGAAATGTTTGGTTGATTTACATAACGAAATTAATTGATACAAGGAAAATAAATTTGGGGGGGGGAGGGGTTGTGGGTGGGCATTAAAAGATCAAGTAAAAGTAAACTATCAAAAATGAAATATAGCAAGCAATCAAAAATAATAAAAGAGTTGAATATAAGTAAAGTCCCGTTCTAGGATCAATCTCAACCTAAACACGATTAAACATATCCCATCATCCTAATGTCTTCACACCTCTCTTCTGGCTATTGATCTGAGACTAACAATGTGTTCTGTTAATTCCAGTTTTCCCTTAGGTTATGTTTAATTAAGATACAATTATTAATTAGACCTAGCCACCGAATAACCTAGGATACGATCTCTAGATTCAATTTTGTAGCCACGTTACGAAGTGGAAAATGATCAATATAGGCAGTAACCTCACACTTTTGAGTTATCTAACCTAAGTTACGTTGTTCTTGATGATTCAAAATCACTAGATGCTACTAACAAACACCAAATGTAACCATTATGGATTACATTCAACATTATACCGATGGGTATCCAGATAACGTATTAAGATTATCTATACAAAAACCTGATTCAATTAACACAAACAACAATAACAATCTGAAAAGAAAGTATCAACATTAACAAGATGAGATAGCTTAACTATGACTTGTCATTGATATCACCATTGAACCAACGTTGGGAAGTTAGCTTTTCATCTTCTCCTCCAAACTCAAAGCATTGACCATCATCTCCATTTCCTTTGTCGGCATTGAAAGATGAAGAGAAGAAATAAAGAGAAATCCTTTTAATCACTTATGTCCTTAATGACTTATTTCGGCCATCATTAAATATTTACTTTATAGATAAAAACTAGGTTTAAAATGGGATAGGTGTCCCTCCTCACAAGTGTGAGAATGGGCTCATGGGTGTGACTAGCTTTATCATACCCATGAGTGTGTATGTCACACCCGTGACTAATGTGTCACATTTGTGACACAATTGTCACAAATATGACAACCCTCTCATAACTTGAGAGGTGTTACATGGCGTGAGAAGAATTCTTATGCCTATGTATGCTATAATATGGCAGTGAGACACTCCTCCCTTTGTTCTTCACTTCACATTCTATCTTGTCTCTTGTTCTTTCATTCCTTTTCTTCTTCTTGCTCTATGAATCAATAGAGTATGGACATTGAGAAGATGACTTTAATGAATATGCTTTTAGGTCACCTTAGCTCCTTCAGTTTTGAAATGTATCTAAAATCAAATATGAGCTAAAGTAAGTATCTTAAACATTTCTAAGGCATTAATTACTAAGTGTAAAAAATCAAATGAACTAACATTTAAGCACATATCAAGTTCCATCAAACTTAACTTTTGATCGTCCTCGGGTAAATAGTCAAAATCAAAATCACAAACTAAAATTCTTACTCATTTTCCATATTTCCTAATAATAGATAATCATAAATAAAAATGAATGAATTTCAAAACCTATAGCAATAACTCAACATTCAAAGCTTCTACTCATGATCAATCAACTTTCATCACCCTAAGAAACTGAGTAATCTAAAGGTAAACTTGGAAAAAAATGTTTAAAAAAGATATTTCCGTGGTTACACTCAAACACCATTCATGATCACAACAATCCACAACTTTACATATCATTTCATTTCTTTACCACTAAAGATCACATGTATAATCATGAATTAAAGGACTTTTCTAGGGTTGTAATATTGAACCCCATTTTCAGAGCCTAACATCGGAGTCATAAAAAACATGAGCATGGAGGAAGACTTGGGATTTTAAAGCTAAAATCTTTCGAAAGCAAGGCGAGTTCGCCGCAGCGAACAATTGTACTTCGCCGTACTAAACCTTGGAAATTATCTTCGTTGCGGCGAAGTTGCCGTATGAAGGTAAAACACCTTTTAGTTGAATATTTCGCGGCGAACTCTTGACTTCGCCGTGGCGAAAACTACTGAAATAGAACCCAAAGCCCTTCACAACCAACTTTACTTAATGCAAACTTAAATTCTCTCAACCACTTCATCAATTCCACCTAAAGACAAAAATACACATAACATAAATAACTATTCTAAACTTTAATCTCATTTCTAAATCAAAATATCTTGCAAGAACAAAAACTATGAGCAAAGAAAAATATTTTTCATTAATATCAAAAGATAAGAGTTTTACAAAGCTTTAATGGGCATTTCGAGCCTTAATACATCATAATCCAAAATACCATGTTTATAAAAATTAGAAATGCTCAAAATACAACTAAAGCCTTGTTTTACAAAACTAGCTTAAAATACAAAAACATTGCAAAAATGGAGTGATGCCTCGACTCTTGGTTACTCGATCTCATGCTCTTCACTTGAAAATGGGACAGATAAGGGGGTAAGCTTAAAGCTCATGGGTAACAATTTATAACTAAAAAATAAGCAAAACTTTTGAAATGTTTTTTTGTCAATACAAAATCTAAGTGAATTTATAAAATGCATTGTTCTCAAACTCTAAACCAACATTTACAAATTACAAATCATGTATGCATCAAACTTGATAACATATCATAAGCACATAAGTACATCAAAATGGTTTAGGTAAATCCATGAACATGACGAACTACACATTTTCACATAATGGTCATATGTAGTCGTAAATTTGACACACTATCGCAATCTCACATAATGGTTTTACGTAGTCATAAACTTGAGGGAGTCCATCAAGGAGCTCCGTGCCACTAGTGGGTAGGCATGAGAAGCCTTTAATTTGGTCAACGTGCATGTGACATTCTTGAATGGATTACACCAAACTCACATAACATGTAATTCATGAATTGAAAACAGTTTGCCCATATGGCACATTTTGGAAACTTGTTTTTCATGAACGTGAGATATTTCGAAAATCATTCAGAAAACCTAATTTTATAAACATGTATCTTTTCAAAAAGAATCATTTGCAAAGTCTTTTCATAAATCATCAACACAATTCATGTATCAAACATATAACAATTTCATAATCCATTCAAGAAGCAATAAATGCAATATCTATGATGCAATTGAAATCATTAAACTTCCTTGATTTAAAGAAAACATTTAGTGGCTTATTTACTTTATTATAAACATGTAACCACCTTTAGTTCCTTGCCTAAGAAATTGGCTTAAGGATATCTTTTCCCTTGCTCCTCTTGCCTCTCTTGATCCCCTTCTTGATTTCCTTTAACAACAACAAAATACCAATTAAATAGGAATTCTAATTTAAGAACCCTAAGAAAATACATTCACTAAAATGATTTTAGAGTACTTGAACCCATGCATTTCTTAAGCTTCATGGATCAAAACCCTTCCATAAATCCAAATCTTTGGGTCAATTTTCCATAATCATTTCGATCAGGTAAATGACGAAATTTGATAGCACTTCCTTCTAGAAAAATGTTCCCCATTGTCTTAAGTTTCTAATGAAACTAAAATCATTCAATTTTGTTTAGTAATCTAAAAGTTATACCCCAAACATTTTCGGGTTATTCTTAAATTAAGACAACATTCTGTGTTCAACTTCCATTCAAAAATTTAAATCCTTAGAGACTAAATTAGAACTCGATTTCATCATACAATTTGTATCCCTATGCCTCTAATTTACTCTAAATAAAAAATCATTCCATTTGGATAACTACAAAAAAGGTTATGCCTAAAATACCAAAGTATATTCTGTGTAGAAAAGTCTAGTTCACCGCGGTAAACTTGTCCAAAAACCTACTCCGAGAACGTGTTTTGCTATGTTTCCCATCTTTTTACTTCCCATATTTCACATATAACCCATATTAAATCTAAACCATCTCTTCTAATTCATTTTTAACTTCATTTCAACCTAATATCATTTACAAATACATCATGATCTATCTTTGATCATTAACCCTAAAAGAGAACATTTGTCTATATCATTCATCAATAACTTTCTACCCATTTTCAACTTCATTTGAGTTTCATTTAACCAAGCCCATGAAATTTAAAGCATAACTTACATGTTAAAGCTTCAAATTCTTCAAACTCTTCAAGATCTCCAAAGCCCTAGCTTTTCTCTTCTTTTCCTTTCCTTCCACGACACTCTCCTTCTTTCTTTCTTCTCACTCACAATTTCTCTTCTTCTACACTCTTAATAATCATACAGTGTCCCTTTTTCCCTCTAATATAAGCCTTATATCTTTTAACCTTAGGTGACTTGCCAATTTTTCCCTTGATACATTCTTATAACATTAATACTTTAATTCCATCAATCCATGCAATAAATCCTCCTAACATTGACATAAAAATTAAACTCCAAATAAAATGATTTATCTAGCAAAACCCCAAAATTTATTCAAATCATGCTTAATAAAATCAAGAAAAAAATTTGGGGACCAACATGTAATGTGGGCAAAGGTAAGGTGAGATGTATTTTGGGTAAGGTAGTATAAAATCCATCAAGCTAGTTAAGCAAAAGTAACACTTAATGAGATATCAAGTACACACATTAACATTCATTCAAAACTAGGTATTGTTAGCTATGATGAATGCAACAATTATATTTCACAACTCAATTCAACTCTCACACAATAAACCACATGAACATAACACAGATTTCTCCATCTAAAACATCATCCACCTCATATGCAATATATTCAAACCATCCATTCAATACAATTTAAGGAGGATAAACCAATAATTAACAACTGTATTTCCATCTTGATGCTTTTATTCAAACTCATACAAATTTTTTTCTTTCTTTTTTTCAAATATAATAGTGATAGAAGCTACATCAACACGAGAATTCATAACATGACATTTTAATAAATATAACCAACCCATATGTATGCATACCCCCCACACTTAGGCTTTTGTACAATCATAGTCATCAAGAATTAACAAATGCTCCACTAGCTTTAAGGCTTGGGTAGGGCTTTTAGTTAGGCTTAAAAGCATGTAATGTGGTTTGTACATAAGGAAAGGTTAACAAAGCTCAAAGGGGGTTAACAAAGGAAAATTGATATACATAGGTAGGCTATTTGGCTAATGTAGCTTGGAAATAACAAAGAATGCCTAATCGTTTTCATGTAAATGCATGTCATAAAAATGTGGTCTTGAATAGAAAATCAAAGAAAAGTTAGGAAGTACATGTCATGAAGGTCACACATAACAAAACATAATGAGACTGATATGGATGTGTCAATCTAATATGACTCAAAATCTCATTGGTTTTTGTCTACCACTAGTCACCACTCTACTAAGGATAATGCACATTAAACAATCACAAGAGCAAAAGTACATGCTAAGGTTGCCATGGATTTTTCTAATCAATTCACACTCTAATTATGACTAAATAATCTTAAAAGCAATATAAATCAAGGGAATTTTTTTGTGTTTGTTTGATTTTGAAAATCGTCTAAGAAGTCACACAAGCTACAATTAAGCTAAAAACTTGTATAAAAACTAAGATCCCCACTCTCACACGTAAAACTTACATTGTCCCAATGTAACATCAAACATAAAAAGTGGAACATTTAACGAAAATATAAAATGCAAAAATATAAATAAACAGAAATTGACTTCCTTTAGGTTGCCTACCAAGTAGTGTCTTTGTTTATGGTCGTTGGCTCGATTCCTTGTTGCATGCATCAAGTGACACTCATCACTTCTTCTAACATCAACCCTTCTAAATCCTCCATTTGGAAGCCTTCATAATACATTTTCAAGCGATCACCATTCACTCTGAATGTCTTGTTAGTCTACACCTCTATTGTCCTAAAAGGACAGACATGAGTAACAACAAACGGGCCAACCTAATAGGAACATAGCTTACCTAGAAATAGTTTGAGTTTGGAGTGATATAGTAGCACTTTATAGCCCATTGAGAAGCTTTTCCTTTAAATCATCTTATCACGAAAAGCCTTCATTCTCTACTTATATATCATTGCGTTCTGATAGGCGTCATTTCGCATCTCCTCCAACTCTTACAGTTGCAACTTCCTATGCATCCCCGCACCATCCAAATTCATTTTGCATCTTTTAATAGCCCAATATGCCTTGGGTTGTAATTACATCAGAATATGACATGGCTTCCCAAACACCAGTCTATACGAAGACATCCTAATTGGTGTTTTATAAGTCGTCCTATAAGCCTATAGTGTGTCTTCTAGTCTTATGCTCCAATCCTTCCTATTCGGCTGCACTATTTTCTCCAGGATCAACTTGATTTCTCAATTTGAGACTTTAGCTTGCTCGTTGGTTTGGGGGTAGTAAATAATAGAAATCTTACACATGATGCGATATTTTCTAAATATTGTTTCCATCACCTTGCTGTAGAAATGGGTTTCTCTATCACTAATTCTTGCTTTTGATATCCTAAACCTAGAAAGAATGTTAGCCATAACAAAATATGCAACAACCTTTGCATTATTAGTTTTGGTGGCTTTGGCTTCCACTTATTTAGAAAAATAATTGACTACAAGTAATATATAAGTAAAGCCAAAATACGGAGGAAAAGGTCCTATAAAGTCAATACCCTAAACATTAAAAATTCATAGAAAAGCATCGGTTTGTGACAATTGATCCTTACGGGATAGGTTACTTGATCAATGGCATCTATCATAGTAATAGCAGAAGGTATATGCATCTTTGAACAATGATGGTAGTAGAAACCGCTCTCCAGTACTTTATTAGCTGTCATTTCCACATCCTCCACATGCATACAAATGCCAGAAAGCTAAGATTGAGGGTGTTTCACTTTTAGGTGCACACCTGTTGATGACTTTATTTACATAGTGCCTCCAAATATGGGTCATCCCAAATGTAATACTTCGTTTCATTTCATAGCTTATCTCTCTGATCCGTTGATAAACCAATAGGTAATTTATTAGTAACTAAAAATTTTATAATGTCTGCATACCATGGTGGTGTCAAATCGATAGAAAATAATTGCTCATAAAAAATGTCTCTTACAGAGGGATATCATCTTCCTCCTTTATCAAACAACTAAGGTGGTCAGCCACTATGTTTTCTGCCCCTTTCTTATCTCCAATCTCCAAGTTGAATTCTTGAAGGAGGGGAATCCATCTGATCAACCTCGATTTTGCTTTCTTCTTTATGAGTAAGTATTATAAAGCTATATGGTTAGAATAAACAATTACTTTAGCACCAAGCAAATACAATTGAAATTTTTCTTAAGCAAAAACCACAGATAACAGTTCTTTTTTAGTAGTTGAATAATTTAATTGAGTTGGGTTAAGAGTCTTGGAAGCATAGTAGATGGCATGCAAAGCTTTTCCTACCCTTTTTCCTTGAATTTCCCTCAGTGTATAATCATTTGCATCATAAATGATCTCAAAGGGAAGGTTCTAATCTGGCAGTTGAATCACCGGTGGGATGTTAAAAGCTCTTTAAGTTTGTTGACTGCTTCTTTACACTTCTCATCGAACTCAAAGGAGACATCTTGTTGTAGGAGCTTATATAATGGTGTGACTATCTTCGAAAAACCCTTAATAAACCTTTGATAAAAATCTGTATGCCTAAGAAATGAACACATTTCCCGCATAAAAGAGGGGTAAGGTAAAGAAGAAATAAGATCAACCTTATATTTGTCTACCTTAATACCTCTAGAAGATATAACATGACCAAAAACTATACCTTGATCCACCATAAAATGACATTTCTCCTAATACAACATAAGGTTAGTTTCAATACATCGTTCCAAGATAATAGCAATATTCTAAAGGTACTCATCAAAAGAAGAACCATATATGCTAAAATCATCCATGAATCTCTATGATCTTCTCAACATACTCAAAAAAAATGCTTACCATACATCTTGGAATGTGGCGGGTGCATTTCATAATTCAAATTTGGTAAGCCAATATACCAAATGGGCATGTGAATATGGTCTTTCCTGATCTTCCAGTGCGATCGGGATCTGAAGATAACCTGAAAATCCATCTAGAAAATAATAATAATCATAACCAACCAATCTCTTAAGCATCTGATCAATAAAGAGAAGGAAAAAGTGGTCTTTACGAGTTGTAAAATTCAACTTACTATAGTCAATACATACTCACCACCTGGTTTGCACTCGAGTGAGAACCAACTCACCTTTTTGATTAGTCACAACGATGATCCTAGACTTCTTTGGAACCACTTGGATAGAACTTATCTATTTACTATCAAAGATTGGGTAAATAACCCTAGCATCGAGAAGCTTCACCATTTCCTTCTTCATTACTTCCATCATCGAAGGATTTAGCCCACGTTAGGCTTGCCTTGGGGATTTTACATCTCCTCTAGCAAAATAAGATGTATGCATATAGATGGGCTTATTCTTTAGATATTTGCAATCGTCCACCCGATAGCCTTCTTATGCTCTAGCATTTGAACAAGTTTGTCCTCTTGATTCAAGTCAACTCTGCCGAAATGATGACTGGGAGAGTCTACTTATCTCCCAAATAGGCATACTTGAGGTGGGTGTAGACTGACTTCAATTCTAATTCTAGCGCCTGTACATCAGAAGGTAATAAATTCTAGTGGGATTCAGATAATTTCATAAAAGCCAAATCATAATTTTTTGGAGAATTCTCTAATGATTCCAAAGTGGCTACCGCTTCCATCAGCTCTTCTCCCATTTCAACATCAATGTTGGCTTCTGCTTCTAATTCCTCAGTGAAGACTATTTCTAAATGATCCTTGCAACTTAATTTAAACATTTCCTGTAGCAAAGAATCAATTGCATCAACAAAGAAAACATAGTGATCATCATATGGATGTTTCATGGCATCAAATATATTGAAATGAATCACTTCCCCATCAAATTACATTTGGAGGGTGCCCTCACGAACATCAATCTTATATTGAGTTGTATATAGAAACGGTCTCTCTAATAAGATAGGTATCGGATTGTACGAAGTACCATCATTCATATCAATAATATAAAATTCTGTAGGAAACACTAATTTATTTAGCTGTATCAAAACATCCTTAACCACACCAACAGGGTAAGCATTAGTGCAGTCAGACAATTGTATGATAACACTCATTTGTTTTAAAGGAACCAGATTCAACGAATTATAAATTGAATGAGGCATCATATTAGTTGAAGTTCCCTAATCCAACATAGCTATGTTGATCATAATATTACCAATTTTGCAAAGAATGGTAAACATACATTTATCCTGACATTTTGGAGGCATCTTCTTTCCAAAAACCGTAGACACATTCTACCCATCACCACTTTTTCATCACCCCTCCATTTTCTCTTATGTGTACACAATTCCTTGTGGAATTTTGCGTACCTTGGTACTTGCTTAATTGCCTCGAGCAAAGGTCTATTGAATTCCACTTTTTGGAAAGTCTTAAATATATTTTTGTCCTTCCCGTCCTTGTTCAGTCTTGTTAATATGCTAAGAAAAGGTGGAGGATTATTCTTAATGATATTAAGGCTTTCGAAATTTACCTGTGTACTCGATGATGGATTTTCTTCCTTTCCCAATTCCTTCTCGATCTCTTCCTCGATAGCAATCCTCGGTGGAGTTCTCTTAGGACCCTCAATCTCCTTTTTGCTCCTCAAGGTTATAATGCTGACCTTCTTTAGGTTCACTTTAGGTTTAGTTGATAGTTTTTCTTTATTTTGTGATTTGAGACAATTGAGCCTCACTGCCATCTAACCCATTTGTTTTTTCAAATTATGTATGCTCGATTTTGTCCCCTGCTTAAGATGTTGCATATTCTAACTAAGTTGTATTATACTTTGTTGAAGCTGCTGCATACCCTAACTAATCTGCTGCACACTCTGACTAAGCTGAATATTGTTAATAGTAGAGGTCTTGATAAATTCGTCAAAAGATGTACCTGAACTAGAAAAGGAGGTTATTTGTGCTCTTTGCGATTGATTTTGGAAATAATTCTACTTCCTATTCCCTCCACAACTCAAGTTGGGATGATCCTTCCAGCCTGGGTTATAAGTTTGCAAGTATAGGTTATATTGATTTGGGAAGTTCCCTCCCGTAACATTCACATACTCCACTTGTTTTTACTTAGGCCTATCTAACTGTAATCTATCTAATAAAAGATGTTAGCTCATTTAAACGATGTTCAGTAGATGAAGTACCTACCTCGTTTACTTGTTGAACGTCATTGTGAGTGCTGAATTGTTGAGTATTAGTGGCCATCTGCTCAAGTAGGATCCCGGCTTCAATGGGAGTCTTCTCACAAATGAACCAACATTTAAGCACATAACAAGCTGCAACCTTTTTCTTACGTTTTTCACGTTCTTAAATAGTCCGTTAAGGTTTTCCTACTTTGTTCGATTCTAAAAATAGCCCTGAATCCTCAAAAGACTAAAAGGTTGTGAGGTGGAAAAGGTAAAACCTGTTGAAATTGTTGTCTGTCACAATGATGTCACAATCGTGACTAGCCTTCATACACTAAGATCTTCTCTTTTCTTCACATTCGTATTTCCATACACTCACAGACACATTAAACACCTCTTGAAACATAAAACTAAGATCAAATCCTTGCTCTAAACTAATCAAACACATATACACATTATCAATAACATAATTCTAAGCCTATACATAAGATAATCATCTAAGAAATACTTGAAAAAACATTTAAACACTTATAAAAACATAATATAATCTACACCTATCAAATATCCTTCATTACTCATTTAAGTAAAGCAATATGTAAGATCTAATATGTATAAAGATTGGATAGTATGGCTAGCATAAGCTAAAGCCTTCCACCATAAGATAAAACATTTGTTGCACTAGTTATTAAATTGCCTTTTAATGGAGTTTAAGAGAGGGAGTAGTCTCTCTTGGTGAGTTTCTTCACTGAGATGGGGATCCTTACATATTTAAATGGGGGATGTTATTGGTTCAGGCCTTTAAAGGTGAGTGTTGTTCCTACATTTACATTAGAATCAGTAGAGAGGATGAAAGAGCTTTTGTTAAGATTAAAAGAGAAACCTGATAAGTCAATTAAATGTCGGACCTCTTGTAATTTTTAACTTGGTGAGTCTATAAAAGACCTCCATATAGAAGAAAAAAATGTAGTGTGATAATGGATCACCCTGCCTTATACCTATTGCAGCTGTAATGTTATTTGAAGGCTCCCCATTTATGAGAATTAAGTAGGTTACATAAGTAATGTAGCCCTTGATCCATGTTATGAATGTGTAAGGCAATCTCATGGCATGTAGTGAGGAGATTACAAAGTCCAAACTCAGGGAATCAAAAGCCGTAGTAAAATGAATTTTCAAGCCACAACTTTAATGGTTGATTTAGAGCTATAACCTCTGAATAATTCTTATGCCAACATAATATTGTCACCAATATTTCTACCTTATATATAGGTACATTAGCATCGATTGATGTATTTAGGCAATGTTCTCCTTAATATCTTCGCAATTATCTTTGCAATGATTTTGTAGATCATGTTGTAGTATGTAATGGGTCTATAATCATTGAAAGATGAAGGATTTGGTACCTTTGGAACTAGGCATAGAGGAGTCTTGTTTAACTCAATAAGAATTCTGCCATATTTAAAGAATTCGATGACAATATATGTTACTAGTTCACCAGTTTAGTTCCAAGAGTTTTGGAGAAATTTAGTATTATAACCATCTAAACCTACTACTTTATCTAGAGGGAAGGAGAATACTGTTGTCTCTATATCCTCAACTATGATTTCTTTAGTAAGATCATTAGATATGTCTTGAGAGATAAGGAACTTAATGTTTTTTCTCAATTCGTCGAATAATGGACTTGTTTCATAATGGTACCTAGTAGCTTTTGAAATGATTGACTGCCAACTCCTTTATATTGGATTGTCTAGAGATGATGTTTCCATCATGGTCAAAGAGTGAAAAGATATTACTGTGATTCCTCCTAGTTTGATATGATCTAAATAAGAATTTGAAGTTTCTACCTCCTTTTAAACAACTTATTCTAGATTTCTACAGGAGTTAAGAGTTATAAGCTTCTAGTACGCTTGTATATCTCTTAAGCTCTTGATATTCTTGTTCTCGTAAAGAGAAAATGTTGTATATCTTGTCCTGCTTTTAAATTTAATTTAGCTTTAGCTATTTATTTCTGTTTTTCATTAGATAATAAAGTGACTACATGAAATGTGCCAGTTGTTTCTGTTAACTCCAAATTATCTATTTCTAATATGTTTTGATTTTTTTGTAGGTTGTTATCAGTCATTATGAATAGCGCGATGATTTATAAGACTGGTTTGTAAGTAGTTTAATTCATGAGTATAAAAATTATAAAGGGTTTGGGCTAATTCAAGTTTTTCTTTAATTGGTTTTATTCCATTACGATTACTAATAACAAATTGTACATAATGATATCTTTCTGTATAGTATTCTTTTTCTGTTTTATATTGATTAACTAATTGTTCAATATATGATAAATGTTGTTGTAGTTGATTACAAAAGGTGCAACTATTGTGTTCCATTTAGATGTAGTTGATAATGTCCGCCAAAGCGCCTATGTAATTCTTGCAGTTTTCACATTTCTTAATTATATATGGTTGTATTATTATTAATTCTGTCTTGACAATTTTGAAATTTGGGAGATAAAGGATCGATAGATTATAATAATTGGAGTCTTTGGGTTTTTCAAAATTGAATAATTTGTTTAATAACGTTTGTTTTTTTAGTGGCAAGTTTTATAAATGTATGAAAAGATCTACAATTCCAACAAGTTGAATTCAAAGACATTTTAATAAAAATCTATCAAGAATTTTTCATCATCGGAATAAAAAGGTAAGTTAGTTTGTCGAGTGTTTCTATAATAAGCGTATGCTAATAGATATTTTAAAAGACTAGGTTTAAACTTATATCTAAAGCAGTTCCATGGAAATATATAAAGAGATCAAGAATCTAATTACGTAAAACAAGTAGATAATAAAATAAAGATAGATTGACATGCATACATGATATCATTCATTATAATTCTAACTAAAGCTTAATTAGAAGTGTAAATATATTTTAATTAAATTACTAAAATAATTAAAAATCTATCATAAATAGATGTAAACTTTAAAAGTCTAGTATTTCTTACTTACCCTTCTCTATATTACTTACAAAATTTTCTCAACATGTTCGTGTCAATATAGTTAAAAGTGTGATTCGAGAGAGATGAAAAGAAAAAAGAAAATCAAGCTTTATAATAAAATATAATTTATGATTTATACTTTATTGTGTTTATACATTAATTAAGTTATGAATTTAAGTGATTTTGACATTTAAAAATTATAAAACATTTTATTTTTATTTCTAGCATGTCTATGCCTAATTTTCTATTAATGGTATCAAAATCATCTTTGGTTCTCTAACTTGGTTATTATTAATAACTTGATTGTTATTAATAATAATTATATAATTGATTATGTAAAAATTTTAAACCATAATCTTAAAATCATTATTCTTTCTGGTTAAACATTTTTAAGTCAAAAAAACTTAAGATGAAAGACATAAACCCCAAACTATTTAATCAAATTAACCACCATGATGTTAGATGAGATCTATTTCCAGAGAAATCAAAAGAATCAATTTTTCCTGGAAATAAATAAGCTCGAGCCAACCTCTACTGTTATTTTCTCCTACTATTATAATCCGATGGTAAGTCATTTTGGAATCATCTTGTTGGGTTCGAAGACGACGTCATAGGTGACTGGAATGAGGTTGTTAGTGGGGCTATGAAGTACTTGTGTGGTTAAATCCAAGTTTTAGAACAAGAATAAGCCCTCGCCACCGGTTGTACTTTCTTCGACGACGTGATGTTGTGTGACTGATGTTAATTATTGACAGATGTGATAGCAAAACAATGGAGATTGCTAAAAGTGAAAGGTTGCCACCGTTGTATAGTCATCGTCTTTGGTCATAATCATCGGTTCTCGGTTGAAGTTGGCTTCAACACTGGTACGACACTGACTTCACGTTCATGATGTTTGGTCAAAACGTGAGGGAACATCTCACACGATGGTGGCGAATGGACTTCAGGCAGACGCGTAATTGTCGCAGGTTGTGGCTGCTGTGGAGTTTAAAATATTTTATTTAATTTTAAAAGTAAATTTTTATATTAAAAATAATTTTTAAATAAATTATTAAAATAAACAAGATAAATAAGATTTTTATTATTTTTAAATAAAATTAAAAATATTTTAGAATAAGAATTTGACTTATGTAGGAATCAATAATTTAATCTAATTTAGAATCAAAAGAGTTGAGAATATTATCTTAGAATATTAGAATTATATTAATAATTAGAATCAAATAAGACTTGACTTTGAATGTATATAATTTGATAACTTTTGTATGTTAAATTGCATATTTTATATGCATATTGAATTAAATGTTTATACATACGATATTTTACATATAATTGTTGTTTGATGAGATCATTTAAAATTAAATCCTTCATTAAATTAATATACATATTTAGAATATAAATGTTTCCTTTCATTATTATATGAATAAAATAAAGTTACTATTTATCATTAAGCTTGTTGAACAAATTCAAAATAGCTTAAACTCTAATACATTTAGTCTTATAACAATTAGTCTTACTTAACTAAATTTATGTCATTTAAATGACTGGATTCATAATCACATGAATTTAGAGATTGAGTTAGGAATAACATATAAGATACATTTTGACAAAGAGATATCACCTAACAAATCTAGGAATCATATTGATAAATTTGGTTTATTTGTTAAACAAACTCAATATCAACTAAATTTAAATGAGATCTTAGCCATTGAAATGATTAAAGTAATCTTTTCATAAAAGTAGTTAGGGTTATTATTTCAAATAAAATAGTATAACTATATACATGATTAAAGTCATAATCTTATTTGGTTTTTATTACATATAACATATTACTTTCTTTCTTTACATTTATTTCGTTATATGCAGAAATTAGTTTATTCATTATAGTTTATACTGAGTTTTAGTAAAACAAATTTCTTATACATATGTTTGAGAAGAGTTCTAAAAATTATAAAGAAAAGTGGTATCTGTATTATGTAATAGTACTATCAATCTATATTGAAGATTTTAGTGTTCAAGCTTAATAGATATGTTAATGTCATATAGATGATAAATTGTAGTGACATTATAAAATTGATTAATATCTCTTAAAATTTTAAAGGCAAGACAGAGGATGAATGCTAACATCATAATAGCATAATGCACTAGTTTCATAAAGTAAAGCTAAACGGTATAGTACATTAAAGGAATTGTTTCCCTCATTTTAACCTACTGAAAGCATAAATAAGGATACAATTTGAGGCATTTGTTTTGATATGATAGTACTTGTCATTAAAAGAAGATACTTTCATGACTTTTCTAGTCAATTCTATATACGATAAAGATTATATATATTTCTAATTCATATATGATATTAAATTTGGATTTAGCACTATCATAATCTTTATAATATAATAAGAAATATATTGTTGAGTAAAATTAATTAATCAAAGTTTATACTAATGTTTGGTATATGTTAGATCAAGAAAGATATATTTAACATATATAGAAAGAGAATAGAGTTTGATAACTAAGAGTATCCTTTTATGTCATGTTAGTTATATATATCTATATATATAGATACACACTCATATATATATATATATATATATATATATATATACATATTCTTCTATCATAAATCATATGAGACTTGTTAGGTTGAAGGATGACTAAATCAACATCTAGTGAAAGGACAACTATGGTAATGAATTGTTAAATTTATATGTATAATGCATATAATTTAATAATAATTCGTAAAAGGAGAAATATTTCATTAAATTTATGATAGGTGCATATTGTACTATGTTTTTCTATATCTATAAGTGTGTTTTCAATTTTTTTTAGATGAATATCATGTGTATAGGCTTAGAATTATGTTATGGTTATTATTTGTATATATTCTAAGTGTTTGTTTGGTTTACAACAAGAAATGCATTTTATGGTTCATGAGGTGTTTAATGTGTTTGTAACTGGTGGAAATCAGAAAATTGAAGAATGAAGAAGAAGGAGGAAGCTTAAATGTTTCGCGATTGTGCACAATTAAGCATGATCATGACAAAGGCTGAACAACAGGAGCATGATCGTGATAGAGCTTGAATAATAGGAGCATGGTCGTAACTTGAAGAGCATGATTTTGACAAGAGATTTCCATACACGACTTTTTCGTATCTTTTAGGTTTGGGAATATTTTTGGAGCCAAATAAAGTGGCAAAACCCTATACACAACCCTAGAATCTTAATACACTATTTAAGAATAAGAAAAAGCAAGAAAAAAAAGTGCAACAACCATTGAATAAAAGTGGATCTAGGTGGAGAGATAAAAAAAAAAAAAAGAACATCTGAAAATTTTATCTTTCCAGATTAAGGAGCAAATAGAGTTTTTATTCTTTTCCCTTATTTCTTTCATTATTATTGATGATGTAAAACATGTTCATAGAGTTCTAAACTCATATTAGGAATTATTTTGTGACTTTATTCATTGTTGAATTCAATAAATTTCTGGACATTTGTGATAATTGTTCATGCATAAACTTAACAACAAATTGATAAAGTGGGTCAAAACAATCAGTGTTAGATTGTACAACGAGATTTGGCAATTTAATAGACCCATAATTATTAAATTAACAATTAATTGAGGAGAGATCTTAGTTATGAAATTGATTATCTAATAGATTGCTTCAGATCTAATTGAAGAGGTTAGGTAGAGTTTTGTAAATCGAGAGATTGAAAATATGTAAATTTTAAATTCAATTAGGGTTAGTTAATTAGATCTTGAGAGAGAGTAATCAATACCTTAGACAATCTATGATCAAACATATAAATCTATTCAACAATAATAAGGGAACAAAATAGAGAAAGAATAGTTCTTAAATATTCAATCTTGATTAATCCAATTTTTATTGCTAGCCCACTAATTATTTGATTATTTGCTTTGTTTTATTTATTTATTTCAATTTATGTTATTTAAATTTAATTTAAATCAATTTCATGTTGTCTTAGTGAAAGTTAGGTTTAAATTGTTAGCTATTTCATAATCCTCGTGAGAATGATAACATCTTATACTACAAGATAAGATTCATATACTTGCAGGTATTAAGAGTATTATTATCAGATATAAAACTTGCTTAACAAGTTTTTGGTGTAGTTGCTAGGCATTTAGCATTAGAACGATTTGAATTCTTTTGATTTAAGGAATTGTTACCCTTTCTTGTGTGAATGAGGTACCCAATCCCAAGCAATTAAAAAAAGAGGAAAGTTTAGACAAAAAGTAGAAGAGATACCAAACTAGACATTACAAGGCAAGAATGGGGAATTCGAAGAGTTAAATGACAAGAAGAGGTAGAAACGATGATGGTGAAGGAAATATATCACAGAGAGCAAAGGACCCTTATGAACTTCATAAGGTTAGGGTTCAATGCCTATCATTAAGGAATTACATGACTAGTAGTGCAAGTGGTATACAATATGTTAGAAGAGATGGTAAGCAATAGTTGTCTTTAGACATAAAAAAACAGTGGACAACAGTCAACTTTCTAAGATCCAAAAGGAATGATTGCTGCTGATTTAGTGACAACATTGCAGGATGAAATCGACAATCTTACCAATCATCTAAACAATATGGCAACCACCTCTTTATCTCCATTTAAAGTAATTCAACACAAATATGAGCTATGTAGATAAGAGAGCCAAATCATAACTGATTGCTTTTTAGTGGAAAATAAAAATTGGCAGCAATTTCACTTCAATAGAGCATAATATGGATGAGGAGGTAATATCATTACTTGAACATATAAAATCCTAGGTAGTAGAACCACCTTAATTTCTTTTGGTTTAACAATATAGGGACTTAGTTAAGAAATCAAGGTCCAATGGGATTTCAATAAGAAGATTCCAATTCAATTAATTCAAAATGGGACAAGGGCATGGACAAGCTCACGAGTATCGAAGAGCCTTGAAGAGGCTAGACGGGCAATTTGAACAAGTAGCAAACCTCTTATATTCAGAATTTAAAGGTTTAAGTGAACCAGCTTGCCAATGTGATATCTACGAGAAGTGTGGGGAGCCTCCCAAGCAATACTAATTCAATTCAGAGGGAGAAATTTAAGGATATCACACTTAGGAGTGGGAAAGAGCTAGAAGAACTAGCGGAAAAATAAGCTAAACCCCACCTTATAGAAGACCAAGAGAAGAAGAAAATGGATGAAGTGCCTATGTTCCTCCACCTTACCCACCGAGAATATCATTCCCATAAAGATATCATAAGAATGAATTGGATAAACAATTTGTAAAGCTCATAAAAATACTAAATAAATTGTAAATTACCTTACCCTTTGAAGAGCATATCTTAGTATGCAAAATTTCTCAAAGATATCTTATCAAACAAGAGGACTTGGGATGACAATCAAATAGTCTCTATGATAGAAAGTTGCAACTCTATAATTACTAACCATATGCCCTCAAAGTTAAAAGATCTAGGGAATTTTACTATACCATATGTAGTTGTTAATTTAGAATTTTCTAAATGGTTATGTGAATTGGGTGCAAGTACTAGGGCTAGGTAATGTGAAGCCAACTTCTATGCTTATTTAGTTGGTGGATCAATCAATAAAGAAACCATTTGGCGTGGTGGAGGATATGCCTATAAAAGTGGACAAGTTTATCATTCCTATAAATTTCATTATGCTAGACTTTAGAGAGGATCGAAGCTATCCACTAATTCTTAGTAGACCCTTTTTGAACATTGGAAGAGCTTTGGTAGATGTCCATAATGGCAACCTTATCCTTCAGATTGTTGATGAACAAGTGAAATTCAATATGAATAAGGTATTAAAGAATACGAAGGTGGGCAACTCCTTCGTGAGAATTGATGTAGTAAAATCTACAAAGGTTGAAGAAGAGGAAGAGAATCTCTATTTAAGAAGTGGAAACAAAAGAGGGGATGAGGAAGAACGAGGGAGAAAGAGAGCAATTCACCTTCTTACAACACAAATTGCTGGATTTAATAAATGATTAAGGGAGTTTCATCATTCCCTATTTTATTGACAGTTTATTACTTAACAAACTTGCTTGGTTTTCTTAATTTTATCAATTATGTTCTTCTTATTATATTGCAACATGTAGCTTATTTATGAGCTACTAAACTAAAATTGGACGAAGCAGCAGGAAGTAAGTCACTCATAATAGACCCAGGTTGAGTGTAAATATGAAGACTACGTCAAACTAATGACATTAAACAAGTGCTACTTGGGAGACAACCTAAGAATTAGGATTTTTTAAGTATTTTATTTTATTTTTTATTTTCTGTATTTTGTATTTTGTTAGTTTTATATTTTATGTTTATTTTGTAGAGAGCGAATTGTTGGAATTTTATAACATTGAGTGTCTCCAAATTCTATCACCCACACCATGACTGCCAAATCTCAATAAGTTTTCTTTCTCTATCTTTTTCCTTATTGTAATTTATCTTTTTTATACAAATTTGTTTCTCTACATTGAGGACAATGTGTTGTTCAAGTATGGAGATGTGTATACAATTGCCTATCATGTGTGTGTGAATTTTGCATTTGTATATATCAATTGTGTGTGAACTTTAAAATTGTATAGTTTTTTTTAGGTTGGCATTATGATAGTGTTAATAGTGTGAATGATTCAATGACAAAAATTGAATGGAATTGATTTGTTTTAACATGGTCATTTAAATTGTAAAGGTATAGTAATATATGAATTTTGTGTTTTAAGTGTTTTTGGGATGAATATGTATGTTAATTAGGATATGA
>JAOQMP010000005.1:16753367-16765179 GCA_027563575.1 Erythroxylum pedicellare
TGACACATTTTATCACTTTTGTTCATATACATTTATAATTATAGTCAATTGAGTTGGTCAACATTATTAATACCATTTCATGAGAGTGATTAACTAGAACGAAATGAGATAGGATAAAAATAAAAAAAGATAAATAAAATTCCTATTCTAGTAGCCCTTTTTGAAAAATTTGGGTAAAAAATAGAGCTAGTAGATAGTTGAAAGTTGTTATACATTCGCGTAACTGAGGGCATCCACGACAAAATGTTTGTTTTTGTGTCAAAGGCTATAATGATACTCCATCCAACATAAATAAATAACATGATCTAGATGAGTAACCGAGGGACACAAATGACAAGTTGTTTATCTTCATGTCAAAATCCTAGATTATCGTTAAAGAAAATTAAAAAAAGAGGTGTTACAATAAATAAACCTACTGATCTTTAAAAAAAAACAAGAACTCTCATGAAAGGTTACTTAATGATAGTTTGCCTTTTTGCTTAATTAATAATTATAATTGTATGTTTACAAGTGTCATTGGTGTACGAATAAGATGTTAATATTCTGATTAATATGTATATTCAATCTATAGTACTTAAATATGAAAGAAATAAGTTAGTATGTTAGAACTATTTGAATGATTCATGTTTGCAATTAAATTTATTCCATAAGGTTCAATGACATTGTATCATTATTGCATGTTGCATGAATGTATGATTATGTTTTTATTTGTGTATATGCTTTTGTTTTTGTTTTTGCTTGAGAACAAGAAAATGTTTAAATGTGGAGATGTTGATGGGTGTAGCTTGCACTATGTTTTTCTATAATTTTAAGTGTTTTTTTGGGTGTTTCTTTGATGATTATCATATGTATAGGCTTAGAATTATGTTATTGTTAGTGTTTATATGTATTCTAAGTGTTTGTTTAGTTTAGAGCAAGAATTGGATATTAATTTTGTGGGTGTTGAAAATCAGGAAATTGAAGAATAAAGAAGATGGAGAAAGCTTAAAGGTCTTATGATCGTGCACAATTGAGCACGATCATTATAGAGATGGAGAAAGATTCATAAATGGTTAATTGATTATAATTTTACCCCATATTTAATGTATTCTTGCTTAATATTTTATACTTTTGGTATGTATTTGGTACTTAATTTGTTTTAAGTTTATTTACAGAGTATAATTGCCTTCATGGACTTAAAAGAGAATAATTCAAATGAAAATGTGACGTAAAACAAAGAATCAACAATATAAAAAGAGTGCATGACCATGCACTTTCGTGATACTCAGCGAAGTCTAATTATGCACAATTTGGTGCATAGTCGTGTAAGAGACCATGCATAACCCAAAAATCTAGATTTTCATATAAAATTGATGTTTCGAAGGAAAATCATAGAAGGAAATGGCATACGTCATTCTTAAAAGTACAGAGGTGATTTGGAGTTTAAGGAGCGGGAGATATGGATTTTTTATCGACAGATCCATTAGAACACAAGACCGGACGTCTTCATTACTATAATACATGATAGAGAACAATTAGGGAGATTTAGAATTATGATTCCCTTGTTTTCTATTCTGTTTTCTATATATGTGGATATGATTTCATGTTTGTTGATGTATAGCTAAATTTTTTGTTAGTATTTAGACTAGATGAACCCTAGTTGGTACAAAAACATGTTTTGTCTTTTTTGTAAATGCAATTGAGTTAGTTTATTATTGTGATCTAATTATCTAATTTATTATTTTCTTTTAATATGATTTATTAGACTTAAATCTGATTTCATAGTTAGCAATTGAGAAATCCTAGGTTTGAATAGATCTATGATAATTGGAAAGAGTTGATTGCAATCCTAGAGACAGAAAGATATAGATCTTTTAGATTAGGGTCAAAACTGATAGAGGGATTCATAATACGGTAAAGCAATCGTATAAGAGTTATCTTGAGTAATTTGATTAGAAACCTTAGGATTAGTTGTTAACAGACTTAAGGTCAGCTACCAGCATACCTTCAGAAGCTCCACAGTCCAATTAATTAACAACATAATTTAATAACAAATAATCAATCGGTTAAGGGTTTAGGAGGATTCGAAGCCTATATACTAATTAATTAATATTAGTAATTAACTTAGTGATCTCACAATTCTTTGTTTAAATTGCGTTGCTTGTTTAATTTATTTTCTTAATTTTAGTTTCTTTAATTCAAAACCCACAATCACTTCGTAAGCTAGATAATAGTTTAACAGTAATTACTAGTACTCACCGTCCTCGTAGGATTAACTTGTATTTGTCGGTATTAGCTACAACTACATCGTGCACTTATAGTATTCAATATTGACTACTCACGAATTAGGTCAATCAATGGTCATGACTCAAAGAGCACAATTGTTATGAGAGATTTCCATGCATGATAGTTTTTGTATCTTTCAAGTTCATAGCTATTTTTTGAACCTAATAAAGTGGAGAAACACTAGACATAACGCTAGAACGTTAATGCATTATTTAAGAATAAGAAAACACAAAAAAGCATTAGAGATTAAATCAAGGTGGATCAAAGTGGAGAGATAAGAAGAACATCTAAAAATTCTATTTTTCTAGATCAAGGAGCTAATAAAGTTTTTATTCTTTTTCCTTTATTTGTTTCATTATTGTTGACCTGTAATTGGAATCCTAAGATGTTAAACATGTTCATAGAGTTCTAAACTAAGATTATGAATTATTATAGATTTATTTTGTGACTTTATTCATTGTTGAATTCAATATATTTCTAGAAGTTTGTCATAATTGTTCATGTATAAACTTGAAAACAAATCAAGAGAGTGAGTCAAAGTAATCTATATTAGATTATACAATTAGAGTTGGAAATTTAATAGACCCATAATTATAAAATTAACAATCAATTGAGAAGAGATCTTCATTGTCAAATTGATTATCTAATAGATTGCTTCAGATCTAGTTGAAGAGATTAAGAAGAGTTTTGTGAATCGAAAGATTGCAAATCTAGAAATTTCAAATTTAATTAGGGTTAATTGATTAAATAATAATCAATATCTTATGAAAGCTAGGATCAAACACATAAATTGATTAAATAAAACTAAAGGAATGAAATAGAGAAAGAATAGTTTTTAAATATTCAATCTTGATCAATCTCAATTTTTATTAGCGGCTTACTTGTTATTTGATTATTTACTTTTTTTATTTGTTTCAATTTTTGTAAGTTAAATTTAATTCAAATCAATTTTATGTTACCTTAAGACAAAGTTAGGTTCAAATTGTTAGCTATTGTATAATTCTCATGGGAACGATAACATCTTATACTACAAAATACAATATGTATACTTGTAGGTATTAAAAGTTTTATTATTAGATATAAAACTTGCTCAACATTATTGAAGATACTACATGATATAGTCATTTACACCGAATAAAATATTGATTTGAAGTCTTAAAAAGTTTAAGGTTTTTAAATCTAGGTTGAAATTAAGCATTGATAATATTAAAGCACTTTGATGAGATAGATGTGGTTACTTTTGAAACAAGAGGAATAGTGACATGTATATGGAAGCTCAATTAGTATCGATGATGCATTGTGAAATGTTTTGGGGTGGCCATCCCAATCATGAATTTCAAGCATCAGATAATATACAGGAATAACAAATTTGCATGGGAAATTGGCCTCAAAACATCCCCTATGGAAATGCTTATAATCTAGGGTAGATAGAATGATCAAGCTTGACCTAGATTTCTGCAACAAAAATAGTAAGAAGAGAATCAATGTCATGAAGTGATCTATATCAAACCTACTGCTAAAACTAAGGCTGACATCAAAAAGTTAAACAACTACTCACCTTTTTCAATAACACAAGATTTTTTATTGGATTACTTATTGAGCTTGTTTCTAAAGAACAAATACATGTTTTATCTCGATATAATAAGGAAATTTTGAGAGAATAAGTGAACGCAACAACTTTAAAGAGTGGAGATGAGCTAGAGATTGCAGAGACAGAAGATAAAACTTATTATTCTAGAAGAAAAAGAGGAAGATGACGAAGAGGAGCCAAAGAAAATAGTTATGGAGGATTTATCAGTAGTTGTCTTAAGTATAGAGGACTCCTACTTCCCATAAAACAAACCGCTATGGTCAATCAAAGAACCAAGTAGTTTTATTTTTACTTGTTGTATTGACAATTTGTTCCTAAAAATGGCATTAACATATTTACTTATTCTTATTAGTTTGATATCATATGTCCTTATTATATTATAGCATATGGCCTATTTGTAGGCTAATGAGCCCCTATTTGGGAAGACAAGTGGAAGCGAGTAACTGATTATATATTTAGGTTGAAGAAGGGATTATTAACAAGTTCTCCTAAAAGACTCATAAAAAACAACTAGTTGGGTGGCAGCCCAAAAATAGATTTTTTTTAAATTGACTAGTTTATATGATTTTTATTAGTAGTTTAGATTGTTTTCATAGTTTTAGTCTTATAGTTCTAATTTTGTTACTTAAGTTAAGATTTGATGAATTTCACATACTTTAAAGGCAACGTTAGCCCTATATATTAGAGTAAAGAAGATTTTACTGGCAGTAGATGGATGTTAGTGACACTGGATAAGGTTGGAAATCTATTACTATCAGGGGAGTATCAGTTAAACTTTTCTCCTCCAATTACTTTTCATATTTTTGATCAATATTGTATGCTATATCTATTGGGGACAATGTAGATCTTTGTTTACGAAAAAGGCATTGTGATTTTACTGTGAATTTGATTGTTTATTAAGCATATTTTAGTTCTTACTTATTGATACTTCTTGTGGAAATTTTTAATATGTCAATTTTTTTCTTGAAACATCTTTATTTATTACGAGTCATTGAGTTAGGCTAGAATATGAGAGGAAGAAGGCATGGTTAGATGGACTCTTATTTTGCTATGTTAGGAATGGTTATTTTGACAGCCTATTTGCATGAAAGTTTTTAGTATTTATTTACATAAATTGTCATGTTTTGAGCCTATAAGCAATTATCATTATTATATGGTGCTCTATTTTCTTTGTTGTGTGTTTATCATAGGTAGTTAGATGATTTTAGAACTTGCTTTTATTATGTGCTATAAGACCAATACTTAGATTAGGGGTATTAAGGTGAAAAAGGCATTTATATTAAACCCTTGTTTGAGGCTTAGCTATTTCATTGAATTATTTAAACCATATTAAAAGCCAATATATCATTTTTTTTATGTCAGCCTGACGTTTATTTTTTCATCCTAAAGGAATGTATTTACTTGATTTTGATTATATAAAGAAGCGTCAATAATAAGGTCCTATAATTGATTTGACTAAAGGTGCAAACTTATGTATTCAAGACTATATCTTCTCATACGTTAATTATCTTTTTTTTTTTTATTCGCCTTATAATCTGGGCATGAAATTATTAATCGACTATTGTAATGTGATGATGCATTCTAAGCGACAATTTTTTTTATGGGGTTTTGATGGAGCTTGTTGAATTCAATAGTTGTTCCTTGATTCTGTTTGATAAGTTAAGAAGAAATAAGAATAGTATTTAGAATGTTGAGAGTTCTTTAATCGGGGGGTTTAACATCCATCTTATCAGAATATTTGGTTCCTCCATCCCCATAATTCAGTAAGAAATAAACTCAAGACCTGACAATTATGGCTCACCGTTAGCAATTTTCTTAGTAATCTTATTATGTGAAGAACGGAGAGTTTCTTCCTCATTTCTCTATCTAGTTCTGATTGTTGTTTGTTCATGAGTTGTTTGTAATGCACACTGCTGGGTGTAGATTAAAAGTTGAAGTTCATCAGACAAGCTAGTTACCAGCACAATATAATTCATTTGTAACAGTCTTTTGTTTTTCCCTTTTTCTCCCTGAAATTAGACATTTGGAAAAATTTTAACACACAGCAGATAGTATCGAATGCTATTGTAATTTTAACCGCACCTTTTCCCAGATGGAGTTGATGGTACGTGATATATGTGCTGTTTTTGGAGCTGGTTTTTGAAATCAACTATACATTCTATGACTTGTGGCAATATAGAAATTGACCTTGAATGATATTCATCTGATGGATTGTTACTGTGCATGATTTATCTCATCGCTGCAAGCAACATTTATTTTGATATGTGGCAGAACATTGTATTACTTTGTTAGAATCACTGCATATAGGGAGATAGGAGGATGAAGGTTTTATTAACTTCTACTGAGGGAGTCTTCACATAGACCGGATTCAACAGCTTACTTTTGCATAGAGTGGAGTCCGCAATTTCTGATTCTGGTTCTTGGATTGTTTTTCAGAGCTTGGTGTGTCAATTCCAAGGTAGTCTTTAGAAAAGTCACTGCAAATGGAGGTGGTCTCGCATGATTGGAGAAACAAAAGGTCTACTGGCAGTCTATAGACATCTGCAATGAAACTGACATTTATTTTAACTAGTTGGGGAGGGGAATTTGTTATTTTTTAAGCTATTATCCAATAATGTGGTTGATTTGCTATTCTGAGGTGTAGGGTTTGTAGCTATTGCCCAATATCTGGTTGAGGTGGGTAAAAGCAATATCGCATTATTTCCACAAACGGCATTACCTTATTTCATGCTATTGTTGTTTATTAACGTACATATTACCAGTTCTTTAATTTCTCACTGCGATTTGCAATAAAATATTTTGGACAACCAAAAATTCCTTTATAGGTGAGATGACAGTTTTAGGATGATATACGTATCGCAAATGTCAGAATATCATGCTACGCTTGGAATTTATGAAGATTTTGAAAAAATGTATCAGCTTCATGAAGTTTTAAAGAAAAGAGTTGCTTAACTGGCTGCATAGGAATTACTAATTAGTTTTTCCTCGGAAAGCCAAATTCTTAGTTCGAAATACAGTAACATGTTTAGGTCAAAGTATGGATAATCAACATATTAATCTATCAGAAATCATGTTTGATGCCTAACTTCTAAGATTAGAAAGATCATTAATGGCAAATTTAGCGTTGCACAAAATAGATTGTTGTAGAAGAGCCACATTCGAAGAGATTCTGGCATTTGGATAACCATAAAGACGAGGGATTCTTTTAAGCAAGCTTCAATTGTCGGAAGTTGGATAATTATGATGTCCAGAATATCAATTTGATTGAGCTAGATTATATCCACAATCTGGATGTCCTGCAAAGCAGGATCTATGAACTTGCAGCCAAGAGCCCAAGAGGATCCATCGCCCTTCTCATCAGCAGATTCTACACCCACAAGATTTTTCTTTTTTTGAAAATTGAAGAAATTTTCATTACCAACAGTGAAACTATTTGGAACATTACAATGAGGTTCCCATCATGGAATTCCAAAAAAAAATTTCTGCAATGGCAAAGCCACAAAACTAGTTGCTATGAACCCAAGAACCTAGATTATAAAAATCACCTGCTTTCATACGTACGGATAACTTGTGAGCGACTTCTTTTGCTATCACCAGGCCACGAATCTTATTAATGATTTATTCAGCAAGTTGATAAGGGCTTGTTTGCTCCTGTTTATAGATCCTGCTATTCCTCTCCCTCCAACTATTATAGATTGTAAGAGTAAATGTTGTTTTGAATATCAAGCTGTCTTTCCTCTGAGGGCTAGACGCGCTGATGATCCATTGGAGTGCATTAGTCCAGTCGTGTATGTTGCCATACTGTGCAAGCTTATGAAGAAGTGGACTCCAAACTGTTTTGGAGTAGATGCAACTGAAGAATAAGTGATTCCTATCCGCCTCTACTGTCTTACATAATTCACATACTGGGTTAAAAGTCCCATGCCACCTATCTTTGGTGCTTAATCTGTTCTTAATTACTAACCAAGTAAATATGGAAGCTTTGGCACAGATGCATTGCTGCCAGAGAAAAGCGTACCAGGGAATAGCTGGAGGAACCGTCTGGAATATGTTGTAGCGTGACTTGTTGGTAAAAGAACCATTGGAGTGAAGTTTCCACACGATTGTATCTTCGTTGCTATTGTTTTGAAGGTTAGGAAAGAGCTGACTACGTGTGTGAAATCCTCGATATTGTCCATTCCATTGCCCTTCGGATATGAGGGAAGCAACTCTGGCACTATGAAGGATGCGTCGTCTAAAGTGCTTTAGATCATTTCTTTGTATTAATTGACTATAGTCAGTCCAATTATCATACCAAACTCATATGGAATTACCATTGCCCAGCTGATAATAAATATACGAATAGATAATATCTCTCATTTTCAGCATGTTTTGAAGTATCCAAGATCCACTCTTAGTGATCAGTAACTGCCAGAAGCTTTGGGAAGAAAGATATATTTTATGTACCCACTTAGTCCAAATTGAATTTTTATTCGATAGTAATCTTCAGTTTTTTTTTGCAACGAAGAACCTTTGGCATAGAAGTTGTAGAGATTATGCCTAGGCCTCCTTGTCGTATGGTAGCTGTCACCTCTCCCCACTTCAAATTTTGCTTTCTTAGCATTATCCATAGAACCAGACCACGGGAAGGCTTTAATAATTCTGTTGAGTTCTCTGATCACTTTCTTAGGCGGTATTAAGTTGTTGATCCAATGCATGTGTAAGCTAGAAAGAACTGAGATACTAGGCGTGACCCTTGCAGCCATAGAGAGAAACCGATTCAGCCAACCTAGAATTTTTTATTTATATCGTTCCAAGAAAGGAAGACAGTAAGAGTAGGTGAGTTTTGCATAAGAGATGGGAACACCCAAGTACTTAAAAGGTGGTGTGCTTAACTCCATTCCCAAAAAAACTAGCAAGTTCAAGAGAGTTTTGCACGTCCGAGGAGCAATAAAAGCTGCTTTTTTGGAGATTTATATTCAGCCCTGACCAGCTCGAGAAGCGGGATAGGATGTCTTTAAGATATTTATGGAAACTCTGTCAGCTCCAGACATTAGCATGAGATCATCGGCAAACATCAGGTTTGTGAATTTAAGAGCTTCGCATTTATGGTGATAGCAGAAATGACCATTGTGTGAAGTCAGCTTTCCAATGATTCAGGACAACCCCTCCATAACCAAACAAAAAGATATGGGGAGAGGGGATCACCTTGCATTATCCCCCTCTCACATTTCAGTGGTTTAGTTGGACTACCATTAACAATGATGCTTACTGATGAGGTTTGAAGACATAACATGATCCACTTCGTAAATTGGATTGGAAATTGCATGGCTTCAAGGCAAGCAGGTATAAATTCCAGATGCAACTCTTCAGTTTTTCCCAGATTGATAATCTGTTAGTAGTTCTTGCATAAGCATTATATTGTCTCCAATGGAACGACCCTCTATGAAAGCACCTTGAGTGTAGGCAACTGCATCTTTCAAAACTTGTTTCAATCTTCGAGCTAAAAGCTTGGCAATGACCTTGTATATGGTATTGAAACACGATGTAGGTCTATAATCCGAAAGTGAGGAAGGTGTTAACTTCTTTGGTACTAGGCATATGAAGGTATGATTGATTTCTCGCAGCATCTTACCTGAACACATAGTTTCCAAAATAGCTTGTGATTTTGATGAATGCCAAGGAGATTTTCTGAGCTCTATCCATTGCATCACGTGGCTATTGATTTTTGATGCCTCAAGCCACTTCCTGGGCATTGATTGATCATAATCATTATGATTAGGGCAAATAGTATTTCACTTCAATCCAACTACAGCCAGTTTCTTTCTTCACTCCTCTCTCCCTCATGAACTTTCTCACTTCACTAGCATCTCTCCATTGGTTGCGGCAAGCAAAAATATTGGACAGCATAACATACACGTAATCATCTTCGCCATCCAACACAATCAGCTTGGCAGCTGCGATCTTTGCAACCTTCAAATTCATACAAAGTCCACAAGCCCCAAGCAATGCCCTCCAAATCACTCCTGATGATCCAAAGGGCAGTTCTCTTATCATCTTTGCTGCCGACCACACCTTCCCTCTTTGTCCCATCAATCGAATCATTGAACAGCAATGCTCAACAGTTGGCTGAATCCCATAATCCTTAATCATCATCTCGAAATATTGGACTGCCTTTTTCAATGACCAATTGTCATTTGGGCAAGCAGCTGTCACATTCACAAAAGTGACCCAGTCCGGTTTTAGATTCTTCACCATTTTCATTTCTTCAAAAAGCTGGATTCCCTTATCTGTACAGCCATTCTGAACATAGCCCGAAATCATTGCATTCCATGTCACTAAGTTCCTCTTCGGCAATGATAGAAACACTGATTCAGCATGCTCCACTTGCCCGCATTTAGAGTACATGTCCACGAGAGCAGTTCCAACTACAACTGACAGATTGAGCCCCAACTTCATCGTGAAAGTATGAATCAACATTCCCCAGTGCAAAGCTGCAAGCCCCGCAATACCACTCAAAAGAATTGAGAACGTGTACTCATCCAGTTCTACCCCACATGATTGCATCTTAGTGAAAAAGTCCAGTGCTTCTCTTGCTCGATTCCTATTAACATAAGCAGTTATGATTGAATTCCAAGAAGAAGAATTTGGCATTTTCATATTTGATAACAAAGCAATGGCATCATTTATATTGCCAAACTGAGCGGTGCAGTTGATCAGCTCATTGTACGATATTGTATTTGGTTCAGGCATCTGATTAAAGAAACCGTACGCTAATTCTACCTTATTGTTTCTAGCACAAGCTGCTATAACTGAATTCCAGGAAATAAGGTCCTTCTCCACCATTTCATCGAAAACCCAAGTTGCCTCCTCACACGATCTACATTTTCCATACATGTCAATCAGGCAATTAGAGACAACAATTCCGCGGTTGATACCATGTTTCAGAATCCTGCAGTGAATTAAGGTTCCGAGTTCCAATAGGCTCAGTTGTCCACAAGCAGACAAAGCAATCGTAAAGGAGTAAGCATCTGGACTAACACCAGATTTATCAAGTTGAAGAAACGAGGCCAATGCTTTACTAAACTGCCCAGAATACAGAAACATGGAAATCAGCGTATTCCAAGTAACTACATTTGGATGAGGAATTTCAACAAACAGTTTCAGAGCATCGTCCATCGAACAAGTTTCATGATACAACTTCATCAAAGCAGATGAGACGTAAAGATTGGAGCCAAACCCAGATTTCAAGACATAGCCGTGAAGCTGTTGGCAGTAACAATCGGAGACGAGGTGCATAGAGGCTCGAATCAGGCGAGCCAGAGTGAATGCATTCTGTTTGGCAACTGAGTTAAGCAACTCTGATACCCTGTAGAATGCCAGCTTTGAAGAGGGGCAACCTTGGGCTGGAGGTGAAATGAGACTGAGCCATGGATCGGGGTTTTCAATTGGAATGTTCTCAATATTATCGTCAGTGTACGTGAGAACGTGACGATGCCTTGATAGGAACACGAAGGGGTGATTCTGAATGAAAAGAGATTCGTGTAAGCCCTTCAAGAGGGACCTTCGCATAGCTTTGTCAGGGTCAGTGGGGCACGCACATTTTGTTGTTTGATTTCACAAGAAAATGCGCGCCACACTCGCATTCCAAAGGAAGTCCAATTACTGCAGTTGTTTTTTTTTTAAAGTATCGGACTGTTTTTAGTATAGTAATATATTAGTACCCCTTGGATACTGTTGTTGATAATTTTTTAAATTTATAAGGCAGTCTCTGAAAATTTTTAAATTTAAAAAATAGTTTTTAATATATTATACTATTGTACTGTATACTTTACAAGTTTACATCGTCCATGTTTTCAAAAATCATAATAATAAATAATAATCATAATTAATGTTAAATAACAATAATTTTAAATATTTCAAGTAGAAATAATAACTACAATTAATATAAAAAAGACATTTATCATTATACAAATA